>JANEHU010004964.1:600000-1002129 GCA_027563435.1 Nasonovia ribisnigri
TTCCAGTATAATGGCGTACAGAGAACACATTAATGTAAATTGTTTAACTATACATGTGCTAAATCAAATGATGTACAGTAATAGTTTCAGTATATATAAAGTTCAGTTTGGTATTGGTGATGAGTAGGTACCTACCAACGAGTTATAAAATAATTGATGAGCTTAGAGTAAAAAGGTTAACTTGTATTATATAGCTATAGTTATTATATTATTATTATTCAACAATAGTGGCTACCACTACGTTTATTATTATATTCTGTACTTATCTTATTGATTGCTATTTAAAGTTAACGAACACGCGTGCATTATTATGATTAGTATTTTGAACTCGGAGCATCACATTTGAAATATTATATTGTTAACATTATTTATGCGTAATTGATTTTAATCATATGATTGCATGAGGTTTAATGAAGAGTGAATAATTTTTTTTTATAATATAAATTATTAAAATGTATAATGTAAATTACTTCATAGAGTCATAAACATTTTTAATTAACTAACAAATTATTATACTAAAACAGTCCGTAACGAAAAACTAAATTAATTTTACAATGGTTTTTTTATATTCTTAAAAACGTTGAATATGATGGCTATTTGTATCTTTTAAACGCTATAGTTAATAATTGTATTTAAAATAAAAATAATAAAATTGCTTAAAAAGAGTTGCCACATTAGATCTTCAATGCGGTTGCGGTGGGTAACTACCTACTCATTAAATGAGTCACGTAGGCATAGGTGCATTAAAGATAAATATCTTAAGTAAATATAAAAGTGAATTATTGTTAGATATTTTAGTTTCAAATGTACATAAATTACAAGATCCTTACTCCGTTAAAGAAGTACGAATTCATTATAATATGGTTAATAAGTATAATAGCTATTTGGAAATAACAGTGTTATTTATTTAACTTTTTCACAATTTCCTAATAAGTTTCATCAAATACATCGAAACTGATCAAATTTTAAATATCCAATGATTATAATATTGATATATTGTTGTTACTCGTCATTTAAGTTTGTTATAAACCCAAGTGTGTGGAACTCAAAATGACAAGTAATCGTATTGAGTGGAACTATTGAACTAAAAGAAAATTAATCTCTATAATCGAGTACAGTAAAATGATTTATTCCTCCACGATGAAGTTCACCGTAAAATTGAGACACTTACCTAACCGACTATATCTAATTCTTCATAATTTCTTATTTTATGAATTTTTATTTAAATTTTTTCATCAACTTTTTTCATTTAATGTTCGACACAAAAAATTCTTCAAAAATTATTGTGTTCATGTTCATACCTGTAACAAAAACAAAATAAAACCTTTAATATTTAAAGAACAATTAAAAATATCGTTTTATTTTAAAAATAATTTTTCTAACGTTTATGAATAACAAAATTTAAAAAAAATATTTATACTTTTGATGAATACTTTTCACCCGAGTTATAACTAACCATAAATCACGAGTTATTTAAGGCCACACATTATTTTTATTTTTAATTACTAAACCGTAGGGAAAATAATATGTCTTATCATTTTCATACTTCAGATATTTATTTAAATAATACAGAGGTTCCAATTCAAAACAATCACAATAATAAATTCTTGTTTTTTTATTGCCTAGTCCTCACTCACTCGAATAATGAAAGTCCGTCATTTCTCTTCTAGATTAAGTAGTTTAAATATATAATAATATTACAATATTATAATATTACACTTATAATTTTTGTCATGTAAGTACTCATACTATGACTGTTTATTACTATATTATGCTAAACACCATAATATTATAATCCATAACAGATTAAAAACAAAATTATGCCCATTGGTTAACCACTTCATTCGAGAACGGCTAGATCGATTCGGCTCATTAAAAAAAAAATGTTTATAATGGTCCAATTTATGTTTTTATGAACAGAAACATTTAAAAAGTCACCAGGAAAAAAGAAAATTCGGGAAACTGAAAGACATTTTTTCAATTGGACATTCGTATATAAACGGTTACCACAGGTTACAGGTAATAATATAATTATTATTTTAACTTATAATTTCGACTCTTGTCTACTATAAAAATTTGGTTTATCCGAAGTTAATAGACTCAAAGACACTTTTGAGTGTTATAGTCCCTATATAGTCCTAGCCAGGTGAGTAAAAGGTAGCTCACAGATGATTTTTTTTTCAACTCACGAAAAAGAGAATAATATTTTTATTTATAGGTTTTCGGTTAGAGTTGCATAGTATATTATTTTACTCTTATCATATAATTAGTGTAAATATGGCAAAAACATTTTAACAAATGTATTTATATAAAAATAAAAAAAAGACGAATCTTTTGCACTTGCAGCGTCGGTCGGGACAGCTATTATATAAACGAATAAATATTTAAATCACGTTTATAAAAATATTATAACCATTATAGCGATGGGGCGTACAAAAATACGCTCACGATGGGAAACAACACTCAGGAAATCGTTTCTTTGGCGGGTGGCGGGGAAGGGGGGGGGTGCAATATACGTGGTTTTCCGTAGTAGGATCTACGAGGTATCTGCCAATCCCGATTACGCATACGGCACAGTGTGAAACATTATGACAGCCATTACACGAGACACTGACGGCCGCGGACGTCTGACGGAAATCCATCACCGGCGCCGCTCCCGCCGAATTGAACAAAACAACCCGTCGAGAGCGATCACTGTCGATCGCGTATTTATTCAGGTTACACAGGTACCCGGGTAGGTGGTATACGTGGAGGTAGGTACCTATACCAATAACGAAGCTCCTCTATAACACGTCCGCCGCGCAAACACGACAATATTATTATTATTGTATTACACGTGCGACGCACACTTGACGGCGTTCTGGTTTAGGTACAGGTTTCCGCAGAAATCGTATAATTTTTTCCTCTCCAATTTTTCTATTTTTTTTTTTTTTTTTTTTTTGTATTTTTTCTAATTTCGCCCGCAGAACGATATTTCATCATACCCTAATAATTGACACGTGCCCAAGTATATATATTATTGTTTTGGAAAAGGAAATGTGTTTGTAAAATATGTCCACTACCTGCGCAGCATTGCTTAATAATAATTAGCCGTACGTGCAGATTGATCCGCCGAGCACGGTCAACCCCATCTCATCCCTTAATTTATTATGCGTTTATTTGAATTATAATTTTCGGAATTTTTAAGTGTTCTTATAGATTAACATAATATTATTATTTTAAAATATCAAAATTGTTTATGACATTCGCGGTGGTGGTACACAATTGTTTTATATTCAAATGAAAACTTGCCTTTTTACTGTAAATTGTTAAACGGACGATTTTTTTTTACCATACTTTTTTTGCCTTTTTTTATTTCTTAAAAATAATATGTCATTTTACAGACAGACAGGCCTGCAGTCTTTTTTTATTCTATAAAATATATAAATATTTCCATCGTGAGGTTTTTAATTTCGGGAGTGTCATTGCAAACCTCCACACATTAGTGTGGTATCCTGCTGCAGTGGTGAATTTAAAAGCAATGATATTATGATATCAAAAGATATAAAATTATTATCTGCAATTAATAAACCTTCAATACTAATTCGAAAATAAAACCACGTCGGTAATTATTACCATCAATATGATCGTAAAATATCGTAACAATTAGACAGCCCAACTCCTATTGTATTCAATCAAATGTCTGTACTGTTTTCAATCTTAAAACATTCAAAATAGTTTAAAACAGTTAATACACTTATAAAAAAATTAAAACGCATAAGCATATTATAATCAAATTTATATCATACAATACATACCAATAGTCGGAAGGTCTTTAATATATAGTTTACAATTGTGTATTTTGAATATTATTATTTAATACTTAAATTATATTTTCTGTGATAATTTTTTGTTGTAAATATTGTGTAAACATTCAATTATAATAGAACAACGCAAGGACGTGATGCATTCTGAATATATGACAATAAATGTTGAGCACCACTTGCTAATCGTGTTATACGCATCATAATAATTGTTGTTCAAGCACCATATTTATTAATTATCGTTCCGAACCGCTAAAATAATTGTGTCAATCAGCATTGCCAAAAATAATTGAATTTTTAAAATTAAATTTATTTATGCAATAATTATAATTTGATTGAGTCGACAGATTGAACGCGTGCCTATCTTCAATGTACGCTTTGGCGACGGTGCTGCTTGAGCTATTGCAATTACTTAAAATAATACATCTAAATAAAATATGAGATGGTTAAGTTTATCACGATAATATTATGTATTTACGGTCAGCTGTATTGAATGAACTATTCTATTTTAAAGGTACGACTACAAATTACGAATAACTTCGTCTTAGTGTTATAAAAGCTATTATAAAACAATATGAGTATCATCGCACTTATCACACTTTACGATTCTACTGATCTCCAATTACAATTGTTTGATTAAAACATTTTAGTAATTAAACTCACTTTTTTTTTTTTTTTTGAGACCTAACTTACCTACCGTTAATTTAAACTTGGGTTTTTTTTTTTTAGCCGGTTGAATAATGAATTCTTGTTATCTATAAAAAAAAAAATCTACTAAGCTTTTAACTAAAAATTCAATCTTAACGAAAATGTCATCGTTAAAACTCAATTTATTCTACATTTACTTAAAAAAGACAAAATCAAGTTTGAAAAGCTTTCTCTGGGTCACCAGTGGGCAGTGATCATAAAGTTTTGAGAGAATAAAAAATAGCAAAAATAATAACAGAACACATTATTTATTCTTACCCAAGATTTGATTCTATTGAGTATTCGGCAAGAGTTTTAAACGCTAGTATTATTTATATTTCACAATTGATGTATTTTGGTAGAAAATAATAATATGACTCTATAGTGACACTAATATGGTAAGTTTTTAAAATTTTACTTTAAATCAAGAAATGTCTGAGAAAATACAAAATATATAATAACGTAAAAATAAGTGAGTTAAATTATAGGTGTACGGTACGGATGTAATTTAATAAATATTTATATTTTAATTGTATAAGAAAAAAAATAATGATAAACGGTAATCATAATATTAGAATTTTTTTTGAAATGTGATTAAATGTTTGAAAATATCTGAAACCTCCCTCCTGTGTATATTATGTATTATAATAATAAAATATTATTGACCGCTATCGACGATAAAATAATCACCCTTTATGCATAATAACGTATGATAGTATTGTAGTATTATTATTATTATATATATATTATGAGTTTTATAGTGTAGTCGTTCGACGTCTAATTTATTATATAAATAATGGTGGGTAGTGGTTATTGTATATATACGTGTGTGTGTGTGTGTGTGTGTGTGTGTGTGTGTGTGTGTGTGTGTGTGTGTGTGTGTGTGTGTGTGTGTGTGTTAGGGTGGGGGGGAGGGAGAAAAACTTAAGAAAATAAAAATAAAGCTAGAAATCGGTGCGATATACGACGACACGGAACGTTTTGAGTATATGATTTGAAAAAACGAAAATAATATATATATATTTACGTTTAAGTAATGGCGCGGGGATTGTGTTTTTAGCTATCGCACCGTGTTGTCAAAACTTTTGCTTTACGGTTGTAACACCAGGGTGGGGAATCCGTGTAGTTTTGTGTTAAGCGAATCGCAGTCGAAAACTTTCCAGTAGTGACGTAATCGAATTGACGTGCAACACACATGCACGAAAAATTACTATGGTTTTTACTATTATTTTGTAACGTTTAGATTTTTGACACGTCATCCAGGCCAGCACGGCTAGTTCGGTTTTTGTCATCCGGTGTACGGTGTGAGGAGGGGGCAGCGGTGGTAAAGAAAATCGAATCTTAGACGGCCGAATAATTCCGTTTTCGACCTTTATAGAACCGACGGTGATTTGTCGGACAAAAACCAAATGAAAAAAGCTCTGGAGCTTTTGAAAAGGAAAAAAAAGATAAAAAAAAAGATCCAGAAGCTAGCCCGGACACGGGTGGTAGAGAACAATGGTCAGTATTTTATTATTATTATTATTATTATCATCATTATTATATACCTATACACATACGTGGGAAAATAAATAAATGAAAAAAGTCCGATGTGTCCATTGGGTTTTTCTCACGTGCGTCCACGTACGGGTATTAAACGCAATTGCGGTGGAAAACCGACGACTTCCGTTTCGGTACCATCCGGTTGCCCTTTTCGCGTTCGTTAACCTCCGCATTGTTTCGGGATAGGAAGAGACGTTTCGCCAATAACAAGTATAACAACTGCTCGTGCTCGGTCGGGGTGTGACGCTCGTCTGCCAGCCTTTGTTCAAACATTTTTCGGCCCAATTCATTTTTGTAACCACCACCGCCACAGTAATAATAATAATAATAATAATGATAATAATAGTAATAATGATAATAATAGTAATAACCGATATAAAGTTCACCGTGACGTATTATTAAATATATGATGTATTTGTATAGGTCGCAATGGCGAATATTCGCAAATATTAATAAAACAATGTGTATAGAAATGAAAAAATAACAAATTTTCGGAACGGCGAAGTGTTATTCGTTTTTCTTTTCTCTTCGTTTTACACATCGTATTGCTTGGTGCTTCGGTTTCAGTCGACTTCCATCGAATCGTATTATTACATTTCTGTATCTCTCAGTTATAATTTAAAGCTATACATTTCAGTTGTAGCACCGTATCGATTGTAATTATTATTTATTTTACGCATATTGTACAGGTAGGTACAACTAAATTATTGGTAATATCAATACATTATATAACTTGTAAATCTGACAAAAAAGTTGATCGTCGGGGTGACCAAAAATTCGAAATTTTACATCGCTTATCATATACAGACTAATGTGTCTCGACATTGCAGTACAGGTACTTTTACTCATAACGATAAAGTGAAAATCAAATATCAAACAACGTACAACACTTATTGCAGACATTATAATATTGTAACAGTGTTACAGTTCAAATCAGAGTGAAGTAACGTCATATAGATAATGAATACATGGATAGGACATCGATCCTTGTCAGATAGTGTCAAATCGAGGCTCAATAAGTACCTATATCAAGTATTGACTAACAATATATTATATAATGTATAATATATATAAACATATAATCATATTATACAAAAATGGAAACAGACGACCTCAATTAGTTATTTTTTGACGGCATCAAAAATATAGTGTCTTAAGTGATGTTTCATCTATGTTTTTATTATCTATGAGTAACGTATACGCAGAGTTTGGGATACTTCAGATACATTGTATTCATCTTGTACATATACATCATTATTTCGAGGGGAAATTGTATATTTTTTAGTTGACCAAACATAATACATTTTCATTTTTAAAAATGATATGTGCCTATAGTATATTGTATCACTTGATATTTTATTCTTGGGGATAATACAACACAAAAGTTACATTATTTTATCAAGATAATAGCATCCTATACAACTATAACTTTTACACTAAATACATCTTGGGTAATATTTTCGTTCACTTGGTTTGTTTTAGACGATCAACCTTTTGATAGATGAGACGTATATAAAACAATTTGTTCTATCAAATAAAAATTATAATTTTTATATTATAATGTTTAAAATACAATTTTGTTTAAATACTATTAACTACGAAAAAATTGTATTTATAAATTAAAAGAATAAAATATTCTATTAAAAATCAGTATACCTACCGCTTATACGAGGTGTGAAATCTTATGCAACTCTATACGATTATTGCATTCACATTAGTGCGTAATCATGCATATCAATAATAACAATATGTAGATTGAAAATTCTGGAAACGTTCAACATCGTTAGCGGACGTCGCGTAATGATACGAGTATAATAATATTATTATATCAATTACGATATTAATAATATAATATAATGACTCAAACAAGCGATGTGACGTCGATTTGCCACTTAGAATTCGATTACCTACGACGATTAATATAACGACTCGGTATACTGCAATAGAGTATATTATATACGGAGCAATACTATATTGTAATATTATTACGTACACCTCGAGCGTCGGTCGACGTACCTTTATTAGGTACCTATATTTTATAACCACCGTGCACCACACGCCACTCGCTGTTAGCACTGACACGTGTGATGGCGAAGCATAGTACCGAGCATACCGCAACTGCGGTAACAGGCAGCAGCAGCAGCAGCTCGAAAACTGCAATCGGCGCGCCCCTGTATTACGTACCATATATTATAACCGCGGTACGTACTCGGATTTAGAGCTTCCACATACTTTCTGCGTATCGCGTAGTGTATTACAGTATAATATATTAAATTATACATCATACGTTGTGCGTGTGCGTGTCTGTACTTGTCTGTGCTTGTCTGTGCGTGTAGATGCCCCGAAATAGCAGCGGCCGCGATACACTCGCGGCGTCGAGTGCACTCTCACGTCCGCTGAATTATGGATGAGCACCATTGTCGTTCTCCACCAGTCGAGAATAAACAGCCACCGCGACTCCACGTGATTATGATGAGGACCTGCGCTGCAGTCGGAGGGAGGCTTACAAGAGACACACGCAGCACCTCGAGACCTGCACAGCCGTGACGCACGTTTGAACATTATAATATTATAATACGCGACATAATATGATATTATATTGCGCCATAAAAGTAAAAAATAAATAAATACGAGATGTCTTTGGCGTATCGCTATTAATATAACATTAATATCATGCGGATTTATAATGTATACCAGCTCGTTTAAAATTTAAACACTCCGATTGTTGCAGACCAGCGCACTTCGACTTTGGCACATCCGACCTCTTTCCACGAATGACACCGCGAGTTAAAAACCATGATTTGAGTCATGACATTTAAGTCAAACCGGGAGAGAAAAGAGATTAGTAAAAAGGATCGACGTTCGTATATCTGTATTATACAGGTTAGGTTAGGTTATATATAAGTGTGGCTTAGAAGTTTGATGTGTTGAGGGTGGTGGTAGTGGTAGTGGTGGTGGGGTCATACAGGAAAAGCTAGCAAATTTTATGGAGGTGTAGTGATTTCAAACGCACATCCAAAAGAATTTCTCACCAATAATTCCTTCAACACATATTATATGCACGCAGTGAATATTATAATTTTAACTTCGTATTATATCTCCATTTTACTTGCCTCTTTGTGAAACGCTTCATATATAAAAACATATTCAATGTAAGAATATAAGTGGGTGTGTGTGTGTGTGTGTATGTGTGTGAATGCGATTGTGTACTTCCTTTCTGTGACGAGAAGATACATTTTTTGTGAAACACTGAGAAACAACATTTTTTTATAATATAAATCGTATACTCTTCGTATTTTTATAGAACCCGTCGAGATATTTATTACGATTATATCGAGTTATATCTACGGTTTACTATATTGTCAACTAAAACTGCATTTCCCGGCAAATCTAATAAAATCGAGTGTTCTTCTGCAATATGCAATATCATTAACGCCGTCTAAATCGTTATTTTCATCAAATGGTATAATATTATAGTAACAGCACTATGAAAAAAAAAAATAACCAAGTAAAATCGAAACAAACAGTGGAAACGGTGATGGCCCAAGTCATTATCATGTCATATTTTAGACCAATGTGATACGAAACGTCTAACTTGAATATGTTTTTGGGTTAGGTACAGATATTTTATTTTTTGAACCAATTTTCCAAAATAGACGTTTTTGTTGTCATTGTTAACTTATTGACGGAAAACATATTTATGACTCATAGACTTTCCTCTTAAAGGAAAATTTATGGATAGTATCCGTGGTATGGTTTTTTATTTTTATTTTTGTACAAAACGATTTCATAACCAATTCCGAACGGTAATGTATTTATTTTAGACGCCGGTAAAACGTAAAAATGCATTATGCTTAACTCATCGAGGCTAGAATAATAATAATAATAATAATAATTTATATTATTATTATCAAAGTAAACGTTTGCGTGTGAAAAAATAAATAAAAAGTTTTTACGTAGTTTTTCAAGTACCTACATAATATAATATCGTGTAGTACCTACCTCTGTACACATCACTACATCACTAAATTTTCGAATAGGTTATGCTTTACATTTTTTTTTTTACGAATAAGGTTGAATATTGTAACACAGGTTGTACTTCAAACTAGGTACATATTTGAAATATTATTTTGAAAAGCACAAACGTTTACTGGAAAAATTATTGTAGCCTGCACTCGAACGCGCATCACCCACTCGAATTTTATTATATACTACATTTAATAATATGTTCTATACACTATGCGTGGCACCTACTCGTCTGTACGATAGGTAAAGGTATATAAACCTACACACATACCGTATTATACGTTGTTATGTTGCCCGAGATAAGGATAATGCCAAAAAAACAAAAACTTCGCTTCGGGCGCGTGTAGGTGCGGGAATTGATCGAAGCGCCCCCGAAGCTTTCACGGGTGGTGGAGATCGGTAGTGGTTGCACTCTCGAGGGGTCTGTGACCGGGTGTGGAATGCGCGACGCACGTCGGACCGAAAAAACACGCGTATCCGGGAGGCTTATTTAAATCCCTTCGCCGACCCTCCCCGTTCGGACCTTGTGATGGAAGTCATTAGTGAGACCGGCGGCGTGATGTGATTATTATTACTATTGTTTTTATTGCTATTACTGTTATATTATATCATACCAGTTGTTTTCAAACTTTTATTAATCACGGCACACAGTGCTCTTCAAAAAATGTTCACGGCACACTGACCTTTATATTCCATTAAATAATTAGGTGGACAAAATTTTTTTGAGTTATGATTATATACATTTTATTGAACATGTGTGTTTGATTGAGCTACAAATTTGTATTAATTAGATTCTATTAGATTATTTTACAAAAAAGGAAATATAGTAGATACATACATTTAATGAGAAATGTGTACTTTATACAATTAATATCTTCAATATTCTTAGACGAACAGTTGACATTTTTCAGAAGACCGCGGCACCCAGCTTGAAAACCACTGTATTATACTAATCAAACGTCGGCGGCGGCGGTCCTGCAGTACGAGGTGCGCCTATAATATAATTATAATATTGTGTACGTATACGTATTTTCGCTGTCGTGTTTTTTCATTTTTTCATACCAATTTGCGCTTTATTTTTTAGTTATTTTTCCCCGAACAATATTGTCGCCGTTTGACTCTCTCTCTGTCTCTCTATCTCCCTCACACAAAAAAAAAATCAATATAAGCAGCCGCCGCAGCGTCCGTCCGTGGTTTGGTGACGTGAAACGACGTGCGTCCTTCGTCTAGAACAGGTGCGTTTACACAATAATAGTTTGGAGTTGAAAACGAATAAAAAAATATTGCGCCCCTAAGCTCGACCACGTGGTATAAGATGGTGTTAATGAGTCTTACGAAATAGTTGTTAGTTTATTTTGGACACGCGGAACGACGACGTCGATTACGACTTTTATGAACATTATAAACAAGACGACTCGTCCGTCGCGATGAATACATCAATTATAAGCATTATACATTATTTTATATTATTTTGCTTCCTGATCGCTAGCAGAGTACCTACCTATAGCGCACAAGACAATACAGTAAGTCGTAATCGGATTAAACTATGATTATAAAATATGAGATTAGGCCGTTTCCACGGGTACCTATATATAGGCACATATCTTTATGCGACTGAAAATTATCGAAACCGACGAGTGGTATCGTTGTGTTCATTGTAATATTATTATTATTATGCCGAGTAGGTAACAATAGTTTGTGTGCACCAGACTACTTTTATCCCCCACAGTTTCATATTAAAGGATTTATTTAAAATAGAGATTATCAACGTTTTAATAATAATAATATTATGTAGGTAGTATGATCGGATCGGTGTTTGCAAAAGACTGCGTGCATCCACAAAATGAAACAAAAGGGTTATTGTATTTTTTTATGCTACTCGCGTTTTTAACAAACACTGCATTAGCAAATACTTTGCCTGTATTTGCGTTAACACAATATTATCTTAAAAATATGTTTAAGCACAAAGCAACAACCACGGCGTTTCATTATATATTTTTGGTTTTTGGCATTTAAATTGCAAAAAACAAGAGGAAAAACACTGCAGCATCGCCTTTGTTTTTTCATGGTTTGGGTTTTAAAAATAAATAGAATAATAAATGCAAGCTCTAACTTTCAATTTTTTTCCTTCACAACATTATAAAAATATAATATATTCAACCTATAAGTTTTAAACTAATTATTATTTATTTTTTCCTTACCTCTTTCTAAAAGCATTTTAAATCTTAAATATTAAAAAAAAAGAATAGCAACATAATATAATATTTTAAGACGCATAAGTGCCCCTCTAAAAACAGTATTTTTTCCGTAACATTAAAATTGAATATTAATGGAGAAAACCAAAAAAAATCTATAGACTCGTTATTTTACATTAATTGTTAATAGTTTTAATATTTTAAAGGTTCTTCTATGGTTTTTATCGTTACCTACCACCTGATTTGCTAATCCTCTCTAGTCAGACTTAATTAATTTTTTTTTTAAATACATTATATGTTTTAATCTTACTTAATATACTTTTACTTAGTTTGAATATTTTTTAGCTTAAATTTATTATTTTAACCTAATCGAGGAAATATCGAGAAAACTGCCGTACAAAGGTAGTATTATAATAAATGTATTGTTGTAATGCATAAAAAATAACAATGCAAGACTTATGAGTTATGATATAATATAAGAAAAACGACTCATGACAGGGGCGTAGCTAAATTGCCTAGCAAAAACGCCGTTTGGATGGATCGCTAAGCTGTAGAATAATATTTACAATATGTTAAATTGGTTCTTGAAACACAATTAAAATAATTTAATATCGTTGAATGTACCTATGTATTTATAAACTATTATTCTTTGATTCCGAATATATAAATATAATATTACATAATATATTCCATTGGTTTTTGATTGATACATATTTTTAAAGACTAACTAGGTAGGTATTTATTTTTAAATCTTAATTTATTTCAATACTGTAGAAAAAAATAATTTAATAGATGTAAGATTTAATAATCTTTCAATAATAGGAAATTCAAATGTGAGTCATAATATTTAATAGAATAAATAACATTAATATAATATATGTATGCAGTAATTTATTCACAGTTAAGATGATATTATTTCAAAGCAAATTCGAACATTGAACCAAAATAATATTTTGGAAAACTATTACATAACTGCTTTGAAGACTGTAAAGATGTATCTGAAATTATAGAAGTATAAAACGCATCAATACACTTACCCATAACAAATTCCATAGCTTGATGGGTTTTTAATTTGTATTAATATAATGTACAGTCACAAACTATGATTGTATACTGCTATTGGGGAAGAATGATTTCATAATAATATTGTATCTGTATTTAACATATTGTATAGGTACAACAAGTCTCTCACTTCACAATCACCCCGCTTCACCCACTTCACACAGAGTAAATACCGAACACTCGTATATGGTACGATAGTGTGGTGAACGTCTCCGCCGCGTCTTAGGTATATTCTTTGTCACGGGGCTAGAGTCGTAATATTATGTATACGAGTATTTTATCCGCATCGAAAACGGTGCCGATGATTAATAACAACACCATATTAATATAGGCTTGTCGCGGTACACTTATTATCATATTAATATAATATTATTAATAATAATATA
This sequence comes from Nasonovia ribisnigri, assembly GCA_027563435.1. Classification (NCBI taxonomy): domain Eukaryota; kingdom Metazoa; phylum Arthropoda; class Insecta; order Hemiptera; family Aphididae; genus Nasonovia; species Nasonovia ribisnigri. The sequence continues at coordinate 613,702 of JANEHU010004964.1, forward strand.
TGCGTTGTACCTACCAGCAGTAATATAATATCCATCCGCGCCGCATGCGATCTATACCCGACCGGCGTTTGTCTGACGACAATAATAACTGAACGATAATCATAACAGTATAATAGAACTGTTATAATAAAACGGGAGAGGAGATGAAAAAAAAAAAAAACACACGCGCGCGGACTGGCGACCACCTCGAGAGCGATACACGCTGGCCGAGGTGTCACGAGCTCGCGGTCCCGGACATCGGCGTCCCTTGGACCGGATCGAGAGCGGTATATAGCTGCAGCAGCACGAGTCTCTACCGAGTATACCGTGGTCATAATTCATATTATTATTCGTCCTGCCCGAATGCTTGAGTGCATGCGTCTGTGCCCGCGGTGGCATGTGAACGGGACAAACGTTTCGGCATTGTTGTGCACCACTCGTGATATTATTATATTGTGTGCACGTGTATTATAGTGCCATGGAAAATAATAATAATATATTCATATTCGCGTGTGGCCCGTCACTCGACCGTGCTCGCGGTATACACTGGTCGGGTAGGTACCTGCACCTCCCACCGGGCCGGCACCGGTCGGTGTGTCATTGTTTATACTCGTGATATATTATATTAATATATTATACATATATATATATATGTTTGTGGGTGTGTGTGTGTATGTGTGCGTGTGTGTGTGGAGAAAGAGAAGAGAGAGAAAAAACACGAAAAAGGTCGACCGCCGTTTACTGCGAGAATCCGTTTTTCGATACGTATATATTATTATTATATACTAAATATAAATATAGACGCACTTGGGTGTAGAATATATCTCACTCTATATCTCTTTGTGACTTGTATTTGTGTGTGTGTGTGTGTTATAGTAGTTTTTTTTGAAGGTTTTTGTGTATTTGTGTGGTACGCGTGTGTGTGCGCGTAGTCACAGCTAACAATGGTGGAAGATAGTGAATGGACAAATATTATATATTATATAAAAAAATAAAAATATATAAAAAAATTCTGAGCATCTATTTCATTTTAATCATTCAAAAATGGGTTACAATTAAATTCGAGACACTCATTCCTCGATTAGGACGGCCATTATTTGGTTGGGTACACGGGTACACTTAATAATAAGCTAAGGATGGCCCACTTTATTTTCATGTTTTCCTGTGATAATAACTAATACAATATGTGCTGTTATCACACAAATTCAAATTTTATTTTGCGTTTACGGTCAAAGACAAAATAATTATAGTATAACAAGCTTATTAAAAAGTTTTTAGTGCATTTATTAACTGTGCATTGTCGACACACTATAACGTGTAGTTTACAAAACATATAAATTTACAAAATTAAAACCGTAATTGACGAATCATTTAGTTTCTAAAGCTGAGCCAGTTATCTCATTTTTTTAACTTGTTAATTAAAGTTTGTATTGTAAATGGGTAAGTGAAGTTTGAACTTAAAAAAAAACTTTTATTTTTTTCACCTTGTTCACGTTTCAATTTAAATAGATAAAGTAAATTAATTTGAATAAAATTCAGTTACATTTTTATTTTATCTGAATATTTACAATCTTTTCCAAAACCTATAGAAAGCAAATTTAGTAAATGCCCATGATAAAACTACATATAAAAACAGAAACACATGAAAAAAATAAATGTATTTAAGAATAATTGACAAATAAAAAACAGAAAGGTATAAAGTTATAGTCTATTTAATTTAATTTTTGGTTAGTTAGTTAATTATAAAACGTATCGTTCAACGTCTAACTCGGTTATCTGCTATAGTGCTATTAGTGTAAAATTTAAAGTGTTTCGATGAGATTACAGTTAATTATTTAACATAAATTATGTTTTTTTTTTCCTGTAAAACAAATTTTTCTCAAATCTATTGAGTTTAAAAATCGGGAAAACAATTAAGTTAACGTGACTATAAAATTAATTAACTTATCAGTAACTCTACATACTATTATAATGAAAAAAATCATTTAGCTAGAAATTACTCTAAAAATATAAATAACACGTAATGTACCTTAGTTAAAAGCAACTTCATTTTAACTTTTTAACTCATTAATGCTCAGCCTTGTCATTTTCACGCCATAGATTTTCTCTTACATTGGGTCCAATATGAATTGTCCTAATTGTGAAGTAGCTGTTTTTACAATTTAATTCCAATTCCATTAGATGTCCTGACATCCAATTACAACTTTAGGACCCAACAATCGTAAAAAAATCATAATTGTTATTGTTTTCGCAGGCCTATTGATTTTACTCTATAAATGCCTGCATTTATAACCTGCAGTCTCTATCATTATTTTCTTAACTTTATGGGTACAGTGTACACAACATTACGCAAAACTATTTATTTGTAATTGTTCCTTTTTTATTGTTTTGAATTTGTATGTTAATTTTTTTCTAACCTTTATAAACATTATATTCATATTCCGTGATTGTAGAAATATAAAATATACTCGATAATAATAATTTTAAAAATATATGCAGTTTTTCAATTAATTTAATGTCTTATTTTTATACGGTAGTTAGTGTATTTTTTATACACATTATTCACTTATAACTGTTCTTTTTGTACACATATTATAATGTATTAAAATATAGATAAATTCCGACAGTGAAAAACTTACAAACTTTAAAATAAAATAGTTAATATGAACACTGAAATTATATTTTAATCACATCACATTTTTTAATATTATGTAAAATAATGAAATATAAGATTTTAATTTTAAATTACTGTTTTTATTTATTAATTATAGGCAATTGATATTATTTTTAAATTTGGAGCTTTACTATGGTAAAAAAAATATGAATTTAAAAAATTAGTGTTGTAGTAAATTTTACAATATATTATTTTAAAAGAAAACTGTATAATGTATAATATTCTTAAAACATCCGTAAAATGGCTTAATTTATGTTACATTTAAATATTAACAACACCACGGTTATTTTATTTTTTATACGATTATATTATTACATAATATACTCATATGACTTCTTATTGATTGTCTTGACGAGCCATTATTCGTCTTGATTTTCACTTCACAGTCCGTTCGACATATAAATTGCACGACCCACTGAAATCGACATATATGTGATTCTTAAGTTTAGACCGGTCAAACAGCTGTAATAATAAGACAAATATTGAGTGCAGAGAGTGCGAATAATACATAATAGCTTAACACTTCTCGCGCTACATTGTCCGCGGGTGTATACAGTGTGTACGAGTATTACATTCCGCCCAACTCACTTTACGGTGTGTTCAAAAGCGGTCCTTTGTGTACGCTATATTATTCACCACGACCGGATTCGCATTTTACAACGATAACAATATTATTATTGTAGTGACCTGCACGCTGCAGCGATGCACCTGCATCACAATAATAATAAGAATAAAGTGCACCGAACGATCACGTGGTATACCTGCCGCAGTTGTCGTGTGCACATTCTTCGGCGGGCCCGGACGAATCTTAGCGCAGCGATACATTATACGATTATTATTATCGTTCTGATTATTCGATATAGTATAATATTATTATAATGCTCAATAGAACCACGGCCGGGTATTATATTTGTGCTGCTCGTTGAAAGTGCACAGTTGTGGGTGCACAATTATTATTCGGGTAGTTTTGTGGGCGTGTTTCGACATAATAAATAAATGGCATACGCATAAGACACACGTAAACATAAGTACGGACGCGGTGACGAGAGACGACGAAACTCACTCTCCCGCGGCTCCCGTGTGTCGTCCGGTCGAAAGGACGATAATCCTGGGAAGGGTAGGTCACTCACTCACTGACACACACACACACGGGCGCACTAAAATAGCACCTGCCCGTCTATGGCATTATAATGTATACCTGTCCTCGGATCTCGTGGAGTCCGTTCGTACCTACATAAATATTATTATCTCCGAACGTCGTGCGTACATGATGCGGCGATGATGATTTACCGTCGCACAAGAGTCCTTCGCGCGGGGGATTAGTGGTACCCAAACTGATATTTTCGTGCGTGTAATTTTTCACGTTTAAAATCCTCCACTGGCTCCGATATATATATATACATTATTCCTAGCCCGCAGATAAACACTTCTATCCCACTCACTCGTTCGTTTCCTCTCACTCGATCCACATCACTCTTTCTCTCTCTATCTATCTCTCTGTCTGACTCCCTTTTATCCCTCTCTCCATCACACTCTCTCTCTCTCTCTCTCTCTCTCTCTCTCCCGGTTATTTCCTGCGAGCAAGCAATTACATTACATGACTTGAACAAACGCGTGCCATTTTTCTGTGCATCAGATAATAATCTTTCCACCCCTGTCTGCCCGTCTGTCACGGTCTATGTGTAAGGACTCTCACTCTCTCGCTCTTTTACACTCCATCTCTAATGTATATCCGTAAAAAAACATTTCTCGCGATTCTAACAACGTTCTTGCACGGAGATACCACCGTTTGACGTCAATTGTACATAATATTATATCGAAAGTATTTCTTTGTTTTTTTTTCACGTTGCAAAACATCAAACGTCGTGGTATTATACCTATCCGTTATTACATATTTTAATATTGTCTAATCGATATTGTGGCTATTTACAATTTAATATAAACTATATTTGCTTAATTTAGATATTCATCCATGTCAGATAATAAAAACGGTTCACTGTAAAACTTTTTAATGGCAATGTTTCTGTTAGAATTCTATTTGTATGGTAGCAACTAATTGTTTGAACATCAAACGGTAATATAATTTTAATGGTTGAAAACGACAAATAATTGAACTTTACTAATTTTACTTTATATTTTTCATGTTGACCATAACATTATTTGTTATTACATATTAATGAAACATACCTAACTACATAAGGTATCGACCGTTTTCTAGGCAGATACCCTTTCACCACTGACTCATAATATACAAATATAATAATACATAGGTACTATTATATCCAGTGTTTTCCCGCATTGCGGGAATGGCTGTGCAGAGCATGAAGAAAAAGTTGTACAGATCAGACGACCCATTGTCGTTGTATAGATATTAAACATTTTCACTGTACCTTCCTATAACTTTTGCATCGTAGACGCCTGTACGAAATGACATCTGATGTTTATTAAAAAACAACAACGGTATACAAATATAAGCTATCAAATCAAAGTCCCCCAAAACCACGATAATTTGCATGAATGTTTTTGGTTAGCTATGAACAGCATTTTGGCAAGAAACGAGCGTGTCTGACGTACCTAGTACAAACTGTACGTTATTCTGGATAGGTAATACAATATGTTATACCATTGAGTATATTATTATATTTTATGCAATAAATAATAATATATGTTTTGTATACCTACAGTTATATAAAATATATGCTCAATTATAATATCTATATAGGTACCAATATATTATAGGTATATATAAAATAATTAAGGTAATATTATTGTTTGTACGAACATTTTCTACGACTTGCGTAGTCACATGCTATGGGAATTTATTGTTTCAAGTAAAAAAAAAAACCTTATTAAACAAATAACGATCGCCGAACATTATTATTTCCGTGGAATATATTATAAAAAATTCATATAATGTTATGTTGTTCATTTAGTAAGGATTTGATTTTACTAAATACTATATTTTATTTTATACACCGAATACAGAGTTTTGTCTATTTGAGTAGGTATTATATATTTTTTCCTATACGAGTAATAATATTTGCACAGACATATTTCATATGATTATTGTAAATACTAGAATTAGGATTTTCCAGGATTTTGAATGACCTGGTTATAGCGTCACATGTACAGCGTATATTAACAATATGATTCAGACATCAAACGAGTTCAAAGTGATTTTTTATTTCCATTTTTTACACTAATATTTGAATAATCTGTTTATTTTTTTGTTTTATTGGCACATGAAAAGCATTTTTCATAGGTCGTCATAAATCATTGGATATATCCATGCACTGATATAAAAATAAAACTCAATTCAGAGAACAACAAATAACAATAAATAGGTTCAATAACTTTTGACGATATTTGAAATCGAGTTATTGTAGAAAACTAACACGGCAGTGATGTTGTAAGTACTTGCCATAGATAATTAAAACATGGATGGAACTTAACGTGTTATCGGTGATGAATGAAATTATATGATTCAACGTTTTTACCATTTAGGCTAAAAAAGTATACCAATGTTGGTTATCTGATCACCCATATATTTAGATATAATCATACGGTACAAAAATGTAAACAAACTGCCTCAATTTCTTACCTAGGTTGGACCGCAAAACCAACACACCACTGAATACGTGATGTCCTATCCATTTCTTTATCATTTACATGTTACCTGCCTATGATTCCACTCGTGTAAAATTAAAAATTTTAATTACAAATTAAAAAAATTATGAAATTTACTGTACGTGCATTTTGTTGACTTTGTCTCATTGAACAATATTATGTTGAGGTTAAAAAAAAACATATTAAATTTAACTTTAATTCTTAATTAATTCAAACGATAACCAAACACAGGCGCTGGCCTAGCAAAGGTACAGCGTACTGTACTAATTACAAATGGCATCACTTTAGTAATCACTAGAAATAACAATAATTTAAAACGCGTATAATCATTCCTACTAAAATTAAAACTTTTTTTTACCATTAAATTCGTTATTTGCATCTGTATATTTTTCCGGTATAATCATTATAAGCTGATAGCTGCAGATAACCCGGAGCGTAATAGTAGTCAGGTTCGAAAAAGGAAAAGAATGTAAAATTGTATAATACCCGATATAATATTTAGATATTTGAAAGTCTAAAAGTGTATATTTTATTAAAGTGTGTTCTGGTGTAGACGGTTGGGGAGGGGTCAAAGGGCTATAGCACCTCCTCCTATTGACCGCTTATATTTGAGCCTATATTATAATATTATATAAAAAAAAAATTATTTTACACAAACCCTATAGTCCCCCCCCTACCGCACAAACTACCGGGTCCGGTCGAAAATTTGTTCACAAAACGTCTGCAGGGGTGGTATGGTTTGCCGCTGGTACCAAGTCTTGAACGGAAAGTTCGCCGAAACCGATCTTTAACGTTGAACGACGGTCATATCTTACGATGTCCATATGTCCACGTGAACAAACGGAGGTGGATCGTAAATGAACAGTCATTGTTAGGCGATGGATTTTTAGACCGGTGAAAAAGGGCTCGACATTTTTTCGCTGTCCAAAAATCTTTTTCTATAATATTTTGCAAACGAAGTTGACTTTTTATATTTACTCCATCTGTATTTGTTCGACTCGAAGTCCGTCGTCTTAGTGGGGTCGGCCGTCAAGCCGTCCGTCGGTACACGGAAAAAAAAGTATCTACTGATTCAATATTAGTTATAGTTTAGAAAATCGATACATTTTTAATAACCCATCACGAAACGCTCTTTTCGATAGTAAAAAGTCTGAAAAGAAATACAAACAGTCCACCATTCCTATTAACGATGACGAATTTTTTGTGATAGCGATATATTGCTTCATACAATGTTCGACACACTGCAGCAATAACATTGGAAAACGTATACGTCGTACAACCTGACGGGAAAAACTCGTTAAAAAAACGTAATTCTGTGATATTTAACAGCAAAATATTGTTTCATTCGGAAAATACGGTTCAATGCCTACATAGCTGTCGTCACGAGGCCCCTGTGTATTGGGGGGCGGTGAGGAGGGCCACGTCATTTTGTTTTTTTGATCATTATTGAAAAGCAATTGCGAGATTTGTAGCTACTACAGCGCAATATAACACCGGTAAGTGTGACATATTTTGAAAGAGTTCTGTGGTGAACTGTGCCGGCTGGATAACGAGAAAATTCACGGTGAACCAAGACATGCTCAAGAATATTGATAGTTATTATATTTTATAGTAAAATGGGAATAATTAATACCTATGAAATATTAATATTTTGTTCTTTGATATCATAACGCACGAGTCAAATTATTTTTAAGTTTTCATAGTCTACCCACTCCAAGCATCATCAATTATTCTTTATAACTAGGGCTCAAATTTTGTTCAAATAGTATTATTTTCCCGAATTTTCTAACACATTGCACGTTCGAAGCACACAATTCATTTTATAAGTACCTATCAAAGAATTATTAATGAACTAAACTTTAATTTTTATTTTTTTTAACTTTTGATTTGTAGAGTATTTTTGACATTTTGGTTTGAAGGAATTTTTCGTATATTTTATAAAAATAAACTTAATTTGATAAACAGCTTAAGTGATATAAAAAAAAAAAATTAATAATAATCATTTATTTTACTAATATTTCTATCTTTATTACCTAACAAAATGTTCACTTCAGATGACTTTAGTTGACATGGAACGAAGTTAGTCAACATACAAAACACTATTTGCCAATAAACGTCAACGATTTTATTTGAAAATCTGATTTGTCCAGTGCTAAAATTAAACATAGAATACGTACAACGAATGTATAATATTGTATACCTACCCATCTAAAGTTTATATTATATTCGTTGATACAATTTTATTTTAAAATTAATTTTTCAATTTCAGTACACTTTTTCAGGACATTTAATAAAGTTTTTTAATATTATAAGTGGATTGAATCGTATTTTTTTAGTAATTTTCCTTTTATTTTAGAGCATTTAAATCCGCTCCCTATTTATAACTTAATCCGTCGTATCTATTATATACTAATAAATTGATTAATAATCCACAGCTATAAGTTATAACCACGTCCATGGCTATTTTCATAATATTAATATATTGTACACACTAATATGATATACCTAATATTTATTTTTATAGATTGGTTAATAGGCTGATAGAGTGATAACTAAGTACAGTTTCGTACGTTCGTTAAACGTTCTATTAATTCATAAAAGTGAATATTTTTTATTGTTTTGTATTACTTACCGATTGTGAATAACTAACTGGCTGCTTGAAATAGAAACTAGAAAAAGAAAGGGCGGAGACGAGAAAATTTAAAGGAGAAAAAGGAAACTTTTAGAAAAATCAGCAAGTGAGAGTTCTTTATAGATAGACCAATATTTTTCATCCATTGTGACTTAATTATAGTATAATAGAAAATTATTAATACTCCATACGTAAGACAATAATAATATATTAATTATTAAAAACAAATTGAGGATCTTAAGTAGTTTTTTTGTGATATCATGAGTAGCAAAAAGCACCTCACAATAAAAATAAAAATATTTGTTTATTTTAGTTTTACATTTTGTCACAACGAAATGAGCACCAATTTTAAATTTCCAGGGCCGAAATGTTCCAAAATCATGTATCATATTAAAGCCAGTCCATTGGTGAGATATGCACTTGCCATGGTTCATAACCTCTGACCTTTATTAGGATGCATCTGAACTAGATCCAATAAAAAAAAAAAAAATATTATCAAACTCCGTGACATGGGAATTATGAGCTGTATAATAATTTACATATACGTATAGAAATATCCCAAAAATTGGGGAGGGAGCTCAAGGAACGGATCCCCAATTCTATAAATTTTTATATTTTGGGAACATCTCCATAGTAATTATTTTCATTATAACAATGGGACGGTACATTATTTTTTACAATAATTATTCCTATGGTACTGTGCAACAGATATATTAAATAATTCAATTGTAATTTGAAAAATTATGAATTAATATTCATTTAATTAATTAACATTATTTTTGTTGTGAAATATTATATCGTTCAGGAATATTTATTTAAATCACTCATAATAATTAGATATTGCATTCTTGCATACTCGTGTATTATAATTATTTGTTTTAGTATTGATAGTTGGTGGGATGTAGGGGCATTGTCGCCAACAAACTAGGTTGAATTCAATCATTTCAAGTGCAAAACATAAATATAAAATTAAAATCCTGTGATAATTATTACTAATCTAAAAAACACAAATGTAATTAATTTTGAATAATTAAATTGTAATACAATCAAAAATATGTTTCCATTTCCATTTTTAAAATCTAGGGTGTGACAGACGCTACTCAACATTTTAAATTTTTAATTAAATTTAAATTTTTGGTAATACACAAAATAACGGAAAAATTATATGTAACATTTAAGTGTCTACATGTTTAGTGTCCATGTACCATAGCCAGACATTTTTTTTTTGTCAGAGAAGTGCTTAATTTTATTTCTTTTGTACTTGTAGACTGTAATACTTATCACCTGTTACTTTATAAAACCATTTTTCATCTAAAAACGTCTATGGGGGAGGGGGGGGGGTCACTTCCATCAATGGGCCTGGTTAGCGGAACACTCGTTTAATAGATAGGACGTGGGATGAAATTCGGATGCACCGGAGTATTGGAAAACAAACGGTGGACATCGAATCACACTGTCATTACCTATTATTATTAGTTTTCCTATACAAAATCAAAAATGATATTTTCGATCGCAGATCGAATAAGTAAATAAATCCTATACACGTTCAACACCGCTTCCACTGTTTGCCAGCAGAAGGTCAGATAGCGGCTCAACGAATTTATTCATTTGGATCCGCCTTGTGCTTTTATCGTTTGAAATTAATGCAACGCACAATAGGCTTTTCTGACGGTTCCGTTCAAGTTTTAAAAAATAAACAAATAACGTACCATATATATATATATATGTGTGTGTGTGTGTTTGTGTGTGTATGTGTATGTGTTTATATATATTATATATAAAATATATATTATAATATATATACACATATTTTATGTCTACGATATTTAAAGTATAAAAAAAAAAATTAAAATTAAAAGTTAAATGAGTACGCATTAATGGCTACAGCTTGTAAAAAAAACCTGTGCTTTCCTGCACAGAACTCCAAAGTTCGTATTTTGTTTTGTATTGTTTTTTTTTTTACCTTAATTAACCCTAAAAAATAACTAGTGCAAATTAACCCTTTGTGTTGCAGTAAAAACTGAACTTGGAACCGTCCATGGCTAATATGGGTCGTAAAAATAATTACGTTTGTCTGCGAATGGCAGACATAAGCGTGTATATTTAAGATAGTTTATTAGAATTTAATATTGGTGACGGCATTCGTTTGAATACTGAATCAACTTCAATATTTGTGGTTTGGATAGAAAAAAAAATATATGCCCACTCAAATATTATAAATTGTATTATTAGTGCTAAATCATATATAGTAAACAATACTATTTGCTGTTATATACTATTTTGCAGAAACACAATATAATTTTGACTACCTACTTTAAGTTTCTAATAAATTTTGCCATGGTATAATCCTTAGTTGCTTATAACACGATTCACTTGTAAAGTATACTTTTAATGTCTATAACAGATAAATACGAGATAGATACTTAATAAAGTTATAACTATTTTCTATATTAGTTTCAAAATATAAAATCATAAATCCAAGCGATAAAAATGCAGTTATAATATAATTGTGTAAAACATAATTCAGATTACATTATTTACATTTCATTTTCAAAAATAATATCAAAAATGTGACATTTAAAAAAATTGTATTTATATCTTCATGGTTTTTTTTATGGATGTGATTACCTATATGGTAGTATGAGTGTGAAAAACGAATTTGGGACCAATAATATTATAAAGTCCATCAAAAACATTGTCATTAATCACTTTTCCAAACCTATACAAAACTACAAGAGCCAAAATATGAGTGGCCAACCTTTGAGGGTTTGATACCGTGTTAGAACGGAATGGCGAGAATTTCATCAGAACTAAATTTAATATTATACAGACTCTGATATTTTGCATTTTTCGGTATAATAAATTAAAGACTAAACACTTTTAACACTAACATTAAACTAAAGACAATAGTAGTAATAATAATAATGATAATATAGGTTTAAATATATGGTGTTAATGATAATTTTCAAATTTTAAGTAGTCATAAATATTTATAATTTAGCATTTTATTATTTATTATAATTATCCGAAGATAATAAGTACTAGACTAAATATTACATATATTTTATTTTTAATGTAAAAACATAATTAATGATTATTATCCTTAGTATATAAAGTTTAATAATTCAGAAACTACACGTTTTAATTTAAAGATATATACATTAGCATTAAAATAAAAAAATGATATCTACTTATCAATTCACAGTGTGCAAGGGTGATTATAATATTTAAAAATTAAATTTAGTGTTGAAAAAGGGTGATTATAAATTTGCATACAAATCTATTGATATTTGAAAATATTATTATGGTTTGTATAGATAAACTTGGGATATATCAGAGTTTGATTAAATTCATTATTGGCCATCCATACTTATTATAATCACTCTGTATAGTATGCATTATTTTAAGGCCACGGCGAACACACACGTTTAGAAAACCACGTGATGGCTAAGAGGTGGTTATTATAATATTCTCCTATCTTACAACAATAATATTTTTATAGAACGAATGCAAGTGCAGTTTTTGAGGCGTACTTGGCAAAGATATTCGAAATCGAGTTTAAATAAGATACGGCGATATTATAAGTATAGAATAGTATATATACACAAAAATAATGTCGAGAAACCGTGACCAAATTTATTATATTCGTATAACATTATACAATGTAATTATTACGTTATATTATTATTATCATTATTGTTGCTTTAGTAGTTTAGTGTCACCGTCTTCCACACGGCCACACCCACACCCTCAGGGCAAAAGGGTTCAATGGGTTTCACGCGATCTTCGGAAGCCGTTTGCGCGTGACGTCTTTAACAACGTGTAAAATATAATATACTCAGCAGCAGCAGTGTGCTTGTAAGTGCGCACAATTGGCACTTATTCGCGGTCGCTTCGGAGTTAATCGTTCGTTTTATAATTTTATATGATATAGTATAAAGAGCGATTCCACAATCGTCCACTAACATTTTTTCCTCCGATTGTAAGTTTATTCAAATTCCGAGTTTTGGAATTTTTAAGACGGCACACTTAAACTCCGCGAGTCTTCAAGTGCATAGGTTTTCTTAGGCCACTCAGCTACTTCCATCTATATTTTTATTTTTGCTACTCAAAACCTTCAGTTTTTACTGTAAATGATGATCTTCATTTTTTAAATACTAGTATTTAAATACAAGTATTCGAATACTTAACAAGACATGGTGTACGTGAAGTTATACAGTAGTTATTTATAATAGCATTTAAGTAGTTCTGTAACTAGAGTTTCAATAAATACAATCGATGTATGTAGTATTATAGGTATGCGTTTTCTGGGTGTCTGTAGAAAAAAAATAGATATAGTCCTGGGAAACAATTTATCTTGGTCATGGCGGAGTAGCCAAGAAAAACACGAAGGTTTATGCCGGTTAATTGTGACGATTGCGACGATTTGTGGATTTTGAAATCTAATGAATGATACTTTTTTTATACGGAACAAAATATCTGGAATTCGTTTACACTTGTTCACTCTTCTATGCTCGAGTGCTTCATTTCAAAATGTTATCGTTTAATTTTAAGACTCAGATTCATGTAGGTTTAATCTATTTTCGTAATTTAAATAAACATGATATAAAAACCCATCGCAATCAAAGGGTTCTTGTGCGATTTCGGTTTCCAATTTGTCAAATAAGACACAGTGGTTATTCGTAGAATACACGCACGATACACACAATATTTCGGCTTTATTTTATCTTCAGTAGGGACCGTAAGACTTTGAATGCGCATCGCGAGGCGTTTGAACAGCTGTATATTATTATATTATGTTTCCCAATATTATTGTCGAGAATATAGAGATTTCGTTTCCAAAATCCATTTATCAGACTACCCACTTCAGCAGCAAAACTCACTGTGTCTTAAAGGATTTCGCTAGTAAAACGTTTTCTTACGCAAATCAAACATGATATGACGTTCAATATCATTTATAGAGGAATAAAATATATAGCTGCAGATCGATTGTTGCGTTGGAGATGGAGCAGCAGAAAGTAAGTGATTTGGGTGCACTTTTACTGGGTCTTCCTACTATCATATAATATTATCGATCGAGATCGCAATACAGAGTGCACATGCTTGTGGGTACCCCGAATGATATAGGTCAACTACTCAGCTCACAATTGCGTTGCCAAAGCCGGGGGGATAATTTGCCCATACCTATCAAACATATTAATGTTTAACAAACTTTTAATGTGGGATAACAAATTAAAAATACACTCAATTCCTACCTCCACCCTGTTGAAATTTCTAGCTATGCTCTTGTCGGATCATCTAAAATTATAACTTATATAAAGTTACAACTAATTAACACCAATAACGTTTTACATTCAAATTGCATTTATCAAAATACACTGGAAGATATTATTCTGCTTTATGAAATATGAGATTAAAATTGTATGTTGTCAGTGAAAAAATTAATGAAATTACAACGATAACAATTCGTATTTTTTCCTTCAAAAATGTTATTTAGCGTCTTAGCGACAACTTACGTAAGCATAATATTTAGAATAATAATATGAAAAATATGGCTTCTGGTCGAGTGTATTTCGAAACGATATGTCATAATATTATATTTTAACAAAATATACACTTTTACAGTGCAAACACCTTTTGAAACAGCTCCTTGGCGGCGCAAAGGCGTCCGTATATATTATAGTTTCTCACCAATTTACAATTCCACAGGCGTAATGCGCGAGAAATCTTTAAACGTCTCTACGTGCTTTTTACTACTCTGTTGAATGTGTTTGGGAATTATATTATTTAAATGTGCGTTGGATGCTAATTATTATGTACCTCCAGCTGTGTACACAACGTTATATTATTATATATTTCTTACTTTTAAATTAATAGTAGGTATATGATCGTGCGATTTGCCCGCATCTGATTTTTTGAGAAACATTTTTTTTTCGTTTCTTTTTATCGTCGGTTAATCGATTTATTTCAGTTTGGTCCGGTCGATGGTTTATTTTTTTATTTTTTTATGACGTATACAATTTGTGTTGTGATTGTGCTCCCGTCAAAGAGAACGTCCGGTAAAGAAAAAAAAGAAACCATCATCATTTCGCTACAAATCGTATTATTTATTTATGTTTCAACCTATGTCTTATACTGTCCGGGAATAAAACAAATTTGCGTCCTCGGACAGTCTTTTTATTCTTCTTCCACTGATTTGTGTATACCTACCTATAAATAATACCATCCCCGCCTGTACAAATTTCTAATAATAGAACGAATTTATCGACTACTGTTCCCAGATTCTCAGAAATAAAACCAATTGTTTTTCGTCCGGTTATGTCAAAGACTAAGTAGACTTTCTAGTTACACGAAAACGTTGCCCCCGAAGTATACCTAAATATATATAAATGTATACACTGTAGCTTATGGCTGTCACGCATATACCGTTGCAATACGAGAAGATCAAACGTCAAACGGGTCTTTTTATGTCCGGTAAACCGAAAATAAATAAATAATACCCATATAGAATTAGAAACTTTACAATCGTGATCGATCTTACACCGGAAATGAACAACAATAATTGTGTTACAAGCACGTACCTAAATAATATTATATATTATATTACATGTAATTATATATGTATGAGGTGACCCAAGCAGTGCCTACAATTATTTACTTTACTAATTTTTTATTTACTATCGAATTCTTTTTATTTTCCAAAACAATATATTCTGCATAGTTTGACGTCATTTCAAAATTAAATTTTTGAAAAAATATATTTATTTTTACAATTTTTTAAGTTTTGTACTTGCATTTTAAATTGTAATGTAGATTTTTAATTTTACATCCCGACCATTTTCTATGGTGCTATTAGTTATTGTTTGTCAACGAAAATATTTATTGTAATATTGAATACTTGCATGGATTGTAGTTATATATTTTAATAAAACTCATATTCCTGTGCGAGATATTTTTTCAGAGTTCTATTATACAGTCTATATACATCATATTTCGAATTTCAAACCAGTATGGTCAATTAGTTATACCTAAGTATTTAAAATTAAGATAAGGTAAGTAGTGGATCTAAATTTTGCGTAGCAGTATCCCTATATCACTCTACTGCGCTCTCGCATATGCTTAAAAATATTTTAAAAATGATAAAATATTGACAATAATTAAAAAAAAATCAAATTTTGTAAAAACATATTTTAAAAATGTTAAAACATTTCGAAATAATGAGTGTAGACAATTAAATGGATAACTTGTTATAGGTACAATGTTTATATAGTTTGTTGATAAAAAAAAAAAAAAACCTCATTTATAAATAGGCAGTAATCATAATATCAAAAAATTAAAAATTAAATAGTCTTCGAGCAAAAAAAAAAAAAAATTTTATATCAACATCAATTAACACGAAACAATATTTGTTTTTTTTTTTTATCTGTCCGCGGACGGGGGCTTCTGCAAATACTTATAAAATTATCATTGCTCTTGATAAATGGATTTAATACCTATCGTTGGTTATAATTATTATTTGATATTTGTGTGTATTAAATGCCACGACGTCATGTTTTTAAGAGATAACTTGTATCTAGTGTTTTCATAAAGTACCTACAGTATTTAGCTATATTTGTTTTTCGGCGAACTTGTTATGGCGTAACCTTTATTTGTATTCGCCAGAAGTGACTATATAATAATAATAATGTTGCTATACTTCTATGATGATATTATACATTTTTTTTTTTTCATAAACAAAATAATAACGTTCTTATGACATAAAGTTTGCCGGGTGTAATTGGTTAAAGCCAGAGAGCTGTACGTAGCACGTTCCCGAGCAAACGCGCATTATAGTAATATATACGTTTAAACAACAAAGACGGTCAAAGCTAAAAATACAAACTTGCTCTGAACTTAACCCTCAGTTAATAAGAAACAAAACGAAGCCATGAATTTAATCCCTCAGCACTAACGGTATTTTTATAATACTAAATATAGTTTTGTTGCTGACATTTTTAAATGGAACAACTTGTATTATTTTTAAAATGTTATACCGGATAATAATATCGTTATACTAATTTTAACATTATTATTTTTTTTATTTGATACGGCTGGCATTAAGTACGAGTCAGTCTGCGATGCCAATGACATTCAACGTGTATTATATTGTGTTGTTTCTTTGTATCAGAGGCTATACTTATTCAGGACAATATAATGATATTATACGGTTTTATACAATTAATTATTATTAATTATCGAGGAGATACTTATATTATCGGTATAATATGCATTGAGTGTAGATTGTATTTTAAGTATTAAAATCGAATCATCCACAGTAACCCGGAATAATTTGAAAATCAACGGTTTCATCAAAATGGGTAACATAGCATATAGCATGGCGCTATAGTATCAATTTTAATAACACAGTAGATACCTATTATTCTACAAAAGCAATTTACAATTTTTTCTAGTACTATATTAATGCGAAATCCGAAAACCAATATGAATTTATTACAATATATGATAATTTGTTTCTGTAACAGTTATTGTACGTATGTCGTATACGTACCAATATTTTACCATAACTGTAATTTTTTTTTTGATAATATACATTTTCTATATTAGAGCATTCACTAGTTATTGTCCATTGCCGTATGCAATTAGTAGTGTATTACTATGGCGTAAAAATAAATATCAATGGTTTTTTTTTTTTTTTTTTGGGGGGGGTTCTATGTAAATTGTCTGTAAACTTTATATTACCTTATAAACCAATTAACTCTGTAAGGAGCACAATTCGATTTTATATTATTATAGTTGATTGATTAACAGATGCACATACAGTTAAAATAATAAATTTAAGATATACTTACGCAGACCACTAAAATAGTGATTAATAAAACTAGTTCCGATTTCCTAGGTTACTTTTAAATCGCATAAATATATAATATCTTCAGAATTAAATGTTACCTATACATCTACTAGCTGAATAACGAATTTTCGTGTTGCCCGGAAATAAAATTGTGACTATGCGAGCATTATAGGTTAGGTAGATAATCCAGCTGCGGTAGATCTCAGACCTTTTGTTGATTGTATATAAGTGTATAATTTAACTCTAAGCTATCAATGTTTTTACCGAATTTGTCGTTTTCACTTAATTCAACCTACGGTGGATTAATGCAATAAATTAATACAAAATCATAACCATATACTAAAATCCAATGAAAAAATAAGCAAACATTCGTATATGTATGGATAAAAAATTAAAATTAAATAAGTAAAATAAGAAAAAAAATTGTAAAAAAAAAAAATAAGTAAAATTGGTCCACCAAAAGCGTGGTTCAAACTTGAGACATTCTGTACTGAAACACATAGAATAGTGCCACTGCACCAACAGGCTTATCTCATTAATAATAATAATTATTATTAAATCCAATAGGAAACATTTCATAATCACTGTTTGAATACCTCTCCGGGTCGGACCTCTAATTTACCCTTTGAAAAGTGGCCTACCTTCTTCTCTTAGGTCTAATATATCTCTGTACCGAATTCCATCCCTCTCTGATGAACGGTTTAGAAATGATTATAAAGGACTTCCAGACAGACAGACAAACATTAATTTATATTATATATTTATTATGTATACAGCTAAAGTTCATAAACTATTTAACATGTTTTTTTTCTTTATGGACATTATTTGGATTTTAAATATGTATAGAATGATAAAAACGACAACGGTAAAAAATAGTCTTTTAGCACATCAAACTCTCTTGACTCTCATTGATTATATCTTTGCTATAGCATATTGAATATATTACTATATTCTATAATTTATTAGATTATTAATCAATGTTATATTGTCATAGTTTCAGCAAAGTGAAATGCCGTTCACGTGTCTCAAGTCCAAAAAGACAAAGATTAACAAGTGTTTTGTAATTGCGTGAGATCGATTATTGCTTGTATAATAACTTTTGGGATCTCATATGCCTAACTTTTCGTCCGTGTTGTAAAGTCAATTTTCCAATCTAATTTGTCATCTTTCTAAATAAAATATTATTATTTTATTGCATTCAAATATTTTCATCGTTTTTCCAGGCCAGTGGCTGTCTGCAGTATTATAATATATTTTATAAAAGAAAATATCATCATCATAATAATATCACTATCATAAAAGCAAAATGATAATAATATACTGTGATGTTCGCGCGTGCACATCGGTGTTGGTATTGTACGATTATTATTTTTATTATTATTGTTGTTGATCTGCTCTCGAGTTTCGACATAATTGTGTTTGTGTGAAAAAAATTCAACGGTTTTCGTTTTGAACGACAATCCCGATGAATAATATAACAGGAAAACTCGTTGATATTATAATCGTACCGTGGAATTCTTATTCACTCCCGTCAAAAAGTATGCCTGAGTTGATAAAAAAAATATATTATTATTCATATAATATACAACAAATTATGATAGGTTGGAATATTTTTTAAATTAGATAAACTATCGAGCTGACAACAAAATAGTAATAAAAATAATTTATACGTACTTTTTATATAATATTATCGTTATCATACGAATTCGTTAACGGTCTATGTGCTTTCACAATTATTTACCTCAAAACGATATCCCTGGACACAAAAATGCAGTTTTCAAATGTTTCGCGTTTGCATGTTTTACGTTTTTATGTGCATAATAATGTTATTATTATGTGTCACGGTGACGATGTATGGAGTGTGCACTACACTGCGGTGGTTGTGAACTAGATTTTTTTTCTCTGAATTTTTCGAATTTAAATTCTGACAATTATTATTTCTTTGAACGAGCGACGAGGTAAATACATCGTGTGCATAATAAGACTTCGCGATATTTGTTATGCAAATGAAGTGTGGAATTCAACAGAAAAAACAATGTACATTTTTAATAATATGTACGACGCGGTGTAAGGTTCTATCATGTTATGTGTGTGGCAATACACGCGATATCAAATGTACAGTACGTTATAATAAATTTCACAAACATTATAAATATAATATACAGGTGCGAAGTGTCTTATATAGTGTTTATAAAAACAGTAAAGTTTTGTTTTTCAATTTTCATGAAAATTATTTCATTCAGTTTCCCCGCACGGCATGTTTAATGCGGGTTGTATAGCCGCAACGTGTAATGAAATCCGAGAAAAAAAAGATTGTACAAACACGAGTTTGCGCTAAAGTTTATTATTTCATACTTAAACCACACGAACAAGTAAATCATGTTTAAGGAAATCGTGTACACGTGTTGTGTTACGAGAGCTTTTAACGGAAAATATGTGTTATTATTATTATTATTATTGTAATAATATTTATAACGCCGACACCGAATTCTTTGAATATTATATTAAAAGTCTCTCTCCCACTCCCTCTTATTTCTCCCCTCCGCTCGCCGTGTACGCGCTGGTTTATACATAATATATCTGCGTTTACGCGTATTGAAGGGGACCGTTTCAGAAATTATTTTGACGAATAATAATTCAACACGTCGAATTCCGAAGACCGTCGGGTTTGGAAAAAATGCTGATTAATTAGTTTTGCACTCTTGAAAAAAAGTTTAACGCCCCACCGACGTCCGCGGCACGACCGCTCGGTGCCGAATTCCGTTTTCCGGGGAATGGCGCGGACGGCGCGGCGAGGGGAGACGTGATTGATTTTCGATACAAAGTGTTCATTATATAGTTAATTAGTTCCGGCGGGAAAATAGCGCACCGGTCCCTTCTATATATATATATAATACTAAATAGTTATGCCACGAGGGACGATCGTCGTGAGGCAAACTATTATATTTACAGTCCATTGGCGTCCCTCGATAGCGGCTCGCCCGACCGCGATTATCGTGAAATCTTTGATCGAAGATAGGTAACATTGTACTACTTATTCGTGCGCCACGACCGACTCGGAGGACGACACCGGCAGACGAATTATTTGACCATCGATACCGGAGTTCCATTAAACGCGAAGCAGTTGTAAGTCCCAAATTCGGATCATCGTGTTTTAACTACTAATATATTACCAACACTAGACGTTTATCGGAAATCACGTGAGTTTGTTTTTAAAAAGTTATTGACCGGAACTTGACGGTGCTATGAATGATTTTGGTTATGTAAACGCCTATTGACCTTCAATTGTAGAAGGCCCCACGTTTAGAAATATTCAAACTAGTGTTCATACTATAAAAACAACGTAATCCCGAATGTAATTACACCAATAATATGTTATTGAGGAGTATCGATTTATATTATTTTACACAGTTAAAAATTATTATCAAATTCAGAAATTACAGTTGATGACATTAAACATTTTAGACGTGCTATCCCTTAATTATGCCCCATTGGAGTTTATTAATGAAGGGCCCCGTCCCCTGTAGTACAAAGGCCTGCTATCCGACAGGACAGTGGGTCAGTGGGCCATCCCTAATATTATGTTTCACTTGATAATATTTTGGTCATAATATGCGATATCGTAAATACACAACCGGGATCTGACAGTTGTACAGCTTGCTGTGGCACAGTTGTTTCCACCCAACTACGACTAACGAATCCGTGTAAAAACTAAACTTACGGGAATTCTTATAATTATTATTTACCTGTCATAGTCCATTGGAGAGTCTCTCAATAGCCAACAGAACTTCACCCGACCAAGATCATCGTGAGATCGTTGAATTAATATTCGTCCATTTAAAGGCGTTGGGTTAGGTTAGGTAACCCTAACTTAATTGGTATAACTATTTAATATAATGAAGTTATATTCTAAGCCCTGCAGAGTCTGAATCATTGTGCTATAACTTACTATTGTTCTAATAACACTACCCAACTGAGGCAGGGCATATTGTGGTTTTCGACATTTGCTTCTCAACTGTCCATATTTCTCACAACATAATATAGAACTCAATTAAAGATCATTTTTTTCCACCCTTGGTATTAACCTTTCCCTTATTAATGCTCTTCCAGGCAATAATATAATTATATAATTAAAAATATTATAGTAATAATTCTATACATTACACACATGTATAATAATAATGTCATACTGTGATCTTTACCAACTTATCTTCTTTGTTTTTTGTTAATCTTATGATGTTTATGACGTGTACGTTAATTACTGTCGAGATACAATAATTTTATGTTAAAATCTGAATAAAAAAAAATATATTTATAGAATCGACGTTTTACCTTTGAATCACAAGTCTATACACGAACTTGTTTCAGCCGGCGTTATGAACGGTTTTAGTAAATTCGATAAAATGTGTAGTACCTATGACAGTGTATAGGTATATATCGTACCCGTTTCACATGGTAATATTTTGGCCGTATAATGCGATATCGTAAATACACGACCGGGATCTGACAGTTGTACAGCTTGCGACCCAATTGTTTCCACTTAACTGCGACTAACGAATCCGTGTAAATGAGGCTTACGGAAATCCTTGTTTTTAACGCATAAACTTGGGAAATAATAACGGCGCGCTCGTAAACACAATATAATTCACGTATAATATGCGCGCGTTTTACACGCTATTAAAATGTTTTGCGAATTGTTTACGTCGTGCTATTCTGACTTAAATGTTCGATAATGTCAGAACCCCAGTGAAATAATAACAACAATATCATTTATAATAATATCCAGCGTAGTATAATATATTTAAAATTTGTGAT
This sequence comes from Nasonovia ribisnigri, assembly GCA_027563435.1. Classification (NCBI taxonomy): domain Eukaryota; kingdom Metazoa; phylum Arthropoda; class Insecta; order Hemiptera; family Aphididae; genus Nasonovia; species Nasonovia ribisnigri. Next base: position 636,277 of record JANEHU010004964.1, read on the forward strand.
ATTATATTACATTATCATACTGAATTTTCGAGATCCCGACTTTACTTTAAAATAAGTATACTTTCTTCTATATTGACATTTCAATAATAGCGGTAATACACCGCAATATAACCAATATGAACTATTGCATTATTTTCATTTTTATTGAAATCACGAACATTATTGGTACTCTTATTATGCCTAGACTGACGTATTATTATGTCATCCGGTTTTGTAAACGTATAAAAGAATCAAATATCATATTATTATAATGACCATTTTCGATACAACTGAAAAATATGCAATTATAATATGAAATCATAACATAATATTAGTATGCCTAATCGTATTTATTCTTATTTAAAAATTGTACATATATCCTCAGATATCTACATTAAAACCCATTACGTCAAATAATACGTCTATTAATAGTCAATTAAATTTGTTTGCATTCAATATCGTCTAACGGAAAAATTGATTTTTTAAATTTTTTACCTGACCACCTGCGATGAACATATCGATATCCTTTATCTTATTAAATCCGCAAACGATAACACCACAGCATTCCGCGGCACACCAACGTGCTGAACATATATTATATTATTTCATATCCGTTTTTTTCGCAATTTATTCGTAATCATTTCGATATCCACTGCAGACTGTGAAAACAAAATTGAATTTCACTGGTACTTAGAACCTATATATAGTGTACCTATTCAATACTGCTATCGGGTTCGAAATATATAATATGAATTTTAGCAACACGAATTGAGTTTACAGTTTGTACGAATTTCAGCAGCAACGAAAACAGGGGTTAAAATTTATACGAATTTCGGGTTACTATAGGGTCCAAGGATAAAGGTCGACGTTTGTTGTTTGGAGGTTACCGGGAATTCGCAATGAAACGTTGTTTGGTTTTATTTCGATCCACAGCAGTGGACAATCATTTTTAACTTTGCACCTCTGCACAAAAGACCACGCACACATGATGGTCTTATTGACGACCGTCGTTATTATATCGGAATACGAAAAGTAAAACTTACTATTTCAACAGACTCACGACCACGAATATATTATTATGTTTAGGCACAAATTCCAAAAACGTTTGTACAATACGGTACGAATCAAAGTAGGAACAACAAATTATTGAAAAAAAAAAAAAAAAATGTTTATAGGCAAAATGCATTACCTATATAGTTATGGTAATGTTGGTGTAACGTTACCGTGGAAAATTTGATATTTTTCGTGGAAATATTTAGGTGCAAATTCTGTTCGTAAAAATGGTACAAATTATAGTACAGTTATGGTTAAAAAAAAAATAAAAAAAACCAAACATTGGGGTGCCAGGGTTAACCCACCTGCTCGCTGCCGAGTTGAAAATTTAACGTATAGCATAATATAATAATAATAATATTGAGGATAACGTATATTATTATATAATTCCTCTGGGACGTGGGAGGATAATAATATATCGTAAATCATTGATCGCGTATAATATTATTCTATTAGCGAAACGTTATTATATATACCTACTGCGAAACCCTGACCGGTTGAACTGCGATCGTTGATGTTTTTAGTTTTTATAATACACCGTATAATATTATCAGCTCTCGTACACATGATATTCATTATTAATAATAATTAGCACTCTGCACATGAACGACATAATAATAATATGTTCCTATGGCGTATTATACATTTAGTAGTACTCTCTCGCATGAATTATAACGTGAATATAAGATATCCTCGATTAATTTTTAAACGGATACCCGGTGAACGTGATTCGATGGTCGGATATAATAACAATAATAATATCTGGTCCGATATGTTTAAGTTATTTTTCGAATAAATATATTTTATCGTAATATGTAGGATATTATAGATAACTACAACAACCGTACAGTGGTCTGTGACGGGTTACACGTGAATTGAAAATCGGAAGTAAACGTCTATTGCAAAATATATCATTGTTTTTTCACCTTAAAATTCGCTTTTTTTTTAATTTTTTTTTTTTTGTGAGTGAGTGAGACTACTTATGAGTGGAGAGTAATGTGAAATAATACTGCGTATATTTCGCACGCCTCCACCGTCACAGACCGCAAAATTTGATTTTCCGAAACAGCAGAAATGTCTGAAAACATAATATCACTCGTTCAGAAACGTGTTTATAAGCGTCGTGTATATTTTAAACAATAAATTATACATTTTAACAGTAGAGAACACACGTTTGTCGGGTTTGTTACATCAATATTGCGATGAGGAACAGACTTTGATGGCCTCAACTCGAGGAGCAATATATAGGTATGCAATAACGGAAACATCACATTAATTAACCACGCTCTATAATAGCTTACTGACGGCCAAACATACGCTTGTAACATTTTATTTTTACAATACAATAAGGGTTTGCGAATCGTACCTAACCGAATTTCGAAAAATCAACGCAACAACGATGTGTATTATAACATATTATTATCATGTTTGTTTTAAGAACACGTAACACAATATTATATACCTACCGTCGTGTGTATTGCCTATATGGTTATTAAATTATCTTTCTTTCTCTGCGATTTTTCTCTGACAGTAAAACAATTACCAATCCCCTAAAGCCGGGTGTGGTTTTCGGACCGAGAATAACAGCTACTATACGCGTCGAATAACTAAACTCAAAACTAAATCACTTTTGGTTAAATGTATAAGATCAGATTTGTAGGAGGTGTAATCATATTGTCAAGTTGTCGTCCATCAGAAAAGTCACAAGACATAACGAATTCAAAACAATTTTTGACAAAGAATTGACGATCGTCGAGTAGGTTAGGTCTATCGCAACGAATGGTTCGAAAGTCCTTCAGACGACCTCGTTCCTACACTATTTCCGTACTGTGCTGCAGCTTTTAAACAGTAATCCACTTTTTAACAACATACTTCTACCACACACAAGAGAAATTCTAAAAAAAAAAAAACGATCAAATAATTGGTTTGGTTTGGGATCTTAAGAATCGATAATTTTAGTTTTGTTTTCTATCAATAGTCAACATTGATTGGTCAGAACGGATTAAAACGAATAGATCAATAATTGGTACAACAATTATTGTAATTGTTGTAACTACTATAATCTGAAAGGTAAACAATACCATACACGGAAACAGTTTTATCAAAATTAAACAAACAAAAAATTAAAACATAATGTCCGAATCGTCGTTAACGGTCATCATATACGAACACATTCTTTCAGACACTCCGGCAGAAGAGGGACACATCCGAGCCGTTTTATTACGACGATCAAGTCATATTATTATATAATTGTGTGGTCTTAGCACGTTCGCTCCGTTAACCTATATTGATTTTACTTCTTTTCTTAAAATGTAATGTTCTTATTACAACGTATTACCACCTATGTCTTATAAAATCATAGCAAATGACTGTCTCATATTTTCAGTATGATCGCAAATTACTGTCTATAAGTCTACGGACTTCTTCTCATAAACCGACGTTAATATCATGACGGCCGAATCGTGAATCACTACCTACACGGATCGTTGTAACGTTGTCGGACGGTATTAATATTATTAATTAAATTGCCTGAAAACAAATTCAAAACTGGACGAGCACAGTATATATGTACTATATAAGCGCTCATATATCAATGAATTATGTATATAATACAAACAAACCGATGAATAATAATATGGAATTGAAAGATTTCAATGGTTAAACGGATTTTATGCGCGCACATAAATACCGAGTGAATGATTTTAGTTCTATTTTATTTTTACTAAACGAGTGAAAAAGACAAAAAAAAAAGAAAAAAAATAGTTTTAAATTACGGACGGGAGATTTAGCTAAAAGCTCCTAGTAGTTTATGCACATGACCCTTGGATATTGTTGGTGCGCGCAGCAGAATTCGATTGGCTTCCCGTTTGAATGTTCATCAACAATTCCCATTCGAAACGACCCTTTGAAAGTTTAAAATTATCATCAATATGCGCGTCAAATTCTCTGCACGTGAATAAGATCTTTTGTGCGAGATATTTCGGTAAATTGTAACTCTCTGCCGAATCGAACTCGAAAGCCAAAAACATATCATTCGAAATAGCAATTACGATCCAAATAATATTCTAGGCCAATATCATAATAAAATGAAAAGTATATGCCTACTTTGAAAATCATCATATTATATATCGTGATGCAATACCTCAATAATAATGATATTATGAGATATTATGTAAAACTACCCAAACTGTGTATAAATCTGCAGATACTCGCGTCTTCTATACACGAAAATTAACGTACAAATATAATTATAAACTATAATAATACGATACCAAAATATGTAGTGATTGCGTGGCGGGGGTATTATAATCATCTATCAATAGCCACCAACTCCTCCAAAATCAAGTCAATTAGGTAGGCACCTACTAGATATGTATTGTTTTTATCTGGAATTTATAAAATAATTATTTGCGGAGTAATAAGTGTCCCTATATGCATACGCATGGCACTTAAATAAACTGAATACATGTATAGTTACAGTGGCGTGGTGAATATATATATTTTAGAAACCGTGATGCAAAACTCATATTTCAGTAACTACTCGGGCATGGCTATACCACGTTTTTCACTAACATACGAACTATGGTGTTTATTCAAAAACACAATTATTTATAAAGTTGTATTTACATTATCGGTTATCTATACCCACAGTTTAACTACCCACCAGTTCATTGAAATCGTAACGTCTGGACCAGGGACTGGAACCTTTTGAATTTATCGGTATCGATTCTGGTAGTGGTTCTCCAAAAATAAAATAACTATTTCGGTTCGGTTCTGGTTTATTGATAAAAAAAAATAAAGGTATATAGGTTCCAAATAATCACGGTACCGGTTCCAGATAATTTAGGTACCGAAAATTATAATAACTTTAAATACCTACTCTGAATGCAGGTTTTGTATAGGTTTATAATTAATTGTATGAGAAATATTAGAAAACTCATATTACCATACATAGTTTATACACAAAATATTAATATCATAAAATTATTATATTTTCGAACCTAAAATGACCTCTTAAATTTAAGAATTCCGGTTCGGTTCCGATACTTTATTTAACAAAATAAAAGTTTCAGTTCAGGTTTTAATATTTTAAAGGTTCCGGTTCTAGAACTGGTTCTTTTAGGTTCTAGTCCCTGGTCCGGACGCCTGCATACTAGTAGCGTTCCGATGATATCCACGAAAAAAGGTCTAATCCTAATTGCGGCCAGAGTTTATTTTGAGTACAGGTAAGTTGCGGCCCGGGTTTTTTTTTAATTCAAGATAGGTAATTTAATCTTAACTAATAAAATATAATCACATTATAATGTATAGATACCAAATACCAATAAGTACACCTGACTAAGTCGCTTTACCACCGCTAAGAACATTCCGTCGCTTTTCTGTTTGTGTTTAATTTTATTTATAATGTCAAATGAAATGTTGAGTGAAAAAAATCGCGGTTTATTTGTAATTGATGGATATAAATTTCATTTCCACAAAAATTCAAAAAATAATGTCGATCGATATCGCTGTACTAAAAAGACTTGTACAGCATGTATTCATTTAAATAATAACGTAATTATTAAAAAAGTTTTGAATCGTAAACACCACGAAAAAGATAGTGATGAAACATTAAACAGACAGACTCTAAGTAATCAAGTGAAACGTAAAGCTGTTGATGATATTAATGAGAAGCCAAGTAAAATATTATTCATAACCACCTTACACAAGACGTAGACACTTTGACAACATACGATCTAAATTTCGGGCCGCAGTTTCAATTTATTTACACTTGAGGAGTGGACTGATTGGAAGTATGAACGAAAAGTTTTCCTAAAGGTAGCAAACATACATGAGATTCTGAAAATTTAAAGTTTATGAGTATCTGCAATCTGATGTCTAGAAAAGACTAATCTATACGACTATAATTAATAAAATAACGAACTATAAATCTATTCATTTATTTTTAATTATGTACAATATTGTATTTACCATTAGTTAAAATTTCAAGCAGTAAATAAGTTTAAAAATAAAATAATGCATAGTATTACGAGTAAGTAGAAAAATAAAAATAAAAATAAAATATACGTCCAAACGAAATCGTTTCTTTTACACTATCAAAGTTTCAAAATATATAACGGTTTCTTTGTCAAAAACTACTTAACGATTTAATTGCATAAATGTTGGCGTATTAATTAAAACGAATTTATAAATGTATGCGAATTTGTGAAACTTTAAATGGGTACGCTAAATGCAATAAACATATTAATTTTTAATGCATTTATTTCAAACAAGTTTAAAATATGATTTTTAATTTGATTTTTAACAAGGACTTATCTGCACTTTTCATTGAACAAAATGCAATTATAAATCAAAGACTTTCCTCCGATATAATGCATTTATTTATGGACTGTGTATATAGTACTATATGCTCATAAGAATCTAAATAAATTAAATTTGCCATCTTTCTTAATACATAATATATAATTATTATTAACAGATCTGTCTCATTATATTAGTATTAAGTACGAGACATCCATTTCATAATAATTTGTAATTTTGATTTAATCTTGGCAATAGTGTTGTAAGGCATTATTAGTGAATATGAAATTTCGGGAAATTAATATTATTCATCACACGAATATAAACATCGACGTGATTTCGCAATTTAAATATAAATCGTTTGTTCTATCACAGCATCAGCTCACCTCCGATTTTTCCGCACCTCGAATGTCTAATATAGGTAATTTGCATATATGTCACTGCAGAATTATATGATATACCTACCCGAGTTTTATGTTTTAATAGTTCGTTTTTTAGGGAAAAACGAGAAATATTTGTTTTCCACTACGCGACTCGTCCTCCACCCACGACAGCGGTACATTTTCAAACCACGCGTACGTTGTGTGCAAAGGTGCAAAGGGATGATCATTCGTTTTACCTTAACCCGTTCTTACTCGATTCCCGCAGCGCTGCCACTCTGTAAACCTCTATACACGGACCCTGAACAATATCGTTTCTGAGAAGCCGAGCCAATCAAATTATTATGTCGAACGCTCACGATGTTATAACGTCAGGCGATGACGTCAACGCCGACACAAAGACGCAATTTCCAGTCCGAAGTCCAAAGACCAAATCCCTCGTAAACGGTACGGTCTCTGTAAGCTCTATAAGAACGACAGCATCATCTCACGTGCAGGAATCACAGGAATCGCAGGAATTATGTTATTACAACGGAGCCTCGTCTCGTCCCGGACAAACCGTTGTACACTGTACGATTAATCTATTATATTATTATTTTGTATACGGAGATAATTGTTATAATAGTAGATGTGTCCTGAGCCTGACGATATCGTTCTGCAACGCTAATCAATAATTAATATAGTTTCTCGACCATACCATACTGAATGGTTCCGGGAAACTGTCTTTGGTACTCGGTGAAAATTTCCCTAGTCAAGACTATATAATAAGGGTAAAGTTTCCATCTCCAGTCGATCAAATGCATACACCCTGCCGTGCATATAAATGTTACAAACATTCCACTAATATACAATTTAAGTCTTAATACAAACATTGCAATGGAATATTCCTTGACTGTTACAAGAATCGTTCATGAACATGTCAGAAGAAGAACGTTCCAGTAATATACATTTTGTGTATGAAGATTTGCATTACCTACTTCGTTATGTTAACTTAATATTACGCGGGTTTTTAGAAAATACATCTTACATTCATGTATATTTTTTAGCTTTATGAGCATATAGGCCGTTTTGCTGTTAAGTTACAGCGAAAATGTGTGCAGGGCACAAACAACAGCGGCGGCTCGTCCAGTGATCGGTATTGTCAGTCATGACTTGTGAGGTTATAAAATTAAATTATTATTTTCATGTTTAAATGTTTCGTTAATCGAGTAAATGCGACTGTCGTCTACTTTACGTGTGTTTATAATACTTTAATATGATTAACGTTTGCCTCGTGTACCACATTCCCATATTGTCTTTTTTAGTAATTATGATTTACGCTGTATATAGTATAGGTACCGTGTAGTGTATATTATATACGTACTGTACGCATCATGACGAAACTTCATTAAAAGGTAGGAATAAAAATAGAATAGTATATTTTAATATTTATGAATAGTAGATATTTCAATTGGTATAATTGCAGTGTAGCTCCCACGAGATTTTTTGGTTTTTTTTTTTTTTGAAACATATGTATTTTAACTAGTAAAGAACGATGGTTCAAAAATAAACTTGCGCATATCATCATAGTCTGGAAGTTATAGTCTTCCAAAGTTTGCGATTTTACGTGTACATATGCACTCTACTTTAATGTCGCTTGGAGAGCCTCGAGTTTGGTGACCAGAGCCGGTAGGTGAAGGGAGCCAGGGAGCCAATAAACATATGCTTATGTTACTTTAACTGGCCATCGAGTCTGGCGACTGGAACCGGTAGGCGAGGAGCCACTATATTTGTGCTACTTTTACAAACAAGGTTAAGGTAATAATTATATATTAATAATATGATTATCGCATTAACGAGCATTCCGTTCAACCGTTCAGGGCTTTTCATTAGGGGGGAGGGTGAAAAACCTCGAATATAATACTCCCTCACACCTCGTGCCTATAACCACGCGTCATAACACCGACTTCGTTATAGACTCAATAACTTCCCCCCAAAAATAAATATTTTTTAAGAATGAAATACATTACAATATTATTAAAATGGCGTGTATTAGGCGTATCTAGAAGCGGTTCATTGTACAAGATGAGCTTCAATGCAAGCGGAGTGATATTATTTTATTTTTTATTTTTTATCCGACTCTATTGGACAATTATTTTAAATTGGTGAAAGCATAGTTAGCTGTACTCTGGTACGGTGCGTGACACACCGACTCTGATGTTTGACCCAGCACAATTTGAAATATTATTCCATATGTTAAAATAATTGTATTTATTAATATAAATAATTGAGTTTTTAATGAATAAACGCAAATAAATCTATTACATTATGCCCGGGTATAAGGTCCAATTGCACTTGTTTTCGTCGAGTTTTACCGAGGACAGAAAAATTTAATGGTCGAATAATTTGAATTGCAATTATTGCACTCCCGAAAACCATAAACATTGTGCAAAGCGCCACTTAACACTTCATTTACATGTTTTTCTTTATAAAATATATAATTTTCATACACAATTAAATTAAAACACAGCCTCAATCACTTTCAACTATTTTTAAGTTACCAGCCGGTATATATTATAATGACAATACAGGGATTGAAGGTACTTAAATATATTATACACTCTCAAGTCTGAACAAAATATAGATATTACAAACTTATTACTCAAATCGATATCGTTGGAAACAATTGTTTTAGATAAAATATAAGATATTATGTTTGTCGTCGGTAATCGAGGTAATCTTCATATTTACGTTTACTATTATTAAATTAACTCCATCAATACTTAATTGATCAACATTCGGCAAATGCAATCATTGAATGATTCAATTGACAACTAAATTTAATATTTATACGTTCAATGGAATGATCGAATCGAGTGCAATATTCTGACATCATAGTTTTTTGAACCTGAGTGCAATATGAACATTTTGGTTTGGGAAAGGATTGCAGTTTGAATATAACAATATTATATATTTTTACCAGCTGACTGTTGTTTATTTAATCGCTGGACAAACCACCAAATGATATTATTGTAATTATAAAAATTATATTAATTATCAGTTAACTAAGTAGTAAAAAAAGTTTTCTGGCTATAGTTTTTATTTTAATGAATGATAGTATCTATAAGAGATTTATGATACAGTCGTCACTCGATGAAAAACTCCAATTCGATATAAGAGATATAAGAGATTCAGAATATAGAGGGTAAAATTAATGTGTACTTAATTTGCGAAAAGTTAAATGTAGAACGCGTTACTCTCCAATAAAACTCATCAATTATTAGCATCCTAAAAAATTAACGATCGTATATGGTTATAAAAAATTTATTATTTTTTTATTTTGCTTCATTTTTTTTTTGTTCCTGATTATTATTAACACCAAAATTTAAAATGTCAGAGGACAAAGTACTGCTGAACTATTTAGTACAATCAATGATGAAAAAGGTGAAATAAAAAGAACAATACAAACCATGAAGCCTCCATTGTTTTGGTTTTATGGGTTTAGCTTCTTTTTTTTTGTTTCGTATGCAAACGTACGTCCTATTATCATTCCATAAGTCTGTGCGCACCATTGTAAACTACCTACCCACCTACCTACCTACCAACCTACATACCTATCCACCCAAAGTTAGAGAAACGCTGGATTACATTTTTTATTCTGAACAATTACACTCATTCCAACACTCATGTAAATAATTATGATTTTATATTATATATTTTGCATTATGATAATTTGAATTTATATTTAAATTAAATATAGGAAAAAGCTGGTGAAGGTAAAAGAAAAATGTAAAATCAATTTGCTACTGATAAAATGCTTGAAAACTAAATATAATAGCAAAATCAAAAAACCTAAACAAATTTCAAAACAAAGCACCGCCACATGGATTTTCAGCAAATATATTCATCTAGTATAAAGCTTAGGTATTTTATAATAGTAAATCTACAATATTAGATATATATGTTCACAGAACTCAAAAGAAATTATTAGAATGGCATTTAAGATGGCCTTTGGTCAAGACGGAAAATGTAATATAACATACTTTGCAATTGGTTCTTTTATTTTAATATCTCATCCTTTGCGAATAAATGTATATTTCCAAGGTAAACGAGCCTCTTACACAAATCTAAGCCCAATGTCAAATGGTTGTTATTATTGGGATTCAAAGTACATGAATTTAAATGATGTAATTCTGATGACGGGTCAAGCACTCCTATCCACGCGACAAAGTTAAGATTCAATCATGTTTCAGAATAATATGTCCACCTTGCATTCACGTTCAAATAGCAAATAATATTTCTTTTATATTAAAAAATATCAAAGGATTTCAATTAATATATGTATTGTATTATGGTGTACCCATACCACTTTTAAAACCTTTGAATAAAATGTATGGTTATGGTATGTTTTGTTCGTGATCATAATTCGGAAATTGTTTTTTTTTCCATTTTACAACAGAATAGTGGTATATTATATATTATTATCTTATACCAATCACGCAAATTTGGTGACCAATTTTCCGCTTCTAACACAGGCAAAACTAATAAAAAAAAATTTTTCTTCCTTTAAACATAAATTACAGTTTACTTTAATGTAAACAATAAGTAACATTTATGGCGTACAATAAAGTACAATTGGCTTGAAACACGTGAAGAGAGAACCAATTTACTGATTGGTTTTATAACTGCTCAAGACCTCAGGATTTTTTTTTTCAGTGCAATAAATTGCAGTACCAATTTCTTTTAAGTCGAAGTTAGATATTTTCAAGAACTATACGAAGAGACATATTATTTTTAAAATGGATATTTGTGCGGTTAAATTATAATATTATTATTTGTGTTTCAACTAATAATAGGTTCCTACCGACATAATGTACAAAAATAATAATAATAATTAAATAATAATAATAATATAATCAAATTGTAATAATATATGCCATCATACATATTACATACCTTAAGGAACTTGATTATTATGTACCTATGTTAATTTTGTTTAATTTTTGATGTGTTAGAAGTACAACACTGTGACGCTAAGTTTAGAGTAAATATAATACAGTGCAAATATTTGTAAACCAAATGAATTCATTGTACCTATGTGAAAACATTATAATTCAACTCAAGAGCCTCATTTATGTATGATGTCCTTTCATTTCTTTGCATATTGCAATGGATTTCTTACATAATAGTGCTTAGTTTGAATCATAATAATATATCAAAACATTCGATTTTTAAAATGTTATTTTACATAGGTATAATGGATTTGAATATTTTATTATTTTTAGAGCTTTTAGGTTATTTTTTTCGCCTTATCATTGCATTGCCATGATATATTTATCGATTCTTTTTTCTTTTAAAAATAAATACTATATATACTACACAAAATCAAAGAAATAAGTGCGCCTACTATTATATATATTATATGTAAACACTTTGAAACCCAGTGGTGAATTAAAAATGTATTAACTAATGTAAGTCATGTACTAATGACTTATGTGTAATTATGCTCAAGTTCAGTGCCGCAAAAATCAGATCTGCAGAGCTTGTCACGCACACGGTCCCCAAGGCATACATTTAGGGAGCAATGGGCCCCATACATAGTTTTATTTATATATGAATGCACAAACTGATGTAAAACATGTTTTAATACCTAAAAACGTTGGCACTTATAGATTGGATAACTTATATTAAAAATTAATTTAGGAAGGGGTCCATAAAAATACAGCACACGGGCCCCTCATTATGTAGTTGCGGTACTGTTCAAGTGATAATAAACACTTATTATATTTCCGTTAAGTGTAATAAATTATTTTAAAAACCTATGTATAAAATTTTAGTTTTTGTTCAAACACGCAAAAATAATTCATAAATATACATAATAAGAATTTGTTTAATTTTTAAAATAATATCGTTATAATAATTATTATTCAGGCCAGCAGGTGAATAATAATGACTAAAATCTACGTAAAAAATACTAGGGGAACAGAAATAATAGAATAATACAACAAAATACTATGTTGTTGAATAGTGGTGTGTTTCATAACTAGGGAGTCAATTTAAATGCTTTTAAAAACAAGAAAAATTCCTTAAAAAAATAAAATAAAATAAATGTATGCCTAAAAAAAATGACTGAAAAAATGCCTTAAAATTTGATTTCAATCACTGAAAAAACTTTATTTTTTGTGATAAATCACTTAGTGTCCAATCCACTTAACATAATATTATAAAAATATAAATATAAATTTTTTTTCTTTCAAAAAGCAATCAAAGTACGCATCAAATTTTAATAATGTAAGTTAAACACTTAAACGTAGATAAAGTTGACAAGTCGGTGGGATTTCAACTCCACGTGTTTAGTGACCGTATCTGAGGTAATGATATTATTTGCCACGTCCGACCTACGTCCAACCGGCTGGTGGTAATCTTTCGTCCAACGTACCTATATAATAATAACAATAACATTATAATGTGTATTATATTGTAATATTATTTATCGGCATAGTTTTCAGTTCGTATAGTATAATACTATTATTTATAATTTTACATTTCGAAAATTGAGCAGAAATTCCACGTTGTATATTGAATAATTCGAATGGCATAATATTATAATACATAAGCGATTTTCCGCATGACATAATATGTATCGGTCTCCACACAGCGGCTAGCCATCTTATCCGTCGCGCGGAGTTGAACCGGATTTGCAATTTTTTTTTTCCATCCCTGCAAGTCCCCAGACGACGGGAGACAAATTTTCCTTTGGCGTTTTCAATCTAAATACCCCAGTGCCACTTTGTACAGCGATACTGGGAAACCACCAACACTATCGCTGTCAGAAGAATACAAAATGCGATTGTCAATCGCGAAAAATGCAATTCAACCCGACCGATTTAATGTCGTTACAGTCGGTGACGACGACGGGACGACCATGTGCTTTCAGTTTTTATACGCATATGTATATTTATTTTTTTAAATCATTCATACGAAATTCGCATTGAATAAATACGATCGAAGAAGCAAGAAAAAATCGTGTTTACTTAAACACGTGTTTCGTGTGTTGGTACTACATAATCCGCCAAAAAAATTAAGCGACACAATAATATATTACTATAGGTATACCTATAATAGGTACCTTCTGCTATATTTGTGTGCCTGTTGATACTAAATTTAAACATTTAGAAATTTTTCGAGTTCATAGATTTAGATTGCATAATATAATCCTGCAGTATAAAAGACAACGTGGATGGTAAAATATATTATTTAATGAAACGTTTTAATAATATTGCATACAATCGAATCATGTCTTTGGTCGTGCAGTGTGATCTGCGTGATTTGGTCATATAGTAAACGATTCAAACTCTAACCGAAAAACGACCAAGCGGAATAGTAAAAAAAAGTTGTGGATCTGATAAAAATATTACCACAACACTGATTATATTATTATTATTATTTTTACTATAGCAAATTTAAAAGCAACGATAAATCATCGATCCTGAACGGAACTCGGCTTACTATATTCAGTGTTGTAGGACTTAGTATATATTTTTTTAAGTGCTTATAGACAGAATTTATGAGTGTAAGTTTTCAAAATGTATTAAGTTAAGAATAGAACATCATAACTTTTATTAGAATGACAGCTCATAACCAAAACTACGAATATGTTGTTAAACAGAAAAAAAAAATTATTTCATCGGTGTGAAAATAAAATCTAACATTAGGTACAAAATTGACATCGTAGTTTTTGAAAATAGTACCGTGTGTAACTGAGTCATTAAAATAAACGATCTGTGAATAAAAACATAAAGGAACAGAACAACTTTTCATCGGACGATAGTTAAATCGGAATTCCAGTCTTTTAAGCGATTCGAGGAAAATCTTTTGATATATCAACAGTGTTAATATTTTAAATTGTTATTATTATTATTATGTATTTTTTTAATTAATTGGAGTACATTATTATTTTCACTCATATTATGTGTATACTAACGACATTATAGTACAAGATTATATACAATTGGAATACTGATAGAGCACAGTAATATTTACTATACTATAACCGTACATCAAAATACTGATACTCAAGACGTATTATTATACCACGCTACCCGGTATCCGCGGTAACGAGACAACGATAGTATACGCGGACCGTTTGAAAATGTTCGGTGACGGAGGCGAAAAAAGTCGTCGGCAGAAGTTTTCGTCCTCTCGTGCGCAGGTCCTGTATATTATATTATATATATATATTATGCATACCTATACAATAATATATACGCGTATTATAGTCGTGTAGATGTATAATACGTCTATATCTATAATCACGGTCGGCGGGCCTTTGTTCGGAAAGTTTTCTGATTGATGATTTCAACCACCGCCCAGGTGAGAGAGGTCGTTTTTGCGGCCATCGGTTTTTCTATAATAATAATAATATAGTCGTCGTACAACCACCACAACTCCGCCGCCTCCGATGCCTGCATAATACATCTGAACGTCTGTACATCATAATATAATAATAATATTATTATTATTATTATTATTATTATTATACGCACGTCCCGGAGTTTCACCGCCACCGCCGTTGCCGATGTTGGTCGTGTGCGTGTGCCTGTGCTCGGTGTATAACAGGTATATTATATATTATATAAACGTATAATACCATGCGCTCGCGGTATTACCGAGAATCCTGCAGGATTTCGGTCTGGATATCAGCCTCGGAGATAAGTGGTGACGAGCGGGAGCGGGTGCGGGTAGCGAAAGTTGGTCGCGCACTATACAGGCGGCGACGGAAGCGATTGAAGCTTCGGCAAAACTTACTTTTCAAAGTAACGGGAAGAAAAATGAATGAAAATAATAATTACGGTCGGCCGAGAGAGAGAGAGAGAGGGAGAGGGTAAAAATTTAAAATATTATATTATGTACACCTAATATTAAATAGGCATACCATGTATTATTATTAAATACATAATTATATTTTACGTTGTATAGAACGACTTGCCGTCGAAAAACACCCGAGGATCGCCGCTGTGTTACTATAATACTATGATAATGCGAAGTAACCGAATAACGACAAGAAAGAGAAACAGGGGGAACGGGATTATTCAATATTTTTGATCAGGTATCATATTATTATAATAGTATGTTATCACGAGTAAGGTGGACAAGACGGTGGCGAGAAGCGTCCGACAAGAATAGCTCTGCAAGACCGATTGATAAGAGTGCAATGCGCGAAAGCGAGTGCAAAGAACAAATTACAACATTTATGGAAACGACATCGCCACAATAAATTATAGAATTAGGCGCATGCAGATTACATTATGCACACAATATTTCAGAAGCTTCAGAGTTTTCTTTTGCATCGTATGGTTATAATTAACTAATATAATAATTACACGAGTCATAATATATAATATTATAACAATGTTATTCAAACGGATTTTTCGTTGGTTATTAACTGTCGGAAATATGAATAGAATAAAGAGAAATTCAAAATAATTCACGATTCACGTTACCTGACCATATTATAATATAACATATGTATTGTTTGTACAAATATTTAATAAATAATTAATAAATACGCGTACACCGGTATTAAGAAAACCTCGACAAAGTGAATCGTTTCCTCCAAACGACCGGTCGAGGATTCGTTTTCGAGTGGTGCCCGACTTCATACGTACTCAGATTTCATACGTTCTAAAATCACACTATATTATAACGGTTCGATTGAAATCCGATCGAGGACCACAGGTCACCAGCGTCATCCAAGTGCACTTGTCACGGTGAGATCAGTTTAATATGTAAGTAATAGTTGTGAGGTCATTGATGATTATAGTTCGACACTGCAAGTCGTTGACATCGATAGACCCAGAAAGTGAAGTGAACACCTGCCTACGACCATTCATGTGACGTTACATCATATGAAGATCGCACCGTTTATTTCATTATTGTGGTGTATAATACGTACTATATTACAAGTTCAGACAAACAGCGAATTATTGTATATACAGTGTATCATTTTTTTTTCTTTTCGTGTCGACGAACTAGCCCGAGTTTCTTGCAAATTACTTCGGAAACGCCGCGTCGTTTATTAATTAATTAATTAATGACATACGACAAAATGTAAGAAACTCTCAAGAAGCCGGAGATTACTTTCTATAGCGATCGCTAGTGTACAATATGTGTAGACTCCGGGTGACCCTGAGAGTTTACATTTAGTTTTTACAACTGACTTGGCCTCTAAGGGATGGACGTGACATGACCCGCCTTATTCCCCTAGGAACTATAATATCGTGGCATTTCATTTGTCGATAGAAGCCTTTGCTGGTGGTCCACTTCGCCGACTGGTCTTATACGGTTTACCTAACTTAAATCATCACCTTCCTCGCCGAGGTG
Organism: Nasonovia ribisnigri; assembly: GCA_027563435.1. Classification (NCBI taxonomy): domain Eukaryota; kingdom Metazoa; phylum Arthropoda; class Insecta; order Hemiptera; family Aphididae; genus Nasonovia; species Nasonovia ribisnigri. Next base: position 653,352 of record JANEHU010004964.1, read on the forward strand.
TGTGATTATATCAATCTGTGTGCCGTGGACGTAGTGCAGTTGAGTTCAAAGTATTCCATGGACCCAAATTTACACAGACAACCGACAAATAACCTAATTGCATAAAAAATATGTAACTATTTTTTTTTGTCCATGCCATTTTACAGGTTGGGACTTTCATTACCTATGCAACATTATAGAAGTATTTAAGAGTATTAAATGCTAAAAAATGAATACAATAAAACCTACGCATTACCGACGATCGACAATATTATATCACTGACTTATGTCTTACGTTCGTATGAAAATAATTAGATCATCCTACTTATATATTTCGTATCGTTAGTACAATAGACGACGCCGCAGATGAAATAAAAATAGAAAATCCAATATCAATGCTTGCTGTTTTATCGGATTCAATTAGAGGTTTATTATCGGACGGAATTCAGTCATAAATAATGGTATACATCATTCCAAATCTGGGACAGAATTTATTGTACATTAAAACTCCCAAGTGAGTGCTTATACCGTCGATATCGTCAACCGGACGACGTTAGTAATAATAACAATCACTCATCACGTTATAATATACAAAACAATTATATTATAAAGAAGGTATCTACGCACTAAATGTAAGTACCTACGCGTGATCGTCGGTGATAATATAATTTCAATTTTTTTACTATCAAATTCACGACACCGACCGAAAAGAAAATGGATATCACATTATCAACACTTCCGAAGCCTGTTGTAGCTGAGGGAAATATATATGTTATACGTTTTTATAATATGGTACGTGTTATACCCAGCTCTATGTACATGTATGCGCGCGCCGTGAAATTTATGAATCTGTATACCGTCAGACGGGGATACTTCCCGAATAAAAACTATGAAAATACGTTCAAAAAATAAAAAAGTTTACCCGAAATAAATAAGTGAAAAATATATTCTCGAAGTTTAACATGTTAAATTCTCTTCTGGGTCCCAGAGGTAAAATTGAAAAGTTTATGCGTCGGCTGTCGAAAATAATTTAAAATATAATATATATTATTTTTTTCCAGTTGTAATATTATACCTATATTATGTTTATTATTATATTTTTTTCTCTTCCGCACGCATGCAATTGTACAAGATTAATTCTCGCACGATAAAATATGTTCATAACGAAATCCATTTAAGCCGTAACCGAGGTACTGCTGCACGGCAATGTTGTAAAACTTAACCGGAGGCCAATTTATAGTTGTGCGGCTGATGTTTGTGAGTTGTCTCCTGGAGTCCAATAATCTAATACTAAGTTTAACAACAATATTTTGATGAATTAGCGACGCGTGTCTGTCGCTATTATCGGTTTTAATAACTGTGCGTGTGCAAGCATACTGTACAACCCTTTATTTAATTGTTGCAAAACTATAATGTCATAATCATAATACCGTTATTAAAGCGTTCGAAGCATAATGGTTTCGTTGTGATGGATATTGTTGTACATCTGCGTAAGTAGTTTATTTTATTTAAACATTTTAGCGCCATATTATTACATAATATTATTTTGGAAAAAAATAAAATACTATTCGTTTATATTGTCACCAAACACAATATGTTACTACAAGATTTCACGATATTTATAATTTGTTCATTTTTGACTTACTGAGCTTACCAAAGTCGTTTCTTCGACCTACAGTCAGTTACCTACGTAAAGTGACTCACCAACCATGCTTCCCCTACCTTTTACCCTTCAATAATACATTTATTCTAACGACCATTTATTAAAATATTTTTATATAATTTAAAAGGATTCATGTGGTGACACTAAGTTAACTTTTTTTCAAATGAGATCAAACATTGTTTTACTACAAATTGTAAAAAATTAATTTTTTGAAATTTTTGAATAATCTAAATCTAAATTCCAATTAGGATATATAGTTTCTGAGTTACATCAATTTATACACTAGGGATAATAACCTTAATAATTGTTTACAAAAATATAAAATCAATTTAATATTTCGAGTTAAAACCTACATTATTCTTATAATGAAAATATTTTTGAAAATTCGGAAATTTTGAGTGATCTGTATACTATCTTTTACTTGAATATCATTCTCAAACCACGGTGATAGCTCTCATATTATTATCTAAACTTATAATTATGAACAAATGTTATCATTTTTTATATCCTATATTAGATTTTTTATATTATACACAGAGTTACATAACTACAAATCTACTTGATGATATTTTAATTTGGATTCATCGTCAAAATTGCTTGGAAAGTCTTCCGATTAATAAAGTACAGGAAACAAATGTGATTCCTTGATATTCCAATAGCACTCCTCAGATGGTATAAATATATCTAAGTTTTTCTAATTTAGTATATATTTTCATATGATTGTCCTTAAATATAACTAAAAATACAATACTTATTTAGAACTTGAACGAAATATTCCCTATTAATGACATAAAATATGAGAGCCAGCATATTCCTGTATAGATTTATCGGTTTAGCATATCAAAAATATCTTTGTTTAACAATCAATGAATGTATCTACTAAATTGAATATTGTTTTGCTATATCGTCGAAGCAATATTAATGATTTTTCATTATAATAATATGACGATTTCGCTATATCATTGACCATCATCCCCGGCGTAGGTACCTACATGGTTTTCATAATAATATAGATAATATATAATAATACGTACTACGCACACGTCAAAAGATGGCGATCACCGTGATAAGCTCACACTTTAAGTTCACTTCCAACGTTATAATTTCAAGTTATCATAATAATAATAATCGATTTTGCCGTTCCTTTTAGAAGCCGTAAGTTCGGTTTGCATAGAGACTATAATGTTATAACATTGGCGGGGGACCGTAGCGGTTTTCCGTATACACTCGTTTATTTATTATTTGCATTTGCATATTTTATAGATTTTATTGCAACGACGTAGAAAGATATTCTCGTGCCGCTTACACGGGTTTCGGTGTATGCGACACGTTTTAGAAATGCACCGTAAGAATATAATATTGTTTGGTTAAGACAAAAAAACATAAAAAACGAACTGGCACGGCAGTGAGCGTTTAATTTCAAATGTACATTATGTGATAATAATATTTTGCGAAACGTTGATTAAAATGTTCCATCCTGTTGACAGAATAGTGTTGCAGTGTACGGGCAAATATATCATATTGAATAATATTTATAATATAATTTTACTAATATTTTATTTATTTATTTTTTTGTTATTTATCTATAATATTATGCAAACAAACAATTTTTACAATAGGTATTATTTAATACAAATAAATAATCATCTGCTTAAATAGTTCTATATTTAAAACTACTGCTTCTATAGTTAAAACGTGACTCATCACGAGTTCCTTAAATAGCATCATGATTAATTACTATAAACATTTAATATAATATACTAATACATTTAATAATCAATGATAAAACACATAACTATACCTATATCTAATGAGCGTAAGACGTACCTTGTTAGTTGTTAGTTATTATTATTATTATTATCGTGTCATTACGTAAAAAATGGGAAATAATAAGAAGCCACTGGAGTCGAGTCCAAGAAATTATTTTTTAATGTTCAAACTCACGTATATTATGCACTTTTCTCGTGTGCTCAATCACTGCAGCAGTATTATAGACATCGCACGATTCGTGGGTATAGGTACCCATAAAATGTTCATATTGGATACTTACGCAATTACTAATTAGTGAGCATTTTTTTTTTTTCATGATACCCAGAGAAAAATGTAATACTAGTGCCAACAAAATTTAGATAAAATGATGAAAATTCACCGTTTAGGAACGACGATAAAAATCTACAAGAAATGCCAAATCAATTTTTCTTATCAATTATTTGACTTTTAACGATCGTATTTTTTAGATCAATGAAATTTATTGTAGTCCATATCCAATCATGGGATAAATACTTATATAATGGTGAGCTGATTGATATGCGTTTACAATTATTTTAAGAAAGCCAATATATTATTTGTTTTGTAAAATTATATATTATGTTGTTATATTTAAAAATACAACCACGAATATCATTTTACCATAAAATGCATTGGAAAAACACAATTAATTTTTTTCCGCATACTAAACAGTTCAAAACAATTTATTAACTTCGAACATTGAATATATTATATTTTAGTGAATTTAAATATTTTAAACATAAATCACATATTGTATTCATGTGAAATTCGAAAAAATAAAACTCATTGCTATGATTATAATAAACAATTTTGAACTCCAAAAATTGTAGTATTACTTATAAAACTGGATACATATTGGTAAAATAATATAGGTCAAGGATATAAAATTCTATGTTTAGAAAAGTCTTACAAACTAATCGGGCTTCAGTAAAAAAAAAAATAATAAAATGTGTCAAAATATGTTTTATAACTTAGAAATATTCTGCATGTCAGAACAAATTAATTTGTATGGACAATTCTTAGGTTAATATAAAACCATTTGATAGGTACTATAATATTTTAGTTATTTTTTGGTTATTGTATTTTAACCATATATTTTTTATTTTATATTCCGGGGCAGAATGATTTTCTACACGTTTGTAAGTATTATAGGTATATCTATATAAATCAAAATATAAACTAACCATTTAAATAATAATTTATTTAATACAGTTATATTATTACTTGTATATATTATTATACAACCGAACACTGAAATACTGCTGAAATTAATTACAGAACTAAGAATCAGTGATCAAAATGAATAAAATAAAACTTTATGAGCATTATATATAAAAATGTATTTATGAAACTGCTACGGAAATATCGGTTCAAAAAAACAAAAATGATTTAAACAACAGGAAAATTTAGACGAACTGATTATAGCGTTCAGATGCAGGTGGCTGGTAAACATAATAAGGTACTTGATTTTGACTTTAATTAACAACGACAAGACGACGCCGAGTACGAACAAGTTAGACGTGTATAATAATAGTCTTTTGACGGCCGATCAGACAAACTTAATGAAAACTTAACAAATTGTATTATAATACATTATATTCCTAGACCAGTTTATCCTATAACTTACATTATATTTTAATATTATATTTTATGTGTATCACGAAACTCGCGAATATATCCGTTTTCTGACAGGCACGTACCATCTGCCACCGACGTCTTATATATGCTCGAGTACCTAACCTTCCGAGAAGACGAGTATTATATAAAAGAGGCTGTGGTTTCATATTTCATTAATATCGCAATTTTTTTCCCCGTCATACATTTTCGACAAGACTTTCCTCTCCCTTACGTGTTGTTCAATCATTCTGCTCGTCGACCATAAAAAAATAAAATTAAAAATTTATGATGAATTTTACAATATTATTTATAAACAGGTACCTGTACCAAGTTGAACATATATATATATATAGTATGTATTATATTATTATAACAAAAACAATTGCAAACATGTTAACAATATTTCCGAACCCATGCTATGTATTTAGGTAGGCTATTAATATAATATACTCTCGGAAGACGTTTCAAGTATTTTCCATTTTCGTCTCGACTTTTTGTCCGAATGACGTAAATTAATTATTAATACTGTAAACGCGATTACACCGACGAGTGAGTTCTCAGCGGAGATTTAGCGACGATTCCGCTTCGATTGAACTGTTTAAAAACAAATCCATTTATTCCGTGATAGTGTTCACGGCAGATTAAAAAAAAAAAAAAACTGGAAATTGTGAAAGAGAATAGCGTGATATTAATCGAAAACTGTACTCCTAAAAAGTTCAATCGAGCTTTCGCCGGTCCATTTCAACCGTTTTGTGTGTATTTACAAACCCAATATCGGTATTTTGATTTTTTCGTGTATGTGAAAACCGCAAAAGATAATATATATCGCCAAAATTGTGCACAATTTAATATATACATTGAATTACGTGACAAATATTATGCGAATACTATGCATATATTATTGTACTAAACGGAACAACTACGAAAAGTGAAACATATAATATTATATACATATATATTATATGTATATTGCAGACAATTAAGAGGTGCGCCGAAAACTAGTACGTCGGTCTCTGGTAAATAAATCACTATCATATTATATGGCAGTGAAACCTTTAAATACAGGACAGCCTATAAGGTAGCTGAAACGTTGTCCGCTATCGGGAGGTGTCCGTCAGGGGAGGTTTCAATGCATATACGGTTCGATGAGAAACAATAGTAATAGTATGATGGCAGTCATTGCGAATCGCGTGTGCGTATGAACATTACTTACCAACGAGTTTTGCGTTTTCGCAGTTTCGAATATCTCGATGGAGGATTATCGTCCGCAAACGCATTCTTTGGGCACGGGACGTGAAGTACTGTCTATTTTTGGAACCGTAGATAACGGGAAAGAGAATATATTATAACATTAATCGAAAACTAGGTATACGCCAGAAACATTGGATCGAGATTTTCTCCGGTCCATTAAAACCGTTGTGTGTGATGGTATGTGCGGTCGGATGCTGTATGTACATATCCAATATGGGTTCTTCGATTTTCGCGTGTATGAGTGAACCGCAAAAGCCAAAGCCGTACACAATTCAATATAGTGAATTACGGCATAAATTCCGGCGAATATGTATATAATGATAATAATAATAATAATTTATTCGAAATAAAACGAGTAATTTCCATAATTATTCTATGGATGGAGCGGTATTCCTATAAATGAGATGGGTATAGAATATCGCAATAGGCTGAATATTCACTCATCCGTGCGATCGATTAAATCGTCCACAAAATACTGTGTCAGACTGTGTGTTTATTTGCAAACCCTCGTGGGTGCGCTATGGCAGCTGTTTTAGATCTAACCACGAACAAAGATGGTATAGTCAACGTACAGAGATTCATGCCATTAAAACGTTAAACACCGGTAATGGCGCAATGTCCGTGCCTCGTAAGACCGTGAATTTCAGGAGTTTTTTGATAATGGTAATCCAACAAATGATTTCCATCCCTCTTTACCAAGGGATGATTTCCGACGGAATTCCTTACGGGTTATCGATCTAATATATTATTATATACTTTATTTGTATCATTGAACTTCATCGATTCGGAGTTTTTATTTATTTTTTAATCATAATAATAATATTTTAAATTGGCACCCGATTTTTTTTTTTCGAGGATAGCAACTTCCAAGGTCGTGTACCGTGTCCAATAAACCGGTGTTACAAATATTGTAAAACGTCGAAATTTTTTTAACGAATCAGATCGTCCTCTCTTACACGTTTAAAGTATGAGACGACACGGAATTTGGAAAACGACAGTCATTGAAAATCGTGTTCGCTAAACGATACTCAAAAAACTAACGGACGTCCGCAAGAAACCCATAATATTTAGGTACTTCTTGCTGTGCATTGTTATATTATAATTTATAATCAATTAATCTCCATTATTGATGAATACAAATAAATATTATCGCCTACTGTTGGAAACGTGTACATATCTTCACAGTATAATAATAAACCGCTATATATTAGATTATTGACGTTGTTCGACGAAAAATAAAAAACTGTACTATTACAAGACTGGAGACTTTTAATAAACTCACAATAATAATAATAATATTGTGTTTCTAGCATCTTTGATATATGGCGTGTTTATTACGGAGCGGACACTGACGGGACAGTGGTTTTATATAATACTATATTGTATCGTATATCTGACGACGTGTCATAAAATACAAATTATATCGTAATTTTATTGACTTACAGCAGCTGCAGTTCTAGATAAATAGTGTAGCGGTCACGACGCGTGATAATATTCGTGTTTTAATAATAATATAACACGATCTCGATAACTGTAATCTCAAAAGGAATAAAAATACAAATCTTACTTGTGCATTTTTCGAGTTACATATTATTATAGGTATTTAACTACATAAGTATCTCTCACACAAGACAAAAATATTTTGAAGGTCTATTTTCACTACTCCAAGCCGGGTTGTTTTTCAGAACGTCCGGGTAACCCAGATCTTAGCATTCACACTGTTCAGGCGTTCGTTAAAAGGAGCAAAAAAAAATTCAAATGTATTATTATTATTATTATTATTATTATTATTACATATTATAGTTCCAAGCTGAAAATTACAGACGATTGTCGGCGATCCTACATTATTCGACAACACTGCACGACATGGACGGCTTAGGTCCGAAGGTGACGCGTGTCATTTGTGGGTGGTGGAGTAGAGGTGGGTAACCCACTTTTGCCGCGCTCGGTAAGTGCGAATGAGACAATAATCGTCAACAATCGACGACGAGATATCCGTACTGTGCGAGGACTACTCAAGTTTGGTACGACACCGCCTCATATCCAAATAATATTTGAAAAAAGTGTGGACGTGGCCTTGAATTCGTGCAGACCACTGTCATTTTGATATTTATATTTATATTTTTTTTTGATTTTTGTGTTTTTATGTAATGTATTAAAGTACTCAGCCGAAATTATTTGTATATGCAGTAATAGTATTACATATATTGATATATTGTTCATAAACTAATAGGAATTAGTTTAATTATTGACAATTCATATTTTCATACAGTTCGAGATCGTTTATTGTATTAAAATAATCGTACTGAACAACACACCTAAACCTCCAGCGATCGGCTATCAAGTTGAGTGTCGTTTCTATATTGTTCTGTCGTCTGGTCGACATGTCGTACACGACCGTGATTGCAAAATTGCACATCTACCGTACATTTATCGGACGATTTGAATGATTTGGAGTAAAACATAACTAACTCGATACAATTACGACACTATTATATTATTAGGTATATAAAAAATTTAATATTGCTATATAGTTTCACACAATCGCACGACAGTAAGTACCAAATTACATTCGATTTTGAGGAGGAGGCCGAAAACAGGATTTTCTTTATACATTATGTTAATATTATTATAATATTATCTAAGATCTAACTCGGTATCCAAACGATCCAAATTTGTTTTGTTTAAAATGGAGGCCTATAATAATACACAGTAATAGATCTACGGAAAAGCTCATAAAAGACTTCCATAAAATATAATTTTCATAAAACAGCAAATATGGTTTATTTGACAAACACTTCTAAATTGTTTGGTCACTTCTAAACTTGATCTTTTAATCCTTAAAGGACTATATAATTTTATAGATTCCTTGTAGGTTTATTATGTTATTTCTTAAAACTATTGTTCAAAAATATTAATGGCGTTATTTTATAAATAAATAACATGTGTTAATTTTAGTTGTTTCCTTATAAAATGATTAATATACGTTGAGCGATTATAGAGATAACGTAATATCAAAAAAAAAAGCTAATTTTTACTTTTATAATAAATTAAAATAGTGCGTTTGGAATAAAACAGATGTAATAAATCCTAATTTCCACGTAAATATAAACTTTGGATATGGATAGGTAGTTAATTTTAAAAATATTCATGGAAATTGTTGATTTTGAGATATATCTATGGTATGACTTTTAAAACACCACGGGAAGTAGTAGACTTTGGACTAATTGTATATAGAACGTTCTGGAAAATGACAATTAATGGCAGTTGTAGGTATTGAATTTTGATGGTAGGTATTATAAATCCTAGCATGTATAAATTATTAACTTACCTACTTGTCGGAATCAAAGTAGAACGCTTAGACCAAATAACTGTATGGTTTTAAACGAAGCCCCACTATTTTTATCATAATAATATGTATTAATATGTAACTTATTTTATACATTTTTGATATTAGTATACTTTGGAATGTCACTTGAATGACGTAATGTTTTACGTGGATATAAAATACCTCAGATCATAAATATTTAGCAAATAATTTCAAAGACTAGAGGCGTAAACATTGCAGGGAGTGTAGTGGTGTAGGGATCATATAAACCATGTGATTTTTATTTTTAAAGACATTTTATAGAAAAATGTCTTTTTGGAAATAACTTAAAATAATATTGCCGTTCTTATTCATAAGACATCGTGCACTCCTAATCGTGAAAATAAAAATAGGTATTCCATTTTCAGTGGCAACGGTCGTATGCACCTCGGAAGGACAGGGCGATCGGTTTCGTGGTTGGAAGTCTGCTCATCGTGTAGATTACCAAAGAGTCATCGACACGATACCATGGTAACATTCCCGTAAACCTACAATTATAATTTGATGAAAAACCAATTTTTTTCATATCGTATGTAAGACCATTGACCGCCTCTTACCTTTAATTCATTTTAAGCTAATTTCACGATACAAATATTGTATAAGACGATTATAATTTGTAATATAAATTGACAATGATTTAATTTTGTTGAATTTAAAAAGGAAACACCGCTTAAGCCTTTTTCAAACTTTACCCAAATACGCCCCTTTGTGTTTTTTTAATAGTAATGAACATTAACATAATATAACATATTATGATATTGTATAGATATAAGCATTTGAAGAAAAAAAAATGTCTTCATCCCATTTCCACGGTGATAATTGTTTTGTCTCGTTATATTGTCGCCGGAAGGAAACATTTAATTAATTTACCACCGTTCTCTGTTTGCCACGGGTGAATTTGACGAGGGATGTAATTATAAGACAGGCGTTTGGTTGGAGTGCGACGTCACCGGCCGTTTTAATTAAGGGCATTTGAGTTTTTGTCACGGAGACGTCTTCGCCGATAATAATATTACGTAACTAGAAGGGTTGTCAGACCGGACTTGGAAATAATCAGCCTCTGAGATTCACAATATTTCCACAGTTTAATAATCGGTTTACTTTCGTGACCAAGTCACGTACTCGTAAATCATAATAATTTATAAATATATATATACTATATAAATATATAATCTGAGGTACAAGTTGAGTGTTTTCACTACACGTATCGCCGCAATCGGATGGCGTATAAATCGTTAAGTGAACGTGACAGTGACGACTTACGATCGGTTCTGTTGAGATAAATTATAAAGTATGTTTTATAATATTATAAAGTACAGACGGACACTGTTCAGATGATTTTCGTACCTTAAACGGTCGAACATAACAACTGCGAGGTGAGGGCTTCTGTTTGAAAAACGATAGTGGTTGTTCTAGAATAATTTAAAATTTAGAATAATTCTAAGAAATAATTAATAATTCTAATATTTTTTATTCAATAATAATAATAATTATATCATAATATGATATTGTATATCCGCCGGCCGGCGTGGTGTATAGGCAATTTTGGTACAGAGGCGTGTATATGGATTGATTCCGCGCCGTCATCGGTAAACGAATTGGAATATATTTTTGTTACGACTCCCCATAACGAATCGATCTATTATAATACATGTACGGCTTTATTTGCTGTGATATATTATATTACTATAGAAATACCCCAATAATTCAACTTGAAATGTCTGTAATAATAATAAATTATTTGATACAAACGTGGTCCGTGACTATTTTGTTTGGTTTTACTTATCGACACGGGAAAAAAATAAAAATAATTATGTTATAACGCTATGAGTTATAAATACTTTTTTACGCATGCATGTGTTCGTTATAGTTTAAAACGAAGGCCGAAGGGTATACCAGTTATAAGTTTTAGCGGGAAATAAAGTATAGTAATTAACTATATGATATGTATTTTATTATATATTTTAATTAGTATAATAATTTATAAATCATAATTTAATAATTCAAGTTTTAGGGAGTTATTTCGAGAATTGTAGAGAATGGAACATGACAAATAAATGAATAGCTTCTTACCTTTGAGTATGAGGACTTACGTATATAAAATAAGTTTAAGACTTGAAATAAAGTTAAGCACTCCATCGTAACACTATATGTCCACGGGATATGTGTCGCGAACAGTGTCCAAGACGAGCTGTCTCGCGAGCATTAGGCTGCTAAGAATAGACTGACTTATTTGCGAGGAGCTGGAACTGTTGACCTAGTATTTCTTTATATTTCTTTTTATTTTGTTAAAATGTTATATATTCGTGATTGCAATATGTATTGATAAAAACATTACTATAAAGTTGAAATACAATTATTAATATATTATTGCGATATGGAACATAACAATTAATTAATTATGTTGGTGTAAAGACGATTATAATAATATCGTGTCTAAATATTTGGAATATAGGGTATTGATTATACTTGTAATATAGTTATGCTAATATTTTACTAGGACGATGATTGAATGTACGGCTTGAAATATTGTGAATAAACACCACGATTACGTCATACTATATTATAATTATAATATTATTACGTCATCTAAGACCAAAAAATATCGAAACCTCTGCCGTTGATGATATCGTATTCAATCGGTAGACCACGAACAACGAAAAAAAAAAAAAGCTGCGATTATTAGGTAGACACGTGTCAGCCAAACTGCACTCGTGCGGCAGCAGTCGGATGAGAGTGGGCGTGACCCGACGACGGATATTGTAAGTCTTACACGACACGAAAGCGATATAATTGTACGTTATTATACGCGTGTTTCTTCGGTGCTTCCGTTCGCGACGAGGCTAAAAATTAATTTTCCCGAAAGCCGCGTGGGGTTGCCAACAAAACGATAAATGTTATTGCGAAGATTGCGATGCGCACATCGTTATCGCGTACACGACCGTTTCGGCCGACGATAATATTTCATAAAATGCACACCGAATCCTCGCCCCCCCCCCCCTCACAGCGCGTGTAAGTCGTCGTGTGGGCGTAATTGTGACGTAGGACGAAAGCGATATTATCGTTACCTCGGAGAGACGAATCACTATATAGTAGGTAGTACATATGGACGAAGACTCATCGTAAGGTTTCGACGGATGAAATCACAATATATACAGCATAATATAACTTTAATATGGCGTTATAAAGTACACTGGGATATCGATGACCTAAAATCAGATGCTCTAAAATCAGATTTTAAAAAGAAAACGCATTCGTGCAGTAAAATCCTAAATAAAATATATAGCTTTTAGGTGTACGAAATTTTCCAAATTTGATATGCGTCGTAAGTACCCCATAGAAATATATTCATTTAAAAAATATTTATTGTGATAATTTTGAGATGTTTTAAATTATTACGAAGGAAGAAAAACGATATCGTTATACCTTTACGGAATGAATCACTATCGTATCGTACAGTTGCAGCTGAAGAAATCGTAATATCGCATATAGGTGACTATTGGACTGGGATATCGATTCCCTACATAAGACGCCAAATAAAAAAAAATAATTCGTGCACTAAATGTTGAAAAAATTGCATTACAAAACTTAATATATATATATATATATATATATATCGAGTGTCCGAAATTTTTAAATTTGACATGCACTGCGCACTATAGAAATATATTGATTTTACATTTTATTATGCTAATTTCGTGATATTATCAATAATTATGTAGGAAAAAAATTATACCGTTAGGACGGTACCTTTAATGAGTGATCCGCATAATATAGTATCCTACGGTCATGTCCGAAAAAATTGCACTGTTTTTAGCATAATATTATAAAGCGGACTGGGAAATTGATGCCCTAAAATTATAAATGCGCCCAATTAAAAATGCATCCACGCTCTAAGGTTGAAAATAATGCAGTAAAATTCTAAAAAATAAAAAATATTATATCAGGTGTACAAAATCTTTGAAATTGCACATGCATTGTACACTATAGTAAATAATAATTGATCTATTTATTATGATAACTTAGTTATAGGTATTAGACTATCGATTTATCGATGCTGAATTTATTGTATTTGTGTTCAGTGATCATAAACGTATTGGGTATTCAGGTAGATAATTATTGCCAGCTGAACCGTAACAATAATTGTATTGGGTATGTGTATTATATATATATAAATATATATATTGTATATACATTTGTTTGGAAGTATGCAATTTTAAATGCAAGCTAAGATACGTTTTAATTTAAACATAAGTATAAAATGCCATAGAAATCATAAAAATGGTATAAAAACTAAAAATACCAAAAAATGCAATGTAAAATAATATTATATTTAACAAGGAATGACATGTACTCGTACCAAAAAAATATCGTATAACTACCACTTGGAAAAACGCATTGAAATCACACCCCTTATAATTATTTTGAGTTATAATAACATGGTCTATGCATATAGTATAATAACCACAACGTCAAATTTAGAGAAAAAAATGTTGATAAAAAGGGTATAACATACACAAGGAAGATTTAAGAGTGCAGCCGACATAATATGTTTATTATTTTTTTTTTTTCATGAAATTGCAATATTCGATCATATTGGTTTGATATTTTCACCAATCGTAACGCCACTCTGATGTCATTATCCGAACGTATTTATTTTTTTTTAATAAACTCAATATTATTATAATTATTTGCGACGATAATGTTTAAAAACAACACGGTTTATTAAAACGAAATATTATTACAATTATTTTGTGTTTGACGAATTTTAAAAAAAAATTACAAATAAAATATACTCACTGGCTTTTAACTACTATGTTATAGTTTTAATATGTTCATTAAAAAACTACTCACAAGAATCAATTTTTGTTGACGTTTAGCGAAAATTATTTACACTTTTCCATCCTATTTATATTCAACGATTCAATCTTTATGTATACATCTAGCGTTGGCAAATACGTATACTTGTAAGAGAAAATATTATTACATATAGGAGGTAGCTATAATGACTTTCTTAATATTCTGGCTGTACAGTGTACATCCTCTAATAATTTGACTTCAAAGGTCTGTATACGGAGACGTAGGTAGTTTCTACATATTCCTTCCTCGATACTATATAATCATTTTAAGGGTGTTGGTGTTAGTTTTTCTAATTTTCCACAATTGTATACATTTTGATAATTATATTTCATACTTCAGTTAATAATAATACTTTCCCCACTAATGAACTGCCCGAAATAGCTATTAAGGGAGGAGGAGGGTTGATACTGTGTAATATCATCAACAATTATTTCACAGGAAAAACTCTCACGCCTATCATTGAACAGTCAAATATTGATATTATTTTTATTTATTTGAAAGATGAAACATTTTTTAGGTATGATCAAAGATCAAATTTTCATTTTATTTTAAATAGTGCTAGAAAAATACGTTTGAAAAATAACAATATAATACAATACATTGTGCAATATACAAATATATATTTTAGTTCCTATATAATTATAATTTTGAAAATCGGGCTTTGATCCAACCCGCAATATTTTCCCCTTTTAAAAAATAATAAAAAAATTAACGTAATCCGACTAATTCACAGAGCGTGAGAGAACTTTTTCCTGTAAGACATGTTTTTGCCCCGGCTCCGACGGCCTATAATAATCCTTTTCCTGATTATGTCCTCGCCGTATGTATGTGCGAATGTTTTGCATTGGACAACGATAGAAATCATGTACACTTGATATGTTATATTAGAATCAAAAACAACGAATCTAATTCAGTAGTATTAATTTATAATCATTATAATATTATAATAATGTTTTGACGATCACTAACAAACATTATATCAATAATCAATATTATAGCATACTCATTATATTTATATTTATACTATATAATACACACATAGCGTGACTTTTATACGACGAAACAGTCATTTGAAAACATATTCTTTTCACATAATTTGATTTCATTAAATTACGACATGTTTTAGAAAATTTCGTCTCGTCGTGGTCTCAAATTAAGTAGACAAAATTAAAAATTATCAAAAACACATACGCATTTACTCAAGTAAACCTCGACTGTTAAGATATAAAATAATCATGCTATTTGATATGTCTGGCCTGTAATTAGTGCCATTTGTGGACTGCAGGTTAATTAAATATTCACAGGTATATATGATACATGTATAGGTACGTGGCACTAACAGGACCGTTCAGCCTATGTTAATAATTCAATTCACGTCACTCTGTACACGTGGCAGTGTGTGAGCAAAGAGCTCGCTCACACACATTCATTTATATATAATACTGGGTTTTGCATTATCCACGGCGTGTGCAGGATCGTCATTAATTCCAAAATTACCTAGAGTCCTATAGACGGTCGGTGTAGGCACCTTTTACTGCAACTATCTACTAGATACTACTAATAATACTAATGATAATAATAACATGTATAAAAACGCAGTGTAGTGGTTTCGTGATTTCTGGTTCGCCCGGAAAAATATTATACTTCAGCAACAACGCGTGCAGTGATTAAAGGATAAACTATGATAATATTATTGCGATCGAATCAATTTCAATAAAGAGACCGAAACGATTCATCTGACGATTAAACGAGCCATTTATTGCCATTTATTACTATATATATTTAAAAAAAATTAACTAAATTTGTTTCGTTTAAAACCGCTTGTACACAGTGATCGTATACGACCGGTGGCGTATCTATGGAGAGGGAGTATAGGGATCATACCCCCCGGAGACCAATTTTTTGCACAAACAACATGTATATATAATAATATGAATATAATATGGGTTTGTTGAATGTCTATTAAAAAATGTATTTCCCCCCCCCCCTTGAAAAAATACTAGATACGCTACTGTATACCTACGACTTGGGTACTGCTGAATTTCTCGAAAACTGTGGTAGGTAGGTACACGCTACATCCTCTTTATATAAACGGTATGTTAAACATTAGGCTGTGGCGAAGGGTGGTTAAGGGTGTTGTTACATTACCCACCCTTTACCGTGTTTATTTGTGAAATGTATAGCTTACTGACCACCTTTAATAAAAAGAGGAAAATTAAATTGCGCAGTATATTGCCATTAATTTTTAATGAGTTTTTTAAATATAAATATTAGTATTGGCTTTTGCAGATACGCTACATTATTTTATTCTGTCTTTAAAGGTTGTTATATTTGATAACCCTTCCGCTCACCCATATAACAGGAATTTCCTGGCCACGTGCATGACATAAGGTATCGGACGCGCAAGGTATACGAACGCCATAACTTATGGACCGAATTTACAATACTATTGATCTGTATAGATATTCAGCACCACTCGCATAATAATATATTGGTTCATTATGTCGGTTAAATGATTCCACGTGCGCAGAGATACACGTTTCAACGACATATTTTAGAAAACGGAGTGTTTGAAGTAAACTATCATAATAAAAACGAGGATTATGGTCGACATGAACAATACCTACACTTACAATACAATATTACATTTTCCGGAATAATAAGATACGACTTTTGGCCGATATTCGATTTCGACCAACCTAATTGTATCGATTATACGAATTTTGAAAATAAACGCGTATAATATAATATAACCACTTGACTTTCAAAAATAATTTGGAAAATTTAAAAACGATAATACGCAAGTATTTAATGGGTGATAATAGTACCTGTATACTACAGTAAAATATTGATCTTAAACGTGTGACTTCTCGCAGCAGACACCACCGACAGCAGTGCAGCAGTAAATACGTTATAATAATAATCCTTCAAAAGATTTAAACTTGTACTATTGGGGTTACGGAAATCTCCTTGCCTTTAACGAAATTATTCTTCGTAATTTTCTCAAGAACATAAAACCCCAAAAGCAATAGTTACGTTATTATCATTGTATATTAAGATTAAGGTAAACCCGATTTCCCCGAGGGGCAATATTTTGTCTTTAACGAGAAGTGTTCGCCGACCGAGAAATTCTAAGTGGTAGGTACCTGCATTTACATTTTGATCAGTTAGATATACGTAATACCTCGATATCCAATTTAAATAATAATGCATTAATTTATATATCATTTTTGTGTTGCCTACAAAATAATGCAACGGATACCTACCTACCACGGGGGTTTCGTCCTCAATTATAAATCCTCGTTAAATGATTTCAGAATAATTATTTATACAATATGTGATACTTCAGCTGTTGCAGATAAATGTATTTTAAATCGTACCACTCAAAATACGAGTTTAACAGTACAACAGATTGTGAACGAGTAATGTAATTTTTTAAATCGATTAAAAAAAATATACAAAACGTTAACGGATTGTTTATTTTGTGATTAATTATTATTTATTATCATTATTACCTACCTATATTTTTGTATTCAATGTTCGTTCATAATCACAATGTGAGTATCTATATTGATCATTTTATGGATCGATGTATAATGTTAAATATTATATTCTATTGAATATTTGAATGTATAATTTCGGTTAAGTTAAAATAGTTTTTTAAATTTAATTCTTAATTTTAGATTAAATGAAATATACTAATAATTTATTGTACAAAAGAACAAAAATACATATTTTTTAATTCGTTTTGAAATGTCTATAACATTATAAAATTATTATTCCTACAACATTAAATTATAAAATAAATTGTTCTGTAACGTAATATACTATCATAAATCTTACGAAAATCAGGATGACACATGTTATAATAAATTGGATCATAGGTACGACATACCTTAGGTTGCTTTATTGGTACACCTTCTACGTACAGTAAACGCATATAGCTTACCTTATTACTGTGTCGTATAAACACACACACCTTCTTTTGAAGCAATTTTTAAATTAAAACGTACCTGAAACAAAAAAACAAACACAATTTGATTAGTTTTATTTTGATATGCCTGCGGGTGCATTTTACCGATAACATCCGGTAGTTAGTCGTTATAATATTTATTATAATATCAGGCTCCGTTTTCAGACACGATTGCTACTCAGAGGGAGAGTACCTACCTAATTATTGGTAAGTTTCAATATCGGTTTCAGAAAATAATATAAAAATCCAATTAGTATTTATAAATAACAATTAATAGTATATTTTGGACGGAGAAAATGAATAAATAATGAGCAAATCGTCTTAATTTATCCTTTTTTTTGTATTTTTTAAATTTTTTTTCGCTCTATAGGCCTTCCATTATTTACGAGTTTTTATAATAGCGTTAATTAAATCAGCCATTACTCAAACGGTACGCTGAGTAATGGCAAAAAGTGTTTAAAATTTCAAGAGAATAAAAGACGACGAGGAAAAAAGTGAAATTTCAAATAAAGATACGCGCCGCGTCCTCTACAGCGGACGTCATCACAAAACAAATATTTAAAAAAGAACCGACGGCTGATATAAAAATAAAAATAAATTACTAAAAAAAATACAGGCGTAGTAATCGTATTTGTTTTAAAAACGATTAATACCTATATATATAAATAATTATAATATAACCTAATATAGCGGTGGGGTATAGTGGCAATGAACATAGGTATAACAACGATGATACGAAAACAATAAATTACAATTTTAAATATTCGTACTTGACCCAGACAAAATATCATTAAGTGTTGTAGTCACTCTATACTCGAAGCGTTAAACCAACACCGAAACGCGGACGGACACGCACTGTATTATAAAGGATTAGGTACCTAGGTATGTTTATTCCATTAACCACGGTTAAATCGCACCGCAGAGTTTGTATTTGGTTTTGGTATTCATATGGTTTGTGTACACATACCACACTTGTCCTCATATACAGTAGTGGTCCACAGGTATTATTACAATATTATTAATAGTGACTTATAAGTATCATGAATGAGAGAAGAAAAAAAATCTCATGAGCGCATGTCGCTCTTCTGTGCAGTAGATTACTAGTGGGTCACTGTTCAATGAATGGTATTAAATTTGAATTCAATGATATACTATATCATCGTATACGAAAAACGGTTATGAGCTCAGACGGTTTGTCAGAGTGAATATTTTATATTAAATTTATATTGTTATTACCAATTATCAATACGGTAGCCGGTGAGTTGAATTGATATTAGAAAATTCAACAAAATAACTAAAATCGTTATTCTTGGTTATTTAATATTTAATTAGGCCCAATTTTCAACATAAAATAATTATAAAAAAAAAATGTGTTCATACCTATTTTAGAGAATTTTTGGTTACAGAATAAACTATACTTACGTGAAACCTTGTTTTACATTTCAATCCTTAAATGTTGTCAAAAATCGAACTTCAGATGCTTCTTTGCAAAACAAATGCTAATTGTGCCTATGTATTTTTAATATTGTTCAACTTACTATTGTAACAATATATCAGGTTCCTGGCCTTGTATTAATTTTTCACGCTTTTTGACCCAACAAAGAAAAAATTTGAAATTTAAAATGTTCGTTGAAACGAGTCAAAGTATTTTGAAAATGTTATCAAGTATAGAAATTGATAAAATAAACGTAATATTATGATATAAATTTCAAGTTAGTTCTCGTTTTTGAACTACAGCAAAATATCATTAATTGAATTTCTCTGTAAACAGCTCAAAATAAGTCAAAATATTTTTAAATTTGTATCGAATTTAGAAAATGCTATTATAAACATTCAATGAAAATGACTCCACTTAAAATTATTATTTTACGGTCAAGAATCTTAGCGGTAGGGGAATTTTAGTATACTAATTCATGTTACTAAATATTTTCTGCATAATAACCGCATGCATGACTATAATTTTTTGTGTGACAAGGGGACAAGGTTGGCCACTAGCGGTCGGGTACCGATTTCATACTTAAAAAACTATGCAGACCTGCGAGCTCGATGTTTGAAAAAAGTGGTAAATATTTTTTGTCAGTGATGGTTGGTCGATCGGCAGAATAATAAATATTGAATCGCATTATTGAAAACTGGGTCATGGAAAAATAATTTAGATCGACGGACAAGAAGACAGTGTATTAACATAGTGTACCTACTCAGTATAAGATTATATCTTAATAATATTATTTAATAGTACAATGATCACGGTCAATAATCTTAGCTTGAGCGCACTATTAGTATTACTTCATATATTCCTAAATATTTTCTGCACGATAACCACATGACTACCTATGCTTTTTTATGATATACTAGTTAGAAGGTTGGCCACTGTGGGTCGGGTACCGATTTTATACTTGAAAAACGATGCAGATCTCCGAGCTCGGTGTTTGCCAAAAGTGGTAAATATTTTGTCAGCGATGGTTGTTTTTGAGAGGGAGTGTTAGGATTCCCGAAAGTTTCAGATATTACAAAAAAATGCTTTGAAAACCATGTCTGAACGCAATCGACGTAACGACGTCATCAATTATCATGAGATGTGTACACTAAAAAAAAGTAATCTCTTCGCCTTGTGAGTCTCACGGGTATGTAATAATATTAAATAATGGATCAAAACTAATGATACACGCTGCAGATAATTGAATGCATGAGACATTTTCCAGGAAATTTCCATTTATTTTTATACGTCTGTGTCGCTGAGCATATATATTTAGAAAAATAAATACCTAAGCTTGCGAGAAAAATTATTAATCAAATATTTGTTTCGGATTTGACCCAAATAGCTAATAAAAATATATCTATGTAAACCAAAATATTACATAATATTATAGAATTTGAAAACATAATGATATCATACAGAATTATTCATACACCTATACGTATTTAAAAAATAAATACAATTATAAGATTCATTCGAATAACTGAGTATTTATCTTATGAATGGTATAATGTTATGACGTGTGTGATGTAATTATTATCTACGGTTATAGTCGACTTGGAACTTAGCTTCCTATTTATTTATTTTTATAAACCTGCTTAACAATCGTAAACCGATGTCAAACAGAATTAAATTCATGCTAAACAAGGGCGTATCCAAGGGTTGGCAGGAAGGAACAATTACCTCCCCCCTCCCCCATATCCACCCATAGAAAACAAATATATTAATGTTTAACTGAATTTTAAATTGGTGTACAAATTTAAAACACACTTGGTTTTCCTCTGATGAAATTTCTTGCAACACCTTTGATGGTAAAAATAACTTCATGTACTTTTACGTACCATTCCAGTCCACCAATTATGGTCGAAATTCACCTATGATAGAGGTATGGAATCAATTATTTCATACATATTGATTTATTATCATGTTCAACTGTTGATATATTCAATGTATATTTAAATAATTTAATAAAATAGTATGTATGAAACAAGTACTGGAACCGAACAGAAATGAACCAGTTCTGGAACCCCGAAACTCTTTACAAATTGGGAACCTGAACCTTACTGAAACCGAATTGAAATATTTTCAAATAACTGAAATCGAAACCGGAACCCCTATTTTTTCAAAAAACCAAAATTTGGTTTTACAAGGATTATTTTGTGTTTACCTCCGTCGCCTGTGCTCAATTAATTGGTTATCAGAAATGAAGAAGTGCTTTGATACACTATTATTACTTTATTTTAGAGCTGTTAAATCTGTAACCGGAACCTGTAGAACCAAAACCCTTAAATTACATTTTTGGAAAACCCGAACCGGAACCAGAATTCTATAGTAGGTAAAAATAGTACCTGTACCAGAACCGTAAATACCTGAAGGTTCCAGTCCCTGGGCTAAGAAATAACCTAGAACCTATGATGTATAATATAGCAATTAGTTTAATCGACTCGGTGTTAGTTAGGTTTACACTTGTAACCTAACCTGTCGAGGAATGTAACCTATTATGTGTAGTAACCACTAAGAATTTAATTTAGAAAATTGTAAGCTATTTTATATTTCATTTGTATTGATCATTTTTACCCTTCCAAATAAATAAATAAATAAAAAACGTTAAACAGTAACAAAGATATTCAGACTATATTTTTGTGGCAATGAAAATTCACTTTAAAATCCCATTTGCAAATGAGCAAATTTTAATCTTTTTTTTTTTTTTTTTCAGAATCCTCTTCACGTAATCATGCAGCACCATATCGTTGGATACAGAATACGATTTCGTATAGACATGTCAAGACGTGTCACGCGTGTGACAGATAAAGACGGCACATTATATAATCCAATCCCCTTAACGCATTTGTCGTTGGATTTGGTATTTATTGTTTGTATAAAATATAATAATATAACAATATAAATACCGAAAATCTCCGGTATAATAGTTTAATATTTATTATGACACCTGATGTTCTAGACGTTACAAATTGACTGTCGGATAAATATTTTGAATATCGGTGCCGAGTATAATGATATCATCATCATCACTGCGACAGCGACAGCGAAAAGACTACTAACAAGTACTCTATATCATACCAGCCGAGATGGCGGCACGGGGAGTGCGTATAGTGGTCCCATTGTTTACCATCGATTATTTTTTATCTCGTAATCGTCTCCTCCGTAACAAATATTATATAATAAACGGCAAGCCGGCCCGAGTGTAATATATACACGGTCGTACTGGTAATTTATGACCATGCTAAATAATAACAATAATAATAACAATAACGTGTTTGAATAATTATTGTTTTTCAGAATATTTAAATACGCGAGTGTCTTACAACTTACTATATACTACAACAGACTTATATCGATCGCGCATTCGTATTCAAATATGCTTTCAAATTATTTTTTTCACAAAGTCGGCGTAGTATAATAATAATAATAATAATATACCGAACGGCGCTATCTGCTCGCTCCGCTGTAGCGGACGGTGGTTTATATATTACACATATATATATTTTATATATATTATATATATTATCCCTTTTTCGCCGACGAGGAGGAGACGTTAGAGGCGAACATCGCCTTCCATACATAATCTCGTCCTGGTTGGTCTCGGCGTTTTTTTTTTCCACGCAACGAATTTTACATATATTGCCGTCTATAAAGCCGTCTAAAAGGCTCTCCAGACGGACGCATTACTATTATTATTATTACTATTATTATTTGGTTTGTCCCACCGGGAGATCGATACGTGTATACGCGATACGACCATAGTGTACGTCGATTTGGTTTTTGATGGTATCCGCACAGATCTATTTTACGGTTTACCGCCCCAACCGCCACCTCGCCGTCGTCCCACCACCGACGAAATTCTGTCTATTTTATTATTCTCCTTTTCTGCATAGTGTGTTATTCTTGCGATATATATTTTTTCGCCCTTCTCGAATGCACGCGACCACGGTTCGGTTTCACCGCGGTATAACGGCGACCGCGGTACAACGGCGACCGCAAACACACGGTCTTGGCCCAGTCCGGTGAAGTCTGCCTATAAGCTCGACAACAATAATACACTGTGTACGTAGTTCCTTCGGTGATTAGTTTATTATTCGTCTTCGTAAGACACTCCGCTTTTCGGCCATAGAAGACCTTAAAGAAAACCATAATATAGTAGGTATGGCTTATATTATGTAATTTTTATACCGACTGCGAAGACGGCGGTCGATATAATATTATATAAAATAATAACAAGTGATATATTAAAATCCCCAATAGCTTTTCCGAGTAATGCTTGTATAAACCGAACTTCTTTCCTCGGATTATTATTTTCCAATTACAACTGAAAAAATTGTTACAAATCGTCATCACGTTGTATAAGACGGAATATTTTGTCATTGCATTTTATAGAAGAATCATTATAAATCTTTGTCTAAACACCGATATTATTGTCGAATGGAAATTATTACAGGTAACAAAGAATGTCACGTAATATTTAAGTTTTTGAGACACATACCTACGTATTATAGAAGTGACGTGTGACGTGCGTGGAATTTGTATTATTTATATTTGTTATATTATACAAAAATTTTATATTTTGTAGATTTTTTTTAACTAACTACGCAGGTGTACCTACCTATCAAATATATTTTTTTTTCTTAATAAAAGATAACTGATATTTAGGTACTTATATTACGTAATAATATCAATAAGTCGATTTAACGCCCTAAATCTATAAGCACAGACTTGATACATATTTTTAGCGTGGTCACCATATTAACACCATTATGGACCAAATGACCTACACTGTCATATTTACCCTTACCTCTTTACAAACAAAGTCGAATACTTGTGCAAGCCTGAAGCGAAGGGGGAAGGGAAATTTCCGCAGTGCCCGGAATTTTAAGAGGGTCCGGAAATTTGGGACAACTCAATTTGTTTAAACTACAGGAACAATTAAAAATAAGAATATGATGAACACGGAATGAAAAAATTAACTCCTAACAGTTACCTGACAAAGTTAATGATAGGTGGTCAAAAATAGTGAGTCCCCCGAGATATTTCCCCCGGGCCTGTGTTTCTCTCTCCAGGCCTTTGTTGCTTTATTTAAAGGTAGCCCCTCAGAAAACGCTTTACAACAGTACTATATTTTAGGGGAGGGAGGAAAAAATATCACGTGGGCTACCGACTGGCACGAATTGAAAGCGACCTTTGTCCGACTCACTGTATGTATAATACACTGGTCAACGGTAATATGAAATGGTAATTAATTCAAAATATATTAATTTACGACAATCCGTTGCACACTCGGGACCTGCCGGGGGACTATATTATTATTATCTGCATTACTATTATACACCCGCCGGTATTCTGCATAAGCGACAGCTGCAATTTGTCTCGTCGACTTTGTTTGATGTACAAAATACCATCAACCCTTGAATGCGGGGGTGTAACTGTTTATGGCGATGAACATAATCGAGGACCAGATAATGTGGTACGTAATAGTCTGATCCTCTATATGGCCATTTTTATTTTAGTTTTTTTTGTAAATAAATTGTATGAAATTACATTGTTTTTTAAGAGCAAAAAATATATAGGTACATATAGTATAATAATAATATAATATATTTTACATATTATAATAGGTACTTAGCGGTACTTTACTGATTTGATATAGTACAACTGTACACTAAAACAGGGTACTCAGTATGATATAGTTGCAATCATGTAGACAGCTAATATTCTCATGATAGTTTAAACAGATAGGTATACTGTCAATGTGAGGACAATATTATAATAGTTGTTGACTTGCTGTCACAATGACATATCTGCAATATACCTACGTTTAATTGTTTTTACATTATAATAATATATAGTAAATATTATGTAGTTGTTATATTATACACTCTACCATCCGAAAACTTAAAATTCACCACAGTTATTTTTTCATACAACAATGATATTTATCAATCAATTTTTATATTCATGGCATATTATAATTGACTTCATAAATACCTTAAAAACCCTATTTATTACATATCGATTAGGTATTGTTTTAATGATCCCTTATAAAAATAATAAATTTATAGTAATTAATTTAATTATGCATGTGCCAAAGTGATAGTGCCCCCGTAGAAATGTCCCTGAACATTTTGACATAATATTTCTTTTTCGTAAAGTATATATTATTACCTGCAGTGTTTCAACCGTGATCCTGGTGAAATAATAAATAATTGAACGTGATATTTCATTATTTTTTTTGGGATCGTAGATATTTATAAACAGAACCAACAATAAATATTATACATTTTTGTGGTTACATGTTACAAAATGTATGTAATACACTTTTGAGTAAGAGCAGTGAAAATTAAATTAAGGTGGTTTACGTGCAAACATATTTTTTAATAGTTAGTTTGTAGCTTTCGTCCTGGGTCCAATATATGTATACTTTTAAGTGCAGTTCTTAAAAACAAAATAAAAATGAAATGCTTAGGTAGAATATAATGACTGCACTATTATTAAAAAAAGTAGAGAAGTTTATAATAGTTTGAATAACATTTTTAAAATAAAAAGTTTTAGTAATTTGTACTAAATTAAAATCCTCTTTCCTTGACAAACTTGACATAACTATTATTTTTTTAAATAGGCTATAGTCCATATAGGGTATGGTCGTAGTTATGTTTTGTTAAAATATCTAATGGAAGAGAATTCGGGAATGTTTGAGAACTTTTGCAGAACGTCTACCTCAGGTCTCTATAGTTGATTGGTCCGTACATCAGAAAACTGGAAACTCACCTTACAAAATGCGTATCTGCTAAGGAAAGGTTTAATATTATAGCACTCAGTTTCTAGCGATACCTAACTGATAGCTATTCAAACATTTTATTTAAAATTCCATCCAAACTTTTATAAACAATTATTGTTATCGACGTATGCAGATAAAAGTATATTATTACGATTTTAGTTTTACTTATATATATTATTATAAAAGGTTATTAAATTATTTAGGATTAATACTAAATACTATAAATTATATTCAATTTTAAATATTATTTTTAATCATAATAATAATTAATAATATAGAAGTTAGCTCAGTCCCCTTAAAATGCAGCATAATATTTTAACCCTCTGTTGGTATAATAAACATTATACATATATACTTTGATTAGATTTCATAAAATGTATTGTTTACTTAAGTATTATTCAGATCAAAAACATTTTAAGGATCTATAAAATAATTGACTGCTTTAGATTTAGAAATATGCACAAAAAATATTTTAATTTTAATTAATGTATATACATATTGAAAAAAAAATTCACCTACCTAATTTTAAAAACCAACACAATATATATTGAATATAACAGGGGTGGCCAAATCACGGCTCGCGAGCCGCATGCGGCTCTCGTCACAGTCGTATGCGGCTCGCGGTCTTATTTACAAAAACCAAAATATTTTAATTTTTTTTGTATACATTTATAATAAAAATGTTTTTATTGTATTTATTTAAGGCTATAGTATTATAGTGTATAGAATATTAATTAAATCAAACAAAAAAAAAAAAAAAATTAATTAATATGAATAATAAATTAAAAAATTAAACATTAAGCTAATTTTGTTTGCGTGGTATTTTTTTCGTGTCTACTTTTTTAGTAAGCTTCTTAAGATCTGGTTGAATTGATGTAAGAGCAGTTCTTAGTAATTCTGTAAGATGATCAACAGTCAAATTTGAACGATATTTTGACTTAATTATTTTCATTGTTGAATAAAGTGATTCACATGAATACGTCGTTCCAAAAATTGATATCAATTTTACCGCACAGCTTTTAATATTTGGGTATTTTAATATAGAAATATGCTTCCAAAATTCCAATATAGAGGGACAATTGTTTATAAACTGCTTAAGATATTATAATTAAATATTACAAATATTTTACAAAACAAATTGAGGTGTTTACAATAGGGCTATTCAACACAGACTACAGACTATATTAAAAACGATATAATTTCATATTTCGTAATTTGATATTTTTATCGGCTGTTTGCTATCTTTATTACTTTTGTGGTATATAAGTACACATTAGATAATTTGGCTCTTGATATAATTTTATTAATACACGTGGCTCACGTAAATAGTCATGTTGGCCACCCCTGGAATATAATATACATAATTAGTTGATTGTACTTAAATGTAAAGAGGGTATTATGGACTAACAGTAGATACCTAGTTAAGAGGTCGGGTAACTATGTATTATTTTATGTTAGGTAAATGATAATTATTGAAATTAATTTCCTAGGTACCTGGTAAAAGCTAAAGGACAGGCAGCAATTCAATAAAACACCGGTCATCAACAATTGTTAACTACATAAATGTCTTGATTTGCTTGTTTTACGTGAGTCGTGCAA
The DNA here is from genome assembly GCA_027563435.1 of Nasonovia ribisnigri. Classification (NCBI taxonomy): domain Eukaryota; kingdom Metazoa; phylum Arthropoda; class Insecta; order Hemiptera; family Aphididae; genus Nasonovia; species Nasonovia ribisnigri. The sequence continues at coordinate 681,716 of JANEHU010004964.1, forward strand.
AATTATGTATACAAACGGGTCCAAGGACTCAAAACGAGTAGTGAAAGCCAACACGAATTTGTTCATTAGCCTCAATTTGTGTTCTGTGATCTTTTAATTGTGCCACCCTCCGGAGCGGTCTATCACGAATCATTCGTGAACAGTTCTTGGCAGACTTTGCAGGGCCACAAATTACCAATGGTGATTTACGTATATAAGTCCTACACTGCACATCAAATTCTCGAATTTAAATGAATAGCTAAACGCAAACAACGAATAAGCACACAGTGTGTAGCTATATAACCTTTATTACAACCCCAATTACTTCCACTGAGCCTGGAGCAAGATCCTTCGATTATCGGGGTACACTGCACGTCTGTTTCATATAAAATGTCATCTGTACAATATTACGTATTCGTACACTGTGCGTTTATAATCCAACAATATTATTGTTTTTATACAATATTTATACCATTAACTCAGATTTGGATTCATCGAGATAGTTTAATCCCAACAAAAACATTCCACCATACTCCGAGTAGAAAATAATACAAAGTTAAAAAAAAAAACTGATCTAAAATTTGTGATATCATTTTAGAGGTAGCTAAGTCTTTGAAATATAGATATCATTATTATGTTAAAATAATCTGCTAAAAAATTAAACTTAGCTCGGCGACTTGAAAACACTTGATTACTAGCTAAGTCAAATTTCTTATCAGATTATTTTAACACAAATTATATCTATTGTTCAAAGACTTAGCTACCTCTAAAATTATATTAAAACTTTTAGAGCCGTTTTTTCACTATACTTAGCGCTTTTTTTCATACGGAGTGTGTTTTAGTGTTTTTGTTGGGATATTACTAATATAGTTTGTTGATACATTATTACTTTGGGAACATATTGGTTATGCTATGATATTATATAAAAATTTTTTTTATTTAAATTATTTTATAAAATAAGTATATATGTTTATAAATGGTTGCCATTGGTTGTAGATTATAAAAGTAATAGTAGAAACTAGTATTATTATTTTTTTAATTAATATCATTTGTCATAGGTGTCTGTTATTGTAATGCGGACCACAAGGGATATTATCTAATAAAATGTTGAAAATACTCTACAGTAATAATTTCTAGTTATATTGGCTAAAACTCTATTGATATTGTTCAAAATTATTTGAAAACTACACCATACACTTCTACGTAAAATTTCTAATTAGATTATTGTATTTTAAAACTGAATTTATTTCACGTCAAATTTGTTATGTATTTTCAAAAATGTTGTTTCGTGAATCGTGTTGCTTGCTGTAATTATGTCTGGCAGTTTTGCCTATGTGTGTATTTTAAAGCGATCTTTTCTTTTTATTTTTAGCGATGGATATTATATTGTTATAAAAATGTAATAATAATATTATCATTTACCCATAAAACAAAGATAATTAAGAAAAACGCATGAAGTATTTTAATACAAAACACGTGCCTATTAAATGGTATAGCCCCAAATGCTTATTATTTAAAAAAATAAATAGTCAAAAAAAAAGAACAGTAAAATGTCTAAAAAGGAAACATAACGAATAGAAAATAAAGAAAACTAGTGAAGGTACATTTTATATGACATAAGAAAAGTCAGAATAAATTGCGAACTAAGGTCAGTAACTATTTCGTACGAAGAACTACTGTATATAATATATATTATATTATATACCATGGTATGTCCGCGAAAACTGGATGCACTCTATAACTCAGTTACCTGCATTACTCAGTACCTTATACATATTTTAGAATACTGTCTGTGGGAGATTGATGATCCAATAGTCTAGTTCCATTTCCCGCAAACGGAATTCAAAAATATCTTTTAGGGTACAGAGTAATATGGGTACCTAATTTAATTATAAAGTGTAGTCCGTAATAATCATAATTCATAATATTTTAACAGGTACCTATACGATACAACTTTCACTGTAAAAATAATTTTTTTAATTTTTTTCGAGACCGTGTTTCGAGTCCAACCCGTCAACTTATAAAATAACATAAAACGGCCATAATATTACACGAACAACGACGATCATCACAAACGATCGACGGCCAACACAAGACAGATTAGGTGACGGACGGCCGGGTATCGATTTCATTATTCCGCCGACATAATATCATCCTCTCTCTTTATTATAGAATTTTTGCTCGACATACAATATAATATATTATATTATGCTGCACCAAGGTTTATATTTCTAATACTCGTATATGTTATGATCATCGGTGAGTGGAGCTGGTTTTTTGCCAGAAAACGCAGAAAACGGTTTATATTTACTACACATAATTACATATATATATATATATAATAAAAACATTGACCGGAGCGGGCGGAAAAAAACGACGGGGACCTAGCTGATTGATGACTATCATACGGACCCGGTCGGCTCGATAAACTACGGGTCATCGTTTTAGCATTTCGTTCTGAGCTCGTATAAAAGGATTTCCAGTGGCAAAGCGTCTGAAACGATTTGCCATTACGGTACTTGCGCATTAAACCACATCTTTCTCTCGATATCTCCCACTGTCTCCCTCTCTCTTCCTGCACCATTTCTGTCTCTGTTCCCTCTCCTCGTCACCCTGTCTCTCTCACTGCCTGTCTCCTTGTCTCTCTCTCTCTCTCTCCTCTATCCGTGTCCTCCTCTCTGTTTCTCTCTGCGTAAATGCATATTATCATTCTATCCGTTCGTCTCCGTCGCGCATCTTTGAGATTATACGAAATTACTGATTATGCGTGTATCGAATGTTCGGTTAGGTTCTACGCGTATTGTGGTTTTTTCTTTCTTTTGTTTCGTTCGACTGACAACCGCCGAACGAACCGTATATACGCAACGCAAATCTCGCGATAAAATTAAATCAAGAGATTTTCTCGAACGAATCCGACAGCATGTTGTTAGTCCTCGTCAGCCGCGGTTGAAACCCGAAAGAACATACGAAATCTTCCGCCTTGAACGCGTATAACATAATAATAGGATACAAACATTCGTGCGGCCAATTTAAAACGCCGCACACGCGAGATTTATAGTTTAACAACTTACACTAGACACATTATTGTGTATAATGCATTTAGGTGGGTACCTCTAAATGCGATAAACTATTAAAATACGCTTGTTTCCAAGTGCGTGTTGTTGGAACATTACCGCATTTCCAGCGCACTTTGAAAATTATGATATTAAAATATATTATAATAATAATTTATAAAAATTGGTAAAAATAAAAGTGCCGTTAATGTGAACAAACATAATTGGTAGGTATGGGATGCAAAAGGATGTTTTACAAGTATTTACACAATGGATGAACGAGCTAACCAAGATGGCACTTCAATATTGATATTGAACAGTACTATACTATTGATAGACACCCTTGGGAAGTAGATATTGGAAGTAGGACATCAATGTTTAAGGTTCCGATTGGAATCTACAATCATTTTTTGAAAATTGATATTTAACTCATTTCAGATAAATATTGAAATTCTTAAAAATCCACCCTTGTTTGACAGTAAAATAATATAATATGTAATATCTCGAAAATTGGTTGTAGATTTTGACTTATGTGTGGTAGTCAAACGGAGCCCCCCCCCCCCACCAGTCGTAGTTGTATCCAGAACAATCGCACGTTCGACAACAATAATATCACAAGATTATTGATCACTATACATTAAAAACCGTTTCCTCTTTTAAAAGTGTTAAACACGGAGATAAAAGTTGATAAATTAAAAGCGAAATGCTGAAAACGAACGAACAATATAATGTATACACTTTGACATCTGATAACGTTACGCTGTACATTTAGAGACCGTATCTCCAACTATAAATTGTCAACGCAAACAATTGAAATTTTTTCTTTTTATTTCCAGATATTTTATTCCCGATCCACTTTTCGGTTAATCTTAATGATATACGCACGCCAGATAAGATACGTATTATTCGGACGATAGTTGTAATTATTATTGTTGTTGTTGTTCGGCAAGCCGGTGTGGTGGTGTTTTTATATTGCATGCATTTTATGTACATTTTTTTTCTTTAACATTAATCCCGCTTATCTAAAGAAAGTGAACAAAAAATTACTATTCTAAATTCAAAAACGCCAAACGGCTCTTCAATATTCCTTTCAGGCTTTGTTTTTCTTCTCCGCCGTATATCCGTAATGAGCGTATTATAGATACGAGTATAATAATATACAATATTATATTTCACACAATGAGGAAGCGACAAGTCGCGGGAGAGCAAAGAGTAATGACGCCATCGCCGCGGACAATATTATTATTATTATTAATGCGTTACGATATTATTATTATTATTATATACGCGATTGATGGATGAGGCGATTCGTACATAATATTACACGGAGTAATGACGTGTGTAATAATCGTGCTCGGTTCGGAAAGTGGGACGACGCGAGATACGGGCGCGCGAAAAAAAAAATATGATAAATAAATAAAATATTTGTTTACGGTTTTTGTGTGGCTTGCCCGAATGCGATCCGCCGTACGTCAAGACGAGTAAACATTTCACAACGAGCAAACCCTACTTGCATATTCTTTTGGGCCGAGGGACGTGAAGTCGGCAAGCGAAAGAGTTTAGATGCAGCCGGACGGATCATAATATTTAGGTAGAGGTATCTATGTAATTCGGTGACCGAGTCGACCCCATAGCTTTCCGTTATTTGACTGAAGCCGTCAAAAACGAACAGTGAATATAATATAATATATAAAATATGTATAATGTATATATAATATTAAATAAAATGTTTACAATAATATATATGAATATACTACGAGGAACTGTGTTATTATTATTAGTGTTATTATTATTATTATATTAGCACTCGTGTGACTTCGAAAAAGTGTCAGCGCACCATATCTTCTTTTCTATATCTCTGACCCACGCACACATTTATGTTCAGCAGAACCAACCCTGTGATTTTGTTACTTTTAATATTATAGTGAATTCCCCTATTATCAAACTTTGAGCTAAGAACATTACCTGTGTCCTTAAGCAGTTGGCTTTTTTACAATAGTTTAACTTGTATGCCATTTATAAGCATTTGTAAATTGTAATAACTTACACGCTCATGAATTACGTAGGAAATAAAATATCATATCATAAAATAGCCAATGTAGGGACACAGGTAGTGTTCTTAATTTAAAGTCTGATGATTGGTGAATTAGCTCTAATATCAAATGTTAAGGGTTGGTTCAGCTTAACGTATGAATCAGAGAGAGAAAGCTAATAATGCGCTGATATTATCTTAAAGCGTACATAGATTTACGCCAAAAATCATACTTGACGCGATGCACAATGCCGTCCGTGAATGTTGATCGATGTTATCGATGTCAGTACCTACTTAAAAAAATCTTTAGGTATTACAATGTATAATGACAATGTATAGTTTATATTATTCTAGTCGAAAATTAAATAGATACAATAATGTCTGTCTTTGCAGCACCCCACAGCAACATTTTTTTAGTATGCTACTGTCATATAGCACACGTCAAGTGTTTCACATCCATACAGCACACATGTCATTATAATATAGGCAAATGCTGTATAAAGATCGCCTAAATCTAATATAATTATAATTACAATAATTATTTTTGAAAAAATGCCATAAATACGACGCAAATATTGCAACATAAATCACATCAAATATTATTTCATATATTATACACGAAAATCAAAATTGTGATGACATCTGGCGCGTTAGTAAAAAAAAATTTCTCAATTCTGTGAATTTTATATTGATATATAATTCGCCATCATTATATAGGGGACTTAGTGCGTCTTTAATCACCTCAAGTGGACCATATAAATAGGACCTATAAAAAATATGTTTAATACATATTATCATACGTGACCGTACAGAATTTACAGTACTAGCACTTTAACGTCACCCATAATCGGTCGAACTGTGATAACTCTTGGTATATTTGTTGATAGTTGACAGTTGTTTAAGGTAAATAGTTCGATATATTTTTATCATACATCGTATAATTATTTCGAGTATAAGCGAAAATCATCTGTCCGTTCAACGATTGTTGATATTGTCACGGTACAACGATTTAAATTTGGATCTACGAATTAAGTAATTAATCTACGAATAGTTCAGAATTATACCCCCGACCACCATTTTCAGCTGCTCGCAAGCAGTGAATTATATTGTACGACAGATATTAATATGTTATGTACCTATATGTAGTGCCTACAGCGATAATGTGTGTGTTGAAGTGAACTCGGTGAGCCGAGTCTTATTTTTGAAATATTTATTGACACACGCCGCTTGTAATATCGTGATACAATACATTGTCAACCTTGTAATTTCGTTATTTTACGAAATGTTTAAATCCAAATCGATTTGAATTCGATCGAACATATGGATTGATCTAATAATGGTTGTAGATGGCAGAAAAATTCAAATTGAAAAATGCGTAAAAATATCTTGGGGCGCCGAGCTTAAAATATCGCACATTCGGACGGGGTCGTACAGATCTTGTCGATTGTACTTCTTCGGAAATCTCGTGGAGAAATAGTGTCGCTGAGTGTGGGAGGATGCGAGATTGAAACATCAAAGGCGTAAAACATAAATAAAATAAATACAAAATTAAGTACCGACGCGTACATGGAGTCGGTGAATGCGTCGATGAACGCGACTAAAGAACATTTTGTGTGAAAATAAAACATGTTAATATTTGATTTAGCATTTTTAACACTTTCTAAGTAAATGTTTGTATATTTCGGTCAGTATTTCGGTCAGATATAATTTTTAACAGACGTTGTTAAGTGTGAAATACGTTGTAAATATTCTTTATTCTCTGTACGAATCTTATTATGACAAGATAACCAAAAAGTACCCGAGTTTTATAATATCTAAAATGTTGTGATATTATAGTGTATTATACTCTCATAGTAATAATAATAATATTAAAAATATTAATTTGAAACTTGTTCGAAAATGAATATCGATGCATATACCAATCGATGAAGCACCGCTCGAGTACAGACGAATATCTGACTGTTAATATTTTCAAACAGCTAACGATGACGTAATTAATTTCGAACAGACATTGCGTAGGTTTAGGTACCTCGCCTCGACCAAAATAATACACGATATTAATATTATAATAATGTATTACGTAGGTACGTGTAATAATTTTCGGTTTAATCGCATCCGCGGACTGACGACCACCGATTCGCGTCCGGAGCAGTGTGATCGGATTAGATTTATCGCTCGTCCACCGGTACGCCTAGCCACCGAACCGGTTATTAAAGCGTCGTGTGTTACCATAATGTTATTATTATTATTATTATTACCACTTACCAACGACGCCCGCGTGTGTGTCCCGGGCGACGACACGTCGACGCAACCCTCAAAGGCATAATATATTATTATAATAATATCGTTATGAAAACAATATAATATTAATATGTTGGCTGTGTCTATAGTCTATACTGCGGCGTGTAGGTACTGACCGCATCGGCCGTAGAACAGGTGAGCGGCGGGGAGTGAATAAATAAAAAAATAAAATAAAAATATTAAAACGTAGACGAGATTAATCGGGTTTGCGCCACGATCCTCGGCCTAGGGCTGATGCGCGAGAGCGGATTAATTAGTTTTCGAAAATCAAATTAAAACCGGACGGGATTATGTCGCGCCGCCGGTCGGCCCGACCACGTGACGTCGCGGAACGTCATCGCAAGTGTTCGTGTAGAACAGTGGTTACTGGTCCCCGACTGGTGTGGGGGGGGGGGTGGTTAGATCTGTAAGGGGGTAATATAGCGATGACGATATAACGAACATTTAGTTAATAAAATAATTATGCCATTTTACTTGAAATATTTAATATACAAATATTATTAAAATTGTATTCGAAAATGTAAAAACAACGTTGTTAATTATTAACTATTGATTTATATTTTATTCATAATAGTCGCATATAGTTATTTTGTATCACTAAAAAAAGTCTTTCAAACTCTGATTTAAATGTAGGGAGGCGAGAGATTTTTGACGATATATACAAGGGAGGCGTAGAATATAAAAGGTTGGGAACCACAGGGGAAGATATTTTATACACAATATATATTATTATTATTATATGCCCCCAACGTTTGTATATAATATATAGTACCTAATATAATTAAGAAACCGTTGAATTAATATTATATAATATAGGTATTTATTATATTGTGATCCCTCGGTGGATGATTTCGGTGGGCTCGTCAGGTTTTTTTGAAAAGAATATAATAACTATAAATAATTACTATTTTAGACACACTGGTCTTCAGTACCCAAATTAACCCTTATGACCGGTGATACTTAATAAAACAGATTATTTTCTTGGAAGAAAACTGAGAGTACGAGAAACTCCAACGTGTACTACACCTCAAGCACAACCGCCTCTAGTGAAAAGTTAATACACATAATGCCACGAACTTATCGAAAGCGTTCATAGTAATAATAACCACGGTACTTGCTCTCAACTATTTAATATATTACCGTAATGAGCACCACGTGACTTATTGGTTTGAAAACAATAAGGTACGGTATAGTAACTTCGAGTACGATATAAACGTTATGTTCGTCGTACGAGGTTTTACCTCAGTGTAGACCAATTTCCTGTAATATTTATCATTTTTTATTTGTGCTATGTATTTTTTATTTCTATATTGAAACTAGAAAAAAAATTATATCAGGTTTATAAAATACTGTATGATATAATACTATGAGCGTATCAGTATATGATACATGTAAGTGGACCTCACCACTCCCCTGGGGTGTTGGCCTTTGTTTGTTTGTGTGTTTATTTTTTTTTTTTTTTATGTATCTGTGGTATTTTAAATAAAATAATCGCACCCATTTAAAATTGACAAATAACTGCACAATGAAATAAAAAAATAATATTATGAGTAAAAATTACCCAAAGAAAAAAAAACTCAAGGAATCGATTAATGCGGCTCGTGAAAACTGAAAAGCCCCCGTGGCTCATTTTTTAATAGATTTGTATTGATATAAAGTTTGTGTTTAATCGCCACTGATTAATCGTATTAAAACGGCCGTTTTCATATTTTGGTGTAACAAAATCCGAGAGGAAATCACGTCATATGTGATCCCGATGGCAAACCCGTCGGTTTCATAGCACGAAATATAGCTAACTCTGCGCAATAATTTCGAAATATTGTGACATTGCGATGTTGTGTAGAAAATATATGCCTATATACAAGAGTACCGGACGAAAGTCGTATGCATTTCAAAAGTTGGAGCCTCTGGCATCTTCGAGAGTGCAGGAAAATATGACGTAATACATGCACCGGTGCGGTGAATAAAAATATTATATAATATAACACCCGATGCGCCCTTTTTAGGTAAGTACCTATATGGAATCATAAAAAACTATATGACTCGAGCCAATATAGATAGTCGTTCACGTTGTTCAGTTATCTAAATAATGTAATATAACGATCGCGGAATTCGCGTCACACGAAATTTCTCGCCCTATAGTGTGTGTATTACAGCGTCATTATCCCCGAGGGCACGTTTATACGACACCTATAAATTACATTAGCTGAAGTGTATGATAATATAATAATATCGCGTTGAAAATAATATTATACAACAATAAGTCGCAATTCTTACGTCGTCTGCTCCGGTGAAAAGAACTGGGTACGGTGTTCCCGTTTTTTCTCTGTTTATTTATTTTGTATTTTAATTTTTAATTAATTTTTAAATTGTAAACACCCGCGACGACTGCTCAGGCGATGTACATACTAATGTGTGTGTGTATACAGACACACATTAAACAGACGTTTTATAAAAGGTATTTTACGCAGTGGCCGTTTCTGCAGTGGAAAGCTCGCAGTGACAATCGATTTTACTTATTTTAGCAGAAGAATTTCTCTTGCCTTTTACCGTAGGTACGGCGACGACGACTCCGACAGCAGTGCACAGACGCTGCCGTATGAAAATAATGATATTATATTATGTTATTCCCTTTGACTGCCGACATAGCACTATAAAATGTTCCTTATAAAGACATTTTCCTGTTCACGCGGACGGGGTTCTTTATTATTCACGGATCGCGTTATTTTATTACATATTTTATATATAGGTGCCTATACCTACTAGACGCTGTTTGATATACAAGCCTATATAATAAACCTGTCGATAAATCATATCGTTATAAATAATATAAAATAATTAGGTAGAATTTTATATAGGTACTTCAACAGCTCTCGTATATTTCCACGCATTCGGTATCTGAATATAATTTATTATTATCGTCCAATCGTCGTCGTCGTCATCAACCCCGACATAATTAAATACCATAAAGTCCTAAAGCCAAAAAAAAAGAGAAAAAAATGTGTACACTATTATTATGTAATGATTTATTTTATCTCGGATAAACAAATCGATGAATATTATAATTAAAAAAAATAATGTTTGTATAAATAATTAACTTTATACGTGTAAAATCACCCACATCTTGAACAGGTATTTTAATTACGATCGTGTTCTACTTTGAAATATTTTTATGGCCCATCATTATTTATTTTGATTTCAATAATAAATCCGACGATGCATTTTTTTCATATTAGATCGATTTCTTAGAAAATAATAATATTATAAACATTTAAATTTAATTGAAATATGCTAACAATTATCGAGGGTGGTATAACTGTATAAGGTTTAGAAGCCTAATAGTTCTATAATATTAGATTCAAACTACATGACTTAGCTAGGTATATATTATATGTGTATCGTTTTTAGTTTTGACTATATTATGAATAGGTACATTATAATTCTATAGGAATATTATAGGCGGTGGCGTAACGGGGGTGGGTTTTGGATGTTTAACACTCCATCGCCCTATTTATTTTCCCCTCCCCTCCAAATATATTAACTATTTATAATTTATAATTTATATTATTTATATACAAAACTTGTAAAAACTTAGTTTGATTTATACTTAATCCCCCTCCCCCAACTAATGGCTACCATTTATATACAAGTAAATTCTTATTTATACTATAGCTATTTTAATCTATAACCAATGTCAACCATTTATTAACTAAAATAAAATTACGATTTCTATCATTAATCACAAAAACCTCGTGTGAGCAACTCTTTAAAATCCAAATTTGGAACCCCTCGTGGTTATACGAAGGTACCATAGTCCATGACAGTTTCAAGTGTTTAGCTATCGTCAAAAATGCTTATGTTTTTAAAACCATAATACACCCAGTATTATATGACAAATTGAACAAAGTTTGAATCATATAGTTGTCTTTTTTAACGGGGTAAACGAAGTGCATGGGGCAGCTAATATTTAATATAATAGTTAACCAATGGTAAACCTAAAATGGGTACAAGCATGCATACAAGTGTCTCACTAATTGCCTCGTATAAAGAAATTATAATCTTAAGACCAAATGTATGTGTGTAGCTTATATAGGTACTCAAAAATTATTCAAATGATTTTTTACAAAAATCCCAGTGATTGTTTTTAGAGATGTCAGAAAAGTTTTGAAAGTAAGTAATTCAAACCACGTTAACAAATACCAATATACCCAGTTGCCCATCTAGGTCGAATTATTTCACAAAGCTAGGTACACTGGCGCCGATTTGTCCGTGAACTGAGGCACACTAAAACTGATATACACTTAAACCGAGATACACCTATACAGCGTATATACTATGATATAGGCTTTATCAAAAAAATAAACTGTATACTGGCAGAGCTGGGATATTCAGCTAGTAATTTATAAAATAAAAACTACTGAATCCAAAAATGTAGACAACACCGCATTGATGCCAGGCATTCAATTATCAATAATTGATATTTAGAAATGGCTATGAAAAACGTTGTCTCTTAAGTATACCACTTATACCAATTTTATGAGTTTCTGTATAATATTTAAAGTGACAATATATTTAAAGTACTTCCACAACGTGCACAATATGTAGGTTAAAAATTACAAATTGTTTTGGTTTTTGTCATTAAAAAACAAGCCAAAGTTTAAATAAAAAATTACTACGTGAATTAATATAATATGAAGACCAATGTCATGATATTATAACGTCTAATCCAATAATTGTATGGAACTTCCTTATGTGTCTATTCATATTACTACATCGAGAGAATGATGTGTTACACACGTGGCATAAGTACGGTTTCTCGCCCGTGTGCGTCCGCTTGTGTTGTATCAGAGTACTGATTTGTCCGTAAGACTTCATACACGTGTCGCATGAAAACGGTCTCTCGTCCGTGTGCGTCCGCTTGTGTTGTATCAGAGTACTGATTTGTCCGAAAGACTTCATACATGTGTCGCATGAAAACGGTTTCTCGCCCGTGTGCGTCCTCTTGTGTTGTATCAGAGTACTGATTTGTCTGAAAGACTTCATACACGTGTCGCATGAATACGGTTTCTTTGACGGATGTGTCCGAAAGTGTCTCGTCAAACGAATTCTACTGGAAAACCGCTTGTCACACAATTCACATATGTAAAATTTATTGCTATTGGGCCTTCCACTGCTCCAGGTGAGATTGTTCATTTAAGTACCTACTGTTAATCAAACCAAAAACGTCACAGATGTCACGGTTATTTTCTCGGGTTCTTTTAAAAAATTACCAATTAAATGTTAACAACGAAAAAATCGATTACTTTATGTTCATAAGTTATAACAAACTCATATATTTTGTGTTTCATATATTGACTAGGTAACTAAACTATTATTTTTTACAGTCAATTAAAATGTATTGACTTCTTCTTGTTTTGAAGCCAGTATTGAGTATTAACTGTTATATTACTATAGTTAAACTTATTATAAAATCAAAATGGAATAATGTTAGAAGAACGGAAGAATTAATAAGATAACATTATGATGACCGTGAGTGAAGTATCTGTGTACTACTGTAAGTATAAGTAATGTCAGTATACCTATTAAATAATTTATATTTTCCGGCAATTCTTCACTATAATATTTGTAAGTTATAAAAGGAAGATTCCAAAAAAACAGTGCATTTACTGTTTCTTAAAATTTGGAAGAACCTGTTTATTATTTTATTCGTCTATATTATGTTTTAATTTTTATAATGTTCTATTCAATACCAACTGACTCAAATAAAGTAGGTATTTTATCTTATTCAAGCTGTAATATATTAGGCTGTACTCAAACGACAAATATTTTATTAAAACTCTTTTGATTGTGTTATAACAAAAATGTATTATAATTTAATGCATCTACCCCATCGTATGTATAAGAATTCAATTTAATTTTCATAATATACCTATTAAAGATTTGAAGAATATTATCAAAAACTAATAATATTTTAAAAAGTTATAACTTACTTTGTATTGTTAAAATAACTATACAATTAATATAATAGCTAATACTATTGTCTATTACATTTACGTTTGATAATAGGTCAATTCACTTTATATTAAAGCTTCACCATAAGAATGGTTCTGATGAATGCCAATTCGCTATGATGCACGATGGCCAGAGCCAGAAAACAATTGATAGTGTGCATCACCTAAAGTGTTAACAATGAAAATGATTTACCTTCTTGATCAATATATACAGATAAGGGGATTATCGAAATGCACTCTTCACCTAAGCCAAAAATATTTTCATATTGCACTTGGCAATTTTAACAAATTAGTTTTAATCTATGATTGAAATTAGTGCAATTCAAACATTATCTACCTGATTTCGACCCGAGAGAAATTTTACAAAAATAAGTGAATGATAACACAGTGGTATTTGACCTTACCCAAATATAATGAACTTCGTATTAAATTAGATGTGGTCCGCAGCAGTAGCAAGAAGTTAAGTGCCAGCATTGCGGCAAACTGCCAGCACTTGTTCCTATCAACCTCTTCTTTGGGAAGTAAACCGCGTGACATTTATATCTCTATTTTGAATGTGTGTATGACATGATGTCTATGACATATAACAAATAATGGTCACTCTATATAGAATATAACTCTTATAACTATTAAGAAGTACGTAATTTAATTAAAAATACTCACATCGAGAGCATAATATACCTATTACCTATACTGTAGTAGTTCTACACAACTTCTTCACCTTCCGCTTCATTAAACTAATAAAATAGTTATTATATAACCTGAAATCCCAACGCCTGCAAAGTTTAGAACGCAATATGAACATTTTTCATGTTATCCGTCAACATATTATATGTAATATATGTATAATCGGTAAACGCGATAGCATTAAATTACTATCATCCAGCACTGTTTTACCTCACGAGTCCATGAATAACGTTTCATACATTGTATACCTAATTTAATATACCGATGAAGGGTAACTGAATAATAATAACGACGATTGATAACCGCGATATTAAGCTGATAAACCACTTGGACTAGGTCCGTCAAACCACACCAAACGCTGTTATAGTGAAAACTATATGATCGATATAAACGATGAATATAATAGGTACATCGGAAACACTGCAAGGGTTTGCACAAATATGATAGGGCTGACATAAATCCATGTTGGGGAAAACAGAGATTCTCGCTGATTCTTGGAGGTGTAAGTTTACGTATATACTACAATATTATAATTAGGTACCTATCATACTGATGTCATCACTCATGTCAAAATATTTTGATTTGACAGTATAAGCAATATACCAGTGCGAGGTATAACTGTATGAGATGTATTTGGAAAATAACACTAATTCGCAAAACACGATTTATATAATATTTTTTATATAAAAGTTTGAGAGTACTTCTACAGCGTACAACCCGGATGCATTATAGCTATAGGACACATTTCCATGCGATGACATTTTTATATTATTAATTTAACAAACTTAAACGCGAAAACGGAACTCGATTATAATAAATTCCTTGAATTCAAATAAAAATATCCGTACGAAAATGCATAATATTATTATGGAATTACACCGAGAACACGTTATTTTAAATTCATTGAAAATATATTGAATAAATCCACGTTGGCGGCACGGAGCACGTATTTTGTCAGCGAGCACTTTAAACACAAAATACGTAATAACATAATAGATATATTATTATATATATATATATACGAAAATAAAAATGATTTCGAACGTTGGCAATTTTTTTTACGATTACGCGGAATGATAATGCAAAAATATCCGTACGTTCGCGTATATACATAATATAATAATATTATTATAGCGATTTGAAAAAGTCGCTATGTGCGTTTACTTTATATTGGAATTATTGAAAGCCGGTACATATTGTTACATATATATATATATATATATCATACACATTAAGAGTGAGTGTTATGCGTATAATATATATACGACTTTGTGTGCATTGCGCGTAATTACCGTGACGATAAATCACGAACGCCACGACCGGCGGCTAAGAATAATTTTTACTCTAATATCACATTATTATGATAACGTTCGTATGCATAATACGATAAGACCGCAGTGACACGATTACCCGCGGCATATCGTCTCGTCGTGGAACCATTTTTTTTTTTTTTTTTTTTCAATACGGCATTGTAATCCGTAACGTAATATAATATTATTATTACGAGATTATGCTTGTCGTGGATTTCTGCGCAGCATTTGCAGACGTATATTATATTCAGAGTTCAGCCGCGTATGTACGCCGTGTAATACGATACGTGGACGGACGTTGTCCCGGGAGACTGTAAAGAACATAAAAAAAAATAAAAAAGGCCGAGGGAGGCACGTCGAGTACAATTTGTCGGCGAGTCGGTATAAACGTCATTGTCACGGACACACTTATTATTCGGACTATAAACCGTTCGCGTAGCCCGTGGGCCCAATAAACACTTTGGCGTAAAACGAAGCGATTCGCGTTTGACTTGAAAAAAAAACCTGGTAACACGATATGCGCACAGGATCCTTGAACTCTGTGTTTACACTTTTTTTATTGTTCCCGATATTATTATTGTACCTACCTGATGATCGATGGTTGCAATCGATTTCAATTCTTCATCGAACAGTATGATGCACAACGACTTATTTTTTCGTATCAGTAAATCGCTTTTTGTATTGTGACTACGAGTAAAATTATATAATGATAATAATATAACAATATCATGCTGTATTATATGTATGAAAATATAATATATTGTAATAAAAACCTAGGTATGTACATGAGTTTGTCGAGTAGGTTGTTAATGGTTTTAATGTTTGAGAACATAAGTTATCTTGACGGTGAATGCTTTGGTTAAAATAATATATATATACATGGATTATAATTTATAATGTCTCGCCCACTACGATGAGTGAAAAATTATAATAATTGTTATTAGCAATTTTTATTAGCATTTTATATATATCATATAAATTGTCTGAGTATATTATAAGTATTGAGCTCAATTTTAAATCTTTTTTATAATATTTTATGTAAAACAATTATTAAGGATTATCCCAAGTACATAAATAATTTGATAATTCAGAAACTATTCACTCAAATTTTGATTTTAATTCATTATTTATTAACATTTAACAAAAAATATCCTTCTTAACAATCTACAACAAAAAATTTAGGTAATCCTCATTAGGAAAAAAAATATTGTATCAAAAAGGCCTTAAAATATAATATTATATCTTTGAAAATATGGTACATAGTTAGTTATTAATATAAGTACCTACTTATATGTATTACAAAAAATATAGTTTGAATAAATTTATTATTAAAAAGTATAAGGAGGCAAACATGGTCGGTGAGTTGAATGTTTGACGATAACTGATAATTTACAAGTAAAATTATTACTCCGATCGAGTCACGTTCACCAGCCTTTAAATTCCATTGTTGTCATTCAAACACTACACTACGCTGCCTGAAAAATATTAAAACTTCTGTGATAAAATGGGAAAATCATAAAACTAGTACTAGTGTTATTATAGTACTCAATATTTGTATATTATTTACTGTATTTTAGTTTTTTTTTTCGTCAAATATATAACATGATGATTACAATGATATATGTCCTCAGGCCCTATAGTCATTGCCTAACCTTTAGTGGCCTGCATCGGTTAAACGAGCCCGGTTCGTAATATATTTTATTATGTACCAACATTGACAGTAGAGATATCATGATAAATTAAATGCGTCGTATATGACGATGTCATAATAAATTGGCTCTTGCGAAAACTCTAAGACACTGTCTCCCCAGTATTGCAGTCGTCCACGGCGGGCAGTAAAAAATCCAAACTCATTACCATTTCCGTCGGGGAGAGGCGCTTTCGGGGCGGATAAAAGGAAAAAACAAACAAACAAACAAATAAAATACCGTCAAAACCTAACTGCTCGCAGGTTGCTATAAAATATAGTAAATAAGATAAGGCCTCTACGCGTTGTCGTATATACCTAAATAATAATATAATATATATATATATATATATAAATCCATACTACGATCGGGAGAGTAGTTTGCGGCTCGGCGTCGATTTACGTTTCCGCGAGCGGGAGGAACTTTAAAAAAAAAAAAAAATAAAATACTGCTAAAAGCACGATAAAGAATTTATACATGTACATTATAATATATTATTATATGTATAGGTGCAGAGCGTATATTATATCCAATTGAAACCGGAAAGTCTGCGGGAAAACTAACACTTGCGAGAGAGAGAGAGAGAGAGTGAGAGGGACATGCAGCGGGTGTGCGAGATTTAAACGTTATCGTCGCGCGTTTAGGGGGGTTCGAATTTTGTCGTTTTGTTACCGCCACTGCCGACAGAAGTGTGTGTAATATAAAACGTAGGTACATAATGTTACCGGCGAATTATAAAGGAATCGATTCGCGCGAGATAACCATATTACTTTCCGTCCGTCGCCGCCGTCACGGCGACAATAACCCATATTAATACATTATATATAAGAGTATAGAACGTATATTCGTTCGCCGTCTATGTACCTGGGATTTACACGGGATTTGATGAGAGACTTGTTCAATATTGTTCACGAGACTACATCACGATGTTCTACTCGGAAGCAGGTTTAACACGCCCTACTCTATTCGTTTTTTTTTCTATTCATACCGTAAACCGGCCCATTTTCAACAACCTGATGATGTCATGTGCTCATAAATATTTTTAATTACATATTATACAATACATGGATGTATATATATAGTATATATAATATATAGTGTATATTACGTATATTTATTGCCGTAGATATTGCATGTGGTATAGATGTAGTTCGGTGGGACATAATTGATGCAAGCATTTGAACCGAAAAATACTATACTATAGTCTATAAGTATGGCGATACATTGAAAGGCGTGCATTTTGTGCAAACACCGTGATCCAAAACTATGATTTTCCATAATATTAATGCATCGAAAAAAAAATTATTAAACAATTTAAATTGTATTTTCTTCAAAGCATGTATAGGTACCACATTTTCCCCATAGTATACGTTTCATTGTAATAAACAAAACGTCTAAAGAAAAAGTAGGTATCTAGTAGTGTTTAAGCACAGTAAAAGTATCAAAACTAAAAAAAAAACCAATATTTAAAAAAAAAAAAAATAATTTTTGCTCAAAACTCCTTATTGTAATAATTTATAATGGACATCATATTATTATATTGGTGGTAAATGTACATACTATTTTATCATGATTATAATAATTGATTTTCCTTACGAATTCTTAAGTATATAATATAAGTCCAACCATTAGACGTAGTCTGGCCGTCTATAGTAACAGATAAATTGTTTTAGATTAGGATATCACGTATCACGACGGTGCGTGTAATTACGTCAGATTTTATTCAGCCATTAAAAAATAAACACGACACGTGTACAGCAAACTCAGCCTAAATATCACCTTTCAGCTTGTGTGCCTCACACGTAACATAATTGATACAACGTCGTCACAACATCAGCCAAGATGATAAAATTATATATCATAATAATATTATATAGGTATATGATTGTCGGTCGTATGCACTGTGGGCGGCTGCGGCACGCGTCTGATCGCCGCCAAAAGGGAAACGAAAAAACATCAAAACACAATAATGAACCTCTGCGACGGCGACTATTGGTCGTCTTCGTGTCGGGTCGCGGTCGACGACAAAAGACGAATCGCGTACAATATAATACTACATAGCAATACTGACTCAAAAATATCTAGCGAAACAATAAAATATGACGCCGTCCGCCAGAGACGTACATAACAATAATATTATTATAACGACACATACTACAGTCGCGAATCTTCACAATAATAATAACAATAATAACAATAATAATAATTACGAATGCTTGGCGTTTACCACAATGGATTGTCGCGCTCCAGAGAAATTATCCACCGGCGGAGGAATGATTACTGTTAAGACTAGCGTGTTGACAATGCGTGTCGGCGTCATTGTTCCCAGATATAGTGTGTGTGTGTGTGTGTGTGTGTGTGTGTGTGTGTGTGTGCGAGCGCATGCGCGAAGCGAATCGCATGCGACGTGACACGTCGCATTAGACGGCCGACGACGAACCGTCACGATCTGCAGGCATAATACTTAGGCAGTGTTGAGCATTATCTAGATAAATTATCTAAATAATTTATCTAGATAAATAATTAATTATCTTTTATCTTATCTAGATAATAAACAAAATTAGTTATCTGATGAATTATCTTAGATGAATTATTGAGTTATCTAACGTAATTCATCTAGATAAATAAATATATTTATTCAAAAAGTTCGAAAAATTGAACTTGAAAGTTTTAACCTATTAAAGTCCTATGATTCCAATCATCCTTGCACAAATACAGAACAATAACAAAGTAATAGGTTATAGGTAATAATTTTCCATGCTACTTTTATGTTATTTCTAAATTCTAATTATCCCGATTTATACGGGCTACGGCCGAATATGTTGCAACGTTGTGTCGTCGACTCGTCGACCGCCGTGTACACCATAAACCAAAGTCCATAATTTATTATTGGGATTTACTATTTTATATATTTTAGAATATATGTGTTAACCATTATTTGTATAACAAATTACATTTTATGTTTAATAATTAATTACTATTATTTTAAAATATATTAATAAATTGTTTTATAAAATTATAATATACCTAGGTACAACTAATGTATTTTTTTTAAAACTAAGTACTTATTATTTATTATTTATTTCCCATACATAAATGTACACAATGGTCAATGGCAGATCTAGGATTTTTTTTTTTAGGGGGACGGGTAAATTAAAATAATTTTATCTTTTTTTTTATCCAGATAAATAGTGTTTTATCTTTTATCTTTATCTAGATAATTTAGATTTTAACTATCTTCTATCTTTATCTAGATAAATTGTATCCAATTATCTTTTATCTTTATCTAGATAAATTTTTAGTTATCTTTGCGCAACACTGTACTTAGGTTGGTTTTGGGTTGGGCAGACTATAATACTATGATAATTTATAGTGACAATATTATTCTTTTACCGCACATACACAGACGACACACCGTCGTACATCTATTATATATTGAATACCTATGACACATATTTAATTTCCTCGGTCGCCGCGGTCAGGGTCGAAATGATTCGATAAACTATTACATAAGATAATAATATTTACGTCGTACTTCAACCTCGCGAGATATGACTCGGATCCGATCGTCAGTTTTCGATCCGCACGATGGCAATGATGTTATATATTTTAACATAGGTAATATGCACGATGTAATAACGATTTAAAATACATGACACCGAAAGCTAGAGGGGAACCACACTGTTTTGAAACGTGTTCGCCCCCGCCACAGAATATTGATGTTAATCGAAAGTTTCGAAACTCCTCGCAATACACATTCTATACTCGATGAAACCGATACCCCTGCGACGCGTGCACGACGACGGCTTCAGAGAGTGATAGTCACTGCGTCTTCGAGAGTGCTTCTGAATACTCTCGAGACTGCGGGTATCAACCGACCGCCACTCACCGTCCCCCCATGGTTTAAGTCGCATCGGATATCTAGTATAGCCGGTCTGTACATATAGGTGCTGGAATCGTACATCGTCGACCGTTTTCGATATTAAATGCATTTGAATTGCAGTTCCGAATGTTAATAACTATAGGTATACTATCATGTGCTATTCCGACACCCTGCAGCAACCTCTCAACCCACTCGATCTTTACGGGCTGGCTCTTTGGCGGACGGCCGTGGAGATGACCTATATTATAATAATATGTATCGTATAGGTAGATGTTATCATGAATATTATAAATGTTATTATTGTTATTGTCATTATATCATTATCTAAGCTCCGTTGTTATTGCAGGTGTTTTGCGGGGAATTCTTTTTTTTGCGACCATCGAACGTAAAATATATTGCAATCGAACGGCGCACGCGGTGTATAAATTATAGTTTCCGCGCGTCTCGTTCCGGTGGAAAAGAAAAATACGTCATTTTCGCCACAGTGCAAAATACCTATACCTCTATACCGCATTAACCGACCATTCCTACCCTCCCGCCAGCGTAATCGACACACAACCACCCCCGGGAACCTTCGATGATAATTCCGTGACCAAATAGCTATATCTATATATATATATATACATATAATATATTATATATACAGTAAGCAGCTCTATGTTATATATACTTGGATTAAAGTACGACGACGGGGGCGTTAATATATCAACCATTAAATTGTATTTATTTCTTTTTATTTCCTTCTCGCCCCCTTTTTATTTATTTATTTATCTACTCTTGGTTTATCTGTAGTTGGTCCCACCGTCGACGGTTTGAATTCCTATAACGTCCGGGCGACAAAAAGCAGCAGCAGGTATACCAAACACCCGCCACCCACCGCCGGCCAACACCGACGACCGATTTTCCAATTCAAAAGATTTTCCACACAGGTATAGATTTTGCCGCGAATTCCCGACTATATTTTTCGATTACAAACTCCAGTACGCTTGGTGGGGGAGGTAGTTTTTCTTTTTCCCCGTTATTAATGCAACGGTGGCGGTGACGAGGAAGGGAAAACATACTTGTACGGGCGCAATCCAAATAGAAATTTAATAGCTTTTCCCGGACTTCTTACTTCTGAGTATATATATATATATATATATATACCTACCCATGGTGTTGACTGTGCTATATATTATATGTATAATAATAATATATTATATATTTTATACAAACAAGGTGATTCTTTTAAAGGTAAACACTATAATTTCCGCGAAAAGTATTAACTTTTGGAAACATATTTTTCTTTATAGATAATAATTATTTGACGTCAACAATAAAACAACGTTATGAAAAAAATACATTTTTTTTTTCATCGTCAAAGTTTCTTTAAGATCTTTACTCTTGTCTATGATGGAGAGCAAACTAAAAGTAGCATTCTATGTATATACTTATGCTTACTTATATATCGTGCCAATTTTATGGGTATAGGTATAGTATAATTATAATAATAATATTATGTTCTTTGGTGTGACTGATAGAACGAGTGTTACCTTCGTGATGATCCCTAAATACGGTTATCCGACCATAGATAATAAATTAGTTTCAATATTTTAGACATAATATGGTAGAATTTATCTTAAATGATAATAGTGTGGATTACATTTTTTAAGAATATTATTCACATAGTAAAAAAATGCAATTGATGTATAGCGTTTGGATCACGATGTCAGTTTTGATATTGAGTACAGTGTTTCCAATGATATTACCATTTCATTGGTTAGCTTATCAAATATTCATACAATACACATGCAATATATAGTATGACCTCGAATGGTGTTTGAAAATTATTAATTTTTATCAAACTTATTTTTAATAAACCAATTTGTTTACCAAGACTACATAATACCATTGTTACTTTTGGTTATGGTAGAAAAAATTTACA
The DNA here is from genome assembly GCA_027563435.1 of Nasonovia ribisnigri. Taxonomy (NCBI): domain Eukaryota; kingdom Metazoa; phylum Arthropoda; class Insecta; order Hemiptera; family Aphididae; genus Nasonovia; species Nasonovia ribisnigri. Next base: position 704,584 of record JANEHU010004964.1, read on the forward strand.
TTTATATTAAATGAGTGAATGCTGCTTTTATTTAATATTTTACACGGAACAAAATCATAATATTATAAACATTCATTTGAAATACTAATAACAATAGTCCAAATATGCTTTTTAATAATTTTTCTACATTTTGTTTTTATTAAAACGTTAAGTGTATTGATAATTATTTAGAACTTAATAAGGTAATTATTCGAGAATTTAATTACATTTTATTGATTGTTGATGCTCATGGAATAATTTTTAAATTAAAATACAAAATATATTATAACATAATATATTATCGACAATAATATTATGTATCTCTTTTTAAAAAAGTCACAATTGTACGCGAAACATTATTATGGTAAATATTCAATCAACACTTCCCTTCTTTAGTCCCTGAGATAAAAATGTAGGTAGATACCTATAGTTAGCTCTAAATGGTTAACAATAATTTAATTATTTTTTTTTACGACAAGTTTTAAACGAATATTTAAAATTCGTATTACGGATGATTTGAATAATTAGCAACATTTTATTTTAACCCATCCCCAAGTCGATCGATACGAATGAATTACAACTAATTTGATTAGGAATGAATCTCCCAAGTATTTTTTATTACTTTTCAAATCGTAGATATACTGCATATTTTTTATTTTTTTTTTTTTTGTAACTGGGGTTAAGGTTTTGACAACTGAAGTCTCAGTAGACTGTACACTGCATATTATAAAAATGTATTATAATTTTATTTTAAAACATTATAATTATCTACATAAACAATTATAATTTAGGTCTGATAAAATCACTTAAAATTAATGAAAAATGAAATATTCACCAAACGTTTTTGAGCTATTTTGATGAGCCTCTAATAACTTAAACATAAATCTAAATTCTAAGAAAAATATGGTTAAACTCTTGTGGGCTTACTTTTTATAATGAATAAAATAAAAACAATTTAAGTTTTTTGCATTTTGTACATAAAACATGGGCAGATCGTAGGTACTTTATTTAATATCGCACAGTGTTTTTTCTTTGTAAAATATTAAAGTTGTAATTTATACAGACATCAGACATTATTAAGTTATTAAAATGTTTATTTATATTGAGCCAATTTTGTCACGTAAAATATTCATCAAGCCGAACCCGTGACAACACAGTGCGATATTATTATGTTTATATTAATATTCATACCGAATTAAAGTTTTTGGTCGAACGAATTGCCGTCTATATTATACTCCTTATTAGAATATATACGCGGAATAGACTATGCGGTACCTAATACAGTGATATCTGCGTGCCCCGAAACGTTGCCATTATAATTATTCAAAACCTTGATAAGTACGAGGATGTGCTGCAGGTTTTCGAAAAATGTCTACACAAACACGGATTACTGCAGTATTCTAATATACCGGAAGTACTGACAACAAAAAACCGAGCACACGTTTGCGTAGCATATGCACGTGCACATTGTAGTGTTCGTAGTATTATAATAATAGGTACCTACACACCTTAATTAAAGGTCCTTAAATATTATCTCGAAAATACGGTCTGTACGATCATACAGATCAGGTTGGAAGTCATACGTCAAATCAAGAGAGTGGCTTGAAATGTTGATATCACAGTTGATATGATATTTTATACTGTTTTCGATGCATTCCGTTACAAACATTTCATAATTATCTTGTTGTAATGTCTAATAAAAGTTCACGAAAGTTCGTTTGTCTTTTACACGATAGTATGTAACGTTAACACGGCGTTCTATATAGGCAGTTTAGGTACATCATTGTCGAAATTTCTTGATAATATCGTTAAAAAAATAAAAAATAAATGTTTTGCAATATTCGATGACGCGACGTTCGCTGTGAAGAAAACAAATCAAAATAATGAAATCACAATAAAAACAACAACCAAAGAGTGCCAACGACTATTGGCATAGATGCGCCTACCACAAAATTACACACACCTAAGTTAGGTTACGCCTAAGTGGCACACTGTTGTCTTTATTTTTCAATATTATTGTCTCGATATTAATAATAATAATATGACAGTTAAATTATTTATCGTTTAGCCATTTGAAATTTTAAACGAATCCCGAATCGAGTAGATTTCGGTCTCGACACCCACGATAATGCAACCACGGAAATATTACTCTATTCCAACCGTGGTTTACGGTAAACTTGACAGTATTCCGAGACTGGTCGATATTATATTATTTTGGATTGGTATGTGTAAGGGTCAATCGTTATCAAGCTTTGATAAATTTGACAAGGGTGTTAAACGTAAATCAGTATCAGATTCCCACTAAATTAACTGGGGTTTAATTGAAAACCAACTCGTACAATATAATAAGCATAATTATTGTCGATGTAAGTACTGTTCAATAATAAATAACACGAATTTTTCATCAACGGAAATGTTCCACAGTCTTTTGAATTAATAATTGTATATTATAGTTGTACGTCAATAATAAAATACAAATAATGATAAGAAAATACAAATAGAGATAAGAAAATACAACGAGTAATGTTAAACAAAAAAAACTGAAAGCTTATAAAATTATTTAGAAACAAATGAAAATGTTTTTGTTAAAATATTATGAAAAGGTGAAAGAAAAATATTAAACTTGGAAACTAAACAGAAGGTTGTTAACTTTGAATGTAATCCCAAAGATGAAAATATTCTTTTCAAACTCTGTATGCGTACTTAATAATATACTCATAACACAAAGTAATTATTATTATATGTACATTAATAATAATCAACCGTTCAAAACGACGTAGGTACCAAGAATCCCGCTGGCACGGTTACTGCAATTTTTGCGTTTAGAGTAAATCTGATTGGTGTGTATAATCATATATTTTGTTTCAACCGTAGTCTCGGATTAAAATGTTTCTATTTAAACGTAGAATGAGTGTATGTTGCATTTGTTTTTATCGTGGATATACATTTTGTGTTTCTAATAAGTAAAATAAATCTATCAATCTATAATATATTTTATCATAATTTGTCACTCATCACACCTTTCAAGTAAGAATATTAACTGATCCTCTCCAATATTTCCCATAAAAGCAAGTTTACTCAATGATCAATCCTTGAACCTACACTATTTCTGTCATGATATCTCAAAACGAGAACACTGTCAATTAGCAATGCACGTAGATGAACACAGGCACACAGCTATCATGATTCAACATAAAAAAGTAAAAATTAAATAACCAACGTAATATACAGAACTCACTACATCTAATATCAAAATGGTTCACAAAATAGGAACTCGCATTAAACACTAACAAAATTGAAAAAAAATAAATATTTACCCTCAGAAGATATAAAAACCTAATTCTATACATAATTAATAATCGACCAACAAATCGGAATAATAAAGATCCATCAATTACAAATCATGTAGTCAGTTTCGATGCATACTTTAGGGTGGGTAGTGGGTGCAAATATCCGCTTGAAGTTTCTTTCGACCCCTGACAAATACAACTTATACAAGTTGTAGTCATTCATGATAAAAATATTGACCTGTAAAATACACATGGATCAAAAAAAAATAAAACCAGGTCTATACACGAAAGAAATTGTTAAACTCTTTAGAAATGTATAGTTCAACTCAACAAATTAAACGCTCAGTTTTACAATATACATAAATAATAAGACCACTCTTAACATACATACTTCCTGTATAAGCCACCGCGTCTCAAACGAAAATTAAAAATCTACAAACAATACAAAATTCATTTCTCAGAATAGCTCTAAAACCCTCTGGTTCTTGCATATAATAAGTAACTCCAATACGACACCGGATTACCGTTCTTGGAAATTTACATCAAAGACCAACTCAACTGAAGGATCTCTACACTATATTGCAGTTGGGATTAAAATGAAATACAGCCGATTAAAACCATGCCTCCTTCAAGATTTCCCGCTGTTTCCACCATAGTTATCATCAACTTAATTTTTTTGAATTTTGTACATTTACCTTTATAATGATAATATTTGTCATATTTTAAAGTTATATTTTTGTTTGAAAATGTATTTTATAATTCATTAGTTTAAAATAAATTGTAATACATGAATACGTGATATTATATTGAAAAGATTGATATAATAAAAAATCAAAACAGTTTTAAAATACTATAGTATTTATAAAATAATAATTATTGTTATTATTAATTATTATATTTTAAAACATTACTCGATTATTTCACTGATTATGCCAAGGAATATTTAAAACAGTACTTATTAGTGCATTGACTACTTAAAATTATTTAAGCCATTAAAAAAAACACAAATATTTATCTTCATTGCGATACCTACAGCGTGCACAATTACGAAATCGACACAAATAAAAAAAAACCAATTACTAATTACACTTTTCTTTCTGCAAAACTTTTTAAATGCCTTCTGACATCCAAATCCTTTCCGTGTTAAATTAGCAACGAATTTATGTAATTAGACATTCCTAAACGTATATAACTGTTATATTATTCACCATCACCGTATTTCGGATTTTTACAAAGATGGTATGAAATTTTATTCAACGGTAATAAACATAAAAAATGTACGGCAATAAAACTAACTCAGTGGTGGTGAGGGGTGGGTTATCCCAGCTTTGACCCCCCCCCCCCTTCCACCGCACATAAATATTCGCCACTTCCGAGCACGCGCTATGGGGAAATTCCAGACGAAAACCATTAAGCACCGTACTGTACTAAATTATGTTTACAATTAGGACTTTATTCTCTGATCGAAGGGAGACGTGTATAATTCTTAATAATATGCTTTATTATTCAGTATTTTATAATTTTTAAAATTAATAAATGTCCTCCTTTTGAACCTCGTATGTCCATTCTTGTGAAATTGACAAATTGTCAATTGTATTTAGTCACCAATCAAAATGGCTCAAGCACATTAAATTGTTATAAATAAATAAAAAATAATTATTATTGTTCTTACCACTCATACCATGGATATCTTACAGTAATTTCCCCTCCCCCTTCAGAGTTCAACGCAAAACTGTGGGATTGTGTTAGTTTACCGGACGAATTATCCAGGTGACTATCTGGGTACCTATACCAAGTACAAACTGCAATCATATAAATAATATCTTTCAACCGATGCATCCATAATTTCTAATCATAAGAATATAAACTAAAATATACAAAACAAATACAATTTTATCCACGTTTGCTTTTGATTTCATATTTTACTATAATAATTATTATTGTAATCCCTAATTATTATAAAATCGATATTAGGTATATCCAATAAATTATACCCAAAGCGCGGACATTAAAGAGGGTTAGTGCGCATATCGATAATACTTAATATTATATACATATCACATACCCTCCTGCAGCAATTCTTAGATTAAAACATACCTGAAAAAAAAAACACATTATTAGTTTTAATTAAATATACATATTAATATGCCTAAGTCAATACGTAATTTATTTACACCGATGTGTATTTATAAAAAAAATAATATTCTTACTACGAAAAATGTAATTATTATTTGACGGGAAAATTGGTTTTTTAGTATTTAATATTAAAATCTAAAAAATCCAATTAAAAATTGAATAATGAATAATTTATTTTTAATATAAAAGTGAATAAACATTGAGCAAGCCATTAAATGTATACTCTCAGATTCTGAAAAATTGATTATCTGAGATTGATAACCTCCACAAATATAAATTTTGAAGACATTTTTTTTAGGCTGGGACGCAAGATAGACCAAAAAATATAGTAAAATTGAAACATGTATCATGTATGCCATTCTAATATACTAGGAAAATCAGTTAAATTATAAAATATACGTAAAATATCATATAATATTACAAATTAAAGGCATGCATCTTAGACTATATCATTGCGTATTATTATTTGTATTAGTTTTTTGTTTGAATGGGCAAAAACAATTATAATATTGCATTTTGAAAACCCTTTCTATTCTTCTAAACTTTTTCTGAAAATAAATTGGTATTTTCAAAAATGCCTTCATAGTTATTTGCATTTTTTTTTCATGATTTTCTCGAATTTCAGATATTTACGTCACTGAACTCTTTTAAAAGTTTTTTCATCCAAAATTTGTTTTTATAAAAAATAAACAAACATAAATTAAAAAAGGAAAACCCATAGATAGCATTCTCCGAATTTCTTCTGTTCGTTCGGAATCCATACAAACGTGGTTATAAAAATATTATTATTTTTTTTTTAACAAAAACTATTGAATACAATACTCTCAATGCCCGCCATGTGTTGAAACTTTTCTTTTGAAAAAAGAACAACCAAACCACGAAAAACTGTCCGTATAGTCGTGTGTTGCGTATAAATAATCCAAAATTCCGATGGCCAAGCGTACACTCATGTTGGGTTAAGTGCAATTAGTTTTTTTTTACTTCAGGATCTTATTTTATAGTATATAATCTTTCACAAGAATTTAATTTATTTTTTAAACATAGTGTTTTGAAATGGAATTCTTTTTTAATAGAGTAAACTCAGGTCATATGAACACTCTCGAAACCAAAAAAAAAAAAAAAAATAGAAGAAGTTTGAGATATCAAGTTTTGATGTAATAGTAATTATTTTTCAAAGGGATTTTGATAAAGTTGGATATAAGTTTGAAATATCGACGTTTGACTTAATAAGAATTAACTGCATGTAATTAATTTTACATTTTTTAATTTATTTTAAATGAGTAGATTTCTAAAAATAAAATGTGTAAACTAATAAATCCATTAGGTAATTTAAATATTTTCCAAAGCTCCTTTCATCAACCTGTCCTTGTACAATATTTATTCACTCGTCTCAACACTTTTATGTTAGTACCTGCATGTACTGTTTGAAAATACGAAATAATGAAAAAAACTGTTTCAGAAAAATGCATTAATTAATAATGTGCTTAACTATGAATATTATTTCGATTAAATTGTTTGAATAACATAATTTTAAATTATTTCACTACAAACTATATATAATATCGAGTTCCGATAAAAAAAGAATAATAATAATATTCGATTTTCGATTTTCGTTCAAAGCGCACTGTTAAGTCGCTGCAAACGTTTCAGTTCTTTGTTCGGTGATATATTTGAAGTGAAATATTACTGTAGTAAGTAAGTATAATATGTATGAGATTTATTTCCAAAGTAAAAAAAAATATAAAAAACAAAAGTAAATTACCTACTTTACGATATATATTATATTATATTATATAATACCTCAAAAAGTGGAGAAAAAAATATTGAAGGATATTAAACGTGCGCCGTCACCAGCTTATGATTATGAATGGTACACTCGCTCGTTTTCACTCCGTATATTTTATTATCTTTTGTAAAAATATAACTCGTTCGGCAGTCGATACGTTTCTCGCCGTATATATATATATATTATGTGTGTGTGTTTATATCGAACGACACGACAACTGTACATGACAAATGGACTAGCACGGATGAAAGAAGTCCATCAAAGCATATACTATTTTCCGTAACAAATTTATATTTATATCATTATGATATCCCGAACGAATACGGTTTTAAATTATTTGTAAAAATGATACAGACAATTATTTTTATTCTATAACGTGGAAGTTGAATAGAGGTCTGAATTCCACTTCCGGGAAAACCAATTTTAAGTCATGAGATAGGTACCTACGCGTAAAACAATAATATTAATTCATACTTTTCCTAAGTATAATAAGTATGCCTTCTGCTGTTGAGTGATAATTTCAAAACTACGGAAACGCTGCATTGTTCAGAAAAGTACTCGATTAGGCATGTTGATAATCTTATTTTATTTATTTGTCCAAAATTCAGATATATTAAATTCCGTCGTTTCAAATAGGTAGATATTTCACATAATATTTTGAATGTATATAAATATAATTTTCCGTAACAATATCATATATTTTACTATCATATCACAGACGAATTCGATTTTAAATTATGTCCGAAAATAATACCGACAAGTATATTTTGTTATAACCTAACGTTGGTGTTGAATAGGGAAGTATGAATTCTGGAACTTACAATTATAGATACCCTAAGGTAACCTATATGTCATAACTTTGATGTGCGTTGTACCATAACATTAAATTACATATATCCCAAAATATTTAATAAACATCACTACGATGACGCTGCAGGGTGATAGTTTTAAAACAACGGAAATTCTACATTGGTTCAGGTTCATTTGTTCCATCCATGTTGGTTAGATCAACAGCGTCCTCGTAATTAATGATTTACATTTATATAATTTGTTATAAACATTATAATATATCATTAACCAATAACCTATAACCAAACATTATAAATAAGGCGAATAATATTATTTTTATTTTTGAAAACTAATTGTAAGTTGTAGCTGTGAATCATATTAAAACATCTTAAATAAAATAACAGGTATGATGTTTTCATCGTTAGCACTCTTTGTTAGACTTTTTTAATTTATTATACCCGAATGAACTTTAGAAGAAACTACTCTCAACACTTTAAGACTTATGACAACACCTTACCGCAGTTCGCTTAGGTCACTGTGACCATATAGAAATGTTCTTTATTTTCTCCGCCACTTGTTTTTAAAAATAGAGGGTGATCATTTTAAATGTAAAAACTCCTTTCTTCGAAAATGAAAAGGGTTCTCGGAATTTAATTTTTCCTATACCTAATTAAAAAGCATTATTTTTGAAAAAACTTGTACTTAAGCTATTTTTTATAATTATTGTAATAGTTGAATTATTTTAAGTTTTTGAATGACATTTTTAGTACATTTTTAATTTCATAACCCGAAGTAGAATATTACTATTCTTAGAAACGAACTTCGAAGAAATAGTCATTTACTTACAACTAGAAAATATATACCTATATGTATAATATAGTACTTATAAGTGTTAACCATTTAGATGCAGATTCAAGTGGTACAGAGATATCCGCAAAATGTTGATCTTGGTATACACTCCAATCAGCAAATTTTAAAATACATAATACGGACATTAAACGATATTATCTATTCGTTACAAATTCGAAAATTCTGTCATTTTAATATGAAATTAAGTCCCAAATATAAAATGAGATGATTCAATCTATCACATTAAACGGCTTGTTTATATAATGTCACGTTTATACAGAAACCAGGAAGTGAATTTGAGTGTGCTTCTCGCCGTACTTATAGTCTCTAAATAACATATACACATTTTATATTTCTAACGATACACACCGCTATCTTCAACTATATCGGGTCCTGCATGTCCGAGGACGACGCGGATTTTCAATACTTGTGCACTAATAATACGTCCTGGATCTTACGGGGCCTCTATATTTTCGCAGCGTCCTCTCACCGCCAACGCTCAGGTACGACACACATAATATAGTGTAATACAGTTTCCATCAAAGCACCTATAGGTATGTTATATGCCATGATAATACAATATGCAGGATTTGCACAACATACACACACACACACAAGAGATATAGATATATCATGAGAATTTATTATAATACCGGAACACAAAACCTAGCGGCGTGCATGCGCGGATATCTAATATTATAATAATACATATTATAGTAATGTGTATACGGTACGCGAACGCATTCATACACGCACACGCACGTCGTTTTGGCTTTAATTAATTTGAAGAAAAGTATACGGCGGCGGGTGTGCTATGCGGTTCTTTTGTTCGTACAAATGACATTTGTGAAAAGCCCCGATCGCAAGTACCAGTATATACCGCATGCGGTATTGTGCGAACACCGCGGTCCGGGTGCCACGTGGTCGCGATGAATGGCGCGTCGAGGGAAAAGAAAATTCTCAGTTTCTTTCATCCTGTACATGTTTTTTTTTTAATCCTTTCATTTACCCTCCCCACGCCCCATTTCACCGGGGAGCCGTCACAACAGTCGTGACAAATCGAACGCGGCTGTACCGAGGACCGGCGCGCGTATAGTGTGGATCTCGCGATTGATAAATGTATTATATTTATTAATATTAGGTATAACATTACTGCAGTGCAGCATCTGAACAGTCGTGGACACTCTCTCCGCTGTCGCCGAAATCGTATCAGATATTCGGGAGTGTCCGCTTTATAGAGGGGGGAGGTTCAGATGGAGTGGAGTGATTAAGAATATCAAGTAAGTGTACGGAGGACAAATAATATAACTAGACGTACTTACGTAAATGTTTTTGATGTATAATATTATAATATTTTCTGAAAATTGATAGGTATTTCTAAAAACTAACATACTGAATACATTAAATCAAAAGTATGGCATGTACATCGTAGTGATCCGTCAATATGTTTATAATATGTTGTTCGTATATTTATTTAATATTTAATCCGTTTTATGTTTTATGTACTTATATATTATAATATCATAATATACCCAATATATCCATAATGGTATTGTGGGTGCATATATATACAATTATATACCAACTTATAATATTTTATCTTTACATATAATTCTGGAAGTTAGGTGATTCCCTTTACTCTACAACAAATTACTCTGAAAAAATGTACGTCATTTCCGAGTTCCTGTTATTCAGAAATATCCCTTATGAAAAAGAAGTGAAAATACCTCTGGTTCCCGAAAGACAAAATCCGTCTGCTATTGATACGGTCTGCTGTTAGGTAAATTGTTAGTACATACAAAACATAATTGATTCGGTGGTAGGTAAACAATTAATTATATAATATATGATATTATAATATGGACTACACGCGGTGACCGTGATGGTCGTTGGAGTTTGTGACTTGGATTTCACGACAACTTGGGCTTGGGATGAAAATATGAAATAATAAAAATGTCTCCAACGAAAATGTATTTATAAAATTGTTTTATGTTGTCGTCCGTTTGTTCGAGTCTTTTTGGTCTATATAGAGTTATAGACGTATATACAGGTACTATATATATTGTCAATGGGTTGACGACCGAGAGAAATACAAATAACAAAATGATTTAAAGGGTATGGCGGCATCCGAGCCACATCGAGTTCAAATATTGTCAAGAGTAAGGTGTAGCTAGTGATGGTCCAAAAATGATCAAGGGTATAGTTTCAATATTTGCATTTGAAAATCAAATCGAATCTGAGGTCAGTGAACAGATAAGTATTATATTTTTTACCTTTTGAAATATAATATATTTTTTTCATTGAAAACTATTGCTGAAATGTACCTGTGAAATAATTTGTCAATATATTTAGTCGGCGATTGCGGTAAATTTGTACTCGCTCTTATACCTACGATCGAAAACCACAGAAAATTCAAGAAATTAAAACTATTTTTATGCGTCGATATACATAGTATCGTTATACAATTAGTGCGCACTAATTAATTGGAAAAAAAACCTTTAAAAAAAATTATACTATATCGTGTCATAGATAATAATATAATATTATATTATTGCATATAAGTATATAATTTAATATTATTTTGTACATTTTATTTTCTGTCGCATCACCTCAATTTCTCGCCAATCGTATACTTATTGTATGATAGTAATATTAATAATAATGGTCATAATATCATGGTAATGTTTTTAAACCATGTTAAAAATAGGCAGATTAACTATAAATGTTAATAGACAACGAATTTAGTTTAATAAATAATAAATATTATGACTTATAAATATTATATTGAATGATAAGTGATAACGATGTACCTATGATATAGTTTTATTGATCCAATGGGGGAGTTAAACCCTATCAACCCCTTCCCCACCCTCTGACCGTGGATTATTTTATTATCATAACACTGAACTCGTTCATATCTATATACCTACTATGAAATGAACGGACGTTTCAGATTTAAGAAAAAAAATGAAGTTTCCTCGTTGTTTCCAGCAGCGTTTCCACGGCGGTGGTCATCTCATAGTTCAAACAACTTAGTTTCTCGCACATAATAATGGTCGCTCGCACGAGATACGAATGTTCCAGCTACGGAGAGTCGTCGACCGGAAACATCCGATCTCACAGAACTCAATAATAATAATGATAAAAATATCCGGCGGTGGCGCGAGCTTAGAAAAAAAAAATTTCCGTCATGTGTCGTGTGTAAACGTGCATTTCGTATTGTTCCGTAAACAGCTCGATTGAACCATATTGGACCTGTTTATTTTAAACAAGCATCAAAATACCAGAAATAATGAGCAGACTATAAAATAGATTCTAAAATAATTATGTCAATAAAGAAAACCGGAGAAAATTGTAGACATTTTTATGAGTAAAAAAAAAAAAATGAATAATCCCAACGGTGGCCGCAGGATGAAATATGCCTAAGTGCTACTGTATCCGCAGATGGCGCGAGCTAAGTAAAAACAATTTAACGACACCGCGACAGTGTTGTGTGTAAGCAGACTTTTCCCACATTTAAACCACGAACATTTCGTGGTTTTATACGCATTTCAAATGCAACATATTTATTACAAAATACGCATCAAAATATCAGAAATCCCGTACAGGTTATAAACTAATAACCTTTTTAAAAATATTTATGCCAATAATGAAAACTGCTGCGGAGTTACGAAGCACAATGATGCAATTTTCATGATACCCCCACGGCAGCCGCGTGTTACGTAAACGGGTCAAGAATGAAAATGAAAACCGACAGGTACGCGTGTACCTGAAATAATATTACAGTGATAACGCACACTGCGATATCGTTGAAAATCGACTGTAAAATAGGTTTCCTATCCCTGCCGGGTCACGACGCGTATCGCAATAAAAAACGATGATATACCAATAATATGATACCTATATCGACCTACCAGACCAGCGGTTAGGTAACCTGTTTCGGTTAACCGTCGGGGGCGTGGCGTCGTATCGAACAATAATATTTCAGTAATTATCGTTTAAAAATATATTATTGCAGCCGTACGCGAACGTTCCGCGGACCACCGCCGTCAGTCGCGAGTCGGATCGAAACACGTCGAATTATATTATTTGTGTTTGCCGCTCCTTTTGGACTATCGTTACAGGAGAGCGCAACAACAACAACAACAATAATATTACTATATGGTATTATTATTATTATAACGATATGTTATCGTGTAGGTGTTTATAGGCATCATATAGGTACGCACGGATATCATCATGCTATAATAATATGGTTACGGTGCAGTCGTTTTTCGGACCCCGAGTACATTACTCGGTGCGTTGTATTATAATAACGGTGTGATATATTATTATGCTCGTAGGTGCGCATAGTTATGGTGCGGTGTGGGTCCGCATTTTTACGGTCGCGGCGTACGGGCGCATAAATCGTACGACGTATGCACTCCGGCGCGAGGGTGGAAAACCGCATTGTCGTCTCGCCCCCGCGGTGTCCGGCCGGCGGGGTCGTTGTACAAAACCGAGAGAATATATTATTATTATTATTATATTATATTATGAATATTATTATTGTTATTATTATTATTATTAGTACTATCGTCATCACCGGGTGCGTGTGAGTGAACGGACGCGTGCATTATCATTGATAATTCGCTTAGTCGAGGGCGGTGAGGGGAGCGGCGAGCGGGGTGGGAGGGGGTCATTATTATTTTTTTTTTTCCAACCGTATTTCGTACGGAGAATATTGTTAAACGAAAACGTGTATTGGGTTCGGGTGTATTAAATATATTATACATAAATACAAAAGCGTTCGTCGTTAACACGTTCATAAAAAAAAAAAAAAAACTCCCTTAATTTTTAAAATTATACCTGCGATATACTTTCGAGTTAATTTACAAGCATCGTCGTGTACACACACACACACACACACACACACACACACACACACACGTGCAGGGAGGGTGCTGCATATTGTTATATGTGTCTGTGTGTGTGTGTGTGTGCTTGTTGTGTGTGTGTGTGTGTGTGTGCGTGTGTGTGCTTGTTGTGTGTGTGTGAGTGTCGTGCGTGTACATGACGTCGGCTCTCGATAAAAGGCCCGACCGAATAATTTATCGGCCGCCGCGCGTAAAAAAGTAGAGAGAAAAATAATATGTCGGACGCCGTTTTATTTCTTTTTTTCGTCCGGTAAAAATTATTATTCCGAGACGACTTTCCCATGTAGATTTAATTTTTTTTTTTTCGTATTCCCCTGCTACACGCGTGATTATCTTGTCGCACGCCCGATAACTGAACGTAATCCGTCCACTCGTATACAGAAACACGTAGCCGTGTCGGCGGTGGCGGTGGCGACAAAGTCTCTTTGGATTCGATTTTTTATTTTTTCGTACCACCGGTATTTTCTTTTCGTCCTGTGCCTGCCCCCGTCCCCCCCCACCCCTTCCGCCGCACCCGCGCGCCGCGTTTTACTTTCTCGGCCGGATGCGATTATATACGACGACAACGATAATATTATAATAACGAAATAATAATAATAATAACTTATCGTATAATATACATTTAGCGGGACGGAGATCGGTGTGTCCGATCGCTCGGCACGGGCCGGCGGGTTTAGTGCAGCAGTGTTCGCCAGGAGATTTGGGGTTGTAAGCTGCGAAGGACGCGGCGCTCTCGTCGGACGCGTGATTGATGACCCGAACCGCGCCGTGCCCGAATATATGGGCAGCAGACTTGGAAATAATAATAATAGGAAGAAAAATATACCGAATAATAGAACCGATCGACCGAAACAAAACGAGGTCGGAGAACCCTGCAACTGCTTACGCCCGATCTCTATAACTGTTAGGTATCTATATAATTCAGTTAATACTTATAATACGTCATAATTGCATTACTCGTACGCCACTATTAAAAATCGTAAAGGGATTTATTTTCATTATAACGAAACGAAACAAAATAGCGCGTTATTAACCGCGTCATCCGAATGCCATGTAAAAATATAATATATATTTTATACTCTCTATTACAATTACAATAAATTTTACTATATACACTATACGTTACAATATTACTACACATCATTAGGGTGCAGGATGTGCACGTTTTCGGCGACCATTTCTACGCACATCATATCATGTTTTGTCGTCGGCTAATTTTTCCGATCGACGACTACATACTGTGGTAAGAACACGTTCGTGATGCCACACCGTCTCTCCCCATCTCCAAAATTTGGTCATTACGTCTGCTGAACAAAAATGTTTATAACCAGCGAATTGCGCAAATCGCTTGATCAAAATTCGGGGAAGGGCGAATTCAAGGAAGTCAGTGAGGTGTATACGACCTGTCAATATCCCGTGCAGTCAATAAGGATGTAGTCTACACAACTATCAAATGCGTCCAAAATAATCCAATCGGCATATGCAAAAAATTGAGATACTAATATAGGTACACGGAGGTATAATATATACAGAGTGATTCACCAAGCATGCTTTCCATCTTTTTACTTTATTAACGCATTTATTTAAATTCTGACTCTTGGAACTTTTAAGTATACTAAAATACCATATTTTCAATTACTCAGTTTTTTTAGTTCTATTTAAGAAGTGCCCTGTGGCGAAGCGAACTTTTGTTTTTCAAATGAAAACTACCCCTTTTTATCGTAAATTATTTATCAGGTGACTTTTTTGGAAATGTTGATGTAGGTACCTAACTAAATTGTGATTTAGCAAAGTAGTTTTCAAGTTATTTATCATTATGTACAAAGTATAATAGTCCACGATAATGGGTTTAAAGATATCATTAAAGAGGCTTTAATGCCTCTTTAATGATATGAAAATTGTAGTAATTTATATAAATATATTAATATTTTATAATTTGTAAAATATGACTGAGTAAAAAGTAATTACTAGATTAAATATTAAATAATAAATTTTATACTTTTGTATTTTGTTTTAAGGTCTATCATTAGCATAAACATTTTAATAACTTAAAAACTATACTCGTTCATAATGTTGAATTGGATACCTCATACATACAATTTACATCAACATTATCAAACAAAATAATCTACTTAATAATTATTTATACTGTATAAAATCAAGGTTCTCATTTGAAAAAAAAAACATAAGTTTGTATCACAGGACATAAAAATTATATTAATTGAAAATTCCAGATATAACAATTTGAATAAATGCACTATTAAAGGGGAAAAGGCGGTGTTTAGAGAATGCTCAGTGAATCACAGTGTCTACTGAAAGAGGGTATAGTAATGGTATACTGACTGATAATATTATTATATTACTAAGCGCGTTGTGGTAAAAACGCATGTCTACCGCTTCATTCGACGTTTATCTCGGGCGTCGTCATATCCATCGTTAAAACGTCGGCGGAAACATTGTAGGACAACGAAAACGCGTGTAACGGTATTATACACCTGTTGTGAGTAATTAAAAGGCGTTTTATACCAAGCATAACCCGTCTAAAAACTTTACATATTTCATATCATAATACATATAATATAACGAGGTTATATTTAATGAATCGCTTACAAAGTTCACGAAGTAAATGTAATTCTAATTTTGTAAGCATATAATAATAATAATAATAATAATAATAAGTTTATGAAAGTAATCAACATTGTTTATTTTGTCGGTTAACAATATGATGTTTAATAGGAATTTCAACCACTAATATCTCCATGCGCGCAACTCGACGGAATGCTAAAATATAATGCTTGTACAACTATTCGTAACTTACAATATACGAATGAAAGACGAATTAATTTATGACGGGTTTCGAAAGAGCTATTCCCGGACATCTTATTATGCTAATAATAACTAAAACCTATACGGAAAGCATTCGCCAACGAAAATACTGGTCGCCGTCAAATATGAGATCATTATCGATCATCGTCGCAGGAGAACCCGTTTACCGCAAACGAAAATTTAATAAAGCTACCTAATCAATTCGATTTTAATGAGCAAGTATGTATGATGATAATATGTGTATGGAATCGTTCTGATAGCGATCTCAGGACGAGGAAATTCCTTACAGATTGTGTGGTTTTGGATTCTGTGTGGAACCATCACTGCAGGTACATAATGTGATAATCATGCGTTTTTGTTTCAAAGTGATCCGAAAACTATTTTAGCTAGGATATAAATTTTGGGCTGGAATTTGGACGCACAAAAGATAAACAAGTGTTTTTTAGTCGTTGTTCGATTTTTTAGTTTAAAAAAAAAAACGAATTTTAAAAACTGAAATAATTAACGATTTGCTTTGTTAAATATTGTTCGAAACAAAATAATGACCTTTTTGGATATAGACAGCTACCTAACAGAGATTTTTACAGACGAGTGTTACCCAAAAGTAATAAAATATTATCGGGACTTGCATAGTAATTTCGACTATCGTTGGTTTCAAAATAGTATATATATATAATACTAACTAATCTCGTGCACTTCGTTGCCCGTTAAAAATACCGTAACTATATGATTAAAAATGTGTGTTAAATTTTGTAAAAATGTCAACTATTCAAAAAATTGTGATTGTTCAACTCCTTTGGGTGTAACTCAGTTATGTTATGATATGTAATAAAATGATATATAAATATAATATGATATGACTCATTACATTATAATGCGACTCAGCCACCCTGGTAAATGTGCCATAGTTAAATTTTATTCATACTTGTGCTTGATCTGCCCGAATGACGGATGGCAATCCCTAATAAACAAATACTAATTTCTACCAATTATTTCTCTTTTAACCAATAATTACAAACAAACATTTCCGTCGTAAATCTCAAAATCCCTGTTTGAGCACCACCAAGGGTTTTAATTTAGCCTTCTTAAATTAGCCTATGCTACTCAGAGGTAATGCAGAATTCTAATGGTGAAGGCATTTTTGAAATCGGTCCAGTAGTTTTTGAGTTTATTCGTTACTGACATCCAAACCTTTCCTCTTTATAGTTTTAGTACCTATATATACGTATATGTAACCTATTCGGTAAAATAATAATATATATATAGGTATTCTACATACATATAATAAATATTTACTGTTTTACAAAGATCATTAAATTTCATATATTTTGCAGAGGACGAAACCTTAAAACCAGTGCTATGTTTATGTATTTTCTAAAATAACGTTGAAAAAAAAATCAGAAAATTGGCAAGGCAGAATACGCATAATATAAACGATGAACATTGTCAAACGTCGTGGTCTTGTCGACTTGTCATCCACTGAGTTTCGAAAACCACAAACGAGAACCGCAGACGAGAAATAAATATAATAATAATAAAATGGTATACGTACCTAACTACATATTATAATGTGTATACGACGAGAGGGAAGAATTATTATACTTTTGACGTACAACAGCTAGGGACGGATCTGCAAAGGCGGAGATTGACGTAATTATTTGAAAAACGTGAGTCTCGTCCTGTTGAAAAAATATCTACCTACGACATATTATTATGTTTTGTATAATACCTGTATGCCACTGTGCTATACATAATATACAATATAAATATATATATATATGTACATTATAAGTATATATGCGGCGAATAATTTTGTATAGGTACATATGCAAGTGCAGCCCATCTAAACGTACTGTGAATACCTATTCACATATAGGCAGGCGAAAATACTATAATGCTGACTGGATAACATATAGTGTACTGACTTAATACGGTTTAAATGTTAAATAAAACATTTATTTTGCAATTAGAATTTGTTTTTCATATTTATCAATCGGCCTGTCCTAATAAAATTGTCTAGTTTTGTCCGCACCTTTGAAGTGAATTCCTGAGCGCGCGGACATCTCTAAAAAGAAAACGACTAACTTATTTATATCGGAAGGAGGAATCGGCCGAGAGGGTCTAAAAGTTTATGAAAACGTCTGCCGACGTATTGAAATCTCCTCGGTGCTCTTTGGCAATACTTTCCGCCGTCGATAAATCTAATTTACGTGTTTCTTATTTCGCCGTCCATATAATATATATATATACACACATGGACAGCGTACGCGTATAATGTATTGCGCTCTCCTGGCACCTACACCCACCCACCCACCCACACCCACACCCACCCTCACACACGCACGCGGAAACGCGCGTATGCCCGGCTCACAACCCGCCGAGTTCTTTACGACCGCTCCGAATTTTTTCCTCTTTCGGTTTCCAAAGAGTTTCCCGCCCGCGTCGGATTTCCAGCTAGACGACAATAATGATATAACTATACTAGCTCGCATTTGTCTTGCCGGTCGACCGCAGGCCGCGAAGTGTGCCCGATGACACGCGAACCGCCGCCGTCGTATATTTCAATATAAAACTCAGACTTTTCCGGAGATGTAATATTATCGTTGTGGAATGGTAGCACAGCTGCAGTGTTGGATGACGAGTGTATTATGCCGTGCCAAGCATAAGACGTTAATATATAGTCGTCGTCTGAGTGTCTCATTTTTCGATTTTTCATTCGTACGACAATTATTATACAGGTGCGTCCTAGTTATACGCAGTCGTATGTCTTCGAGCCGCATAAT
Organism: Nasonovia ribisnigri; assembly: GCA_027563435.1. Classification (NCBI taxonomy): domain Eukaryota; kingdom Metazoa; phylum Arthropoda; class Insecta; order Hemiptera; family Aphididae; genus Nasonovia; species Nasonovia ribisnigri. The sequence continues at coordinate 723,938 of JANEHU010004964.1, forward strand.
TATTATAGCCGATTGACCCGAGCGAAATGGTACGTCCGATCTGTCTATATATAGTAAATCATTATGTTATTTTAATACGACTGCTCGATTAGTTACTAGTTCGATTTTTGAACGACGAAGCTCTCGGAAAAATATATTTGATAATATTATAATATACCATCGTCAACAACATAATATTGTACGTAACATAACAATATACAATAAATAAAAAATCGTATCATTATTAAATATTAAAATGTAATTAAAACGTTCATTTAAACTATTTTGAAAATTAAAATCGATAATATATTATGTTATTACAAAATAAAAAAATATTTATATTTGAAACATAACAGCTCTGATACTTTATCTTTACCAGGCGTTGAGGTCTTGAAAATCAACTTCATATCTTGTTCGCCATTATACCGTGGTATAATGTAATACCTATATTTTAATGTTCTGTAATAAAATTTTTCGGATGCTCATTATGTGTGCACAGTGGTACACCTACACCTATTATTATAAAAGTAAAAGTGGGCAGTTTTCTATTTTCCCAGGGGGAGGTTAGGGGATACTATGGATCGGGTTAGGCGATTAGATGGTCTACGACCATATTTTAATCTATGGTTTTCGTTGAGTGGTTTGGAACATTATTTCATAATTTTCATAGTATCTCTATCAATATTCAATACGTACCCCGATACTGTCAGTAAAGAATATCTGCCGAGTGACTGTGTAATTAAGTTTACTAAAATGTATTAAGAAACTCTGTTATATAATAAATTCAAGATTTAATATAATATATAGGTAGGTACTTCGAACATTCAATGCTCTCAGATTATACTTCTATCGGCAAATAGTACCTAGAAGTACATATTTATTCTGCATGAACAGTGTATATAAGTACCTAATTGTACTTATACAGGGATCGAGTAGGTACTACTATTATTATTATCTATATTAAAGGGTATATTTTTACAAATTATTATTGTAACTAGGTAGGTAAGGCGTATGTACCGTTTAACACGCAAGTGGCGTACACAGACATCTCCGACAAGGGTGAGCTGTTTCAGATATAATATTAACATTTGACGTTCTTTATTTGGTAAAAATGAATCACACTTAAAAGCCGCCGCGTGCAAGTACACCACTTATTCGTATACTCTAAAAGAATTGCGTCTGACTACTCAATATCGAACTACGGGACCATCGGTTTTATATAATTATATACCATCGTTTTCTAATCAGCCCACACTATCCGCGGTGCTAAATACATTGTACTATTATTGAAAATAATATTATTTAGCACTTAATAGTGCGCGTCGTGTAGTCGTCTCACCGGTGGCATGTCGAACGAAAACATTTATTGCCGTTTATCCTAGAAACTCATTTAGCGCGAGTGTTCGATCGGCCATCGGGGCCCGTTTCAGCAACTGTTTATTGCGGAATTATTATAAGTTGACATTACCGATGCTAATTTAATTAGAAGAAGTTCGGTAAATAAATTAAATTTAAAATGATTGCTTTTCCCTGTTTGCAATCCCTTTGAATCAGACGAGCAAAGTTTTCCTACGACTATTTCACAGCAGTGGCCTATATAACACTGCTGTTATAATAATGCGCACTGCAGTGACTTGCATCTACAACACTGATGTATAATAATTACAGTGCACTAAAATATATTATCATAGCTTGACCTAGGCATAATAATCATCGACTTTTGCATTTTATTTAGCCACTTGGTCCACGAGAATCATTTGGTGACTACTTGGCGTCCTTTGATCACCACTTGTCCGCAACTGCAGGGTACCTCTTGGTAACCACTTGTTCACTAAATGGTTACCAGCAGACGTCAAGTGTTCGCCAAAGGACGCCAAATAGTCACCAATTAGTTGCCAGTATTTAAAAAAAAAAAAAAATCATTGTAAAATCAATACATTGAACGCGCTCCGCTTGGAATCCAAACAAAACAAATTGCATAATTCTAAACTGAAGCAATGCATTGTTATTATTAGGTATCATTCTATGTCTATTATATTATAAGTATTGACAATTCTTCAGACAACCACAGCAGGCGTGATTAAGTGGTGAAACACAAATAGAGTGTATAGGAACTTTTAAAGGTAATTTATCAAAAAACTGTGAAAATAAGTTTTGATCTTTCCGCGGCGAAGAACAAAAAAAACTATTTAAGAATGACGTTTGGAAGTTTTTTTTTGAAAACCAATAAGGTACTTACATAAATGATATTGGTGACATAAACAATATAAACATATCAATTTGGTATATTATTTGACATTCACTATAGTTAAAAAAATAATATATGATTTGGCGAAAGGCGAAAAATAATATTAACATATTGTATAATATTATCAATAAAAAAAAATTATTTTTGGTCTACAAAATAATCGTTGCAGGGAAAATCAATGTTGTATTTCGTATACACGCAGTCGCATTCGTCCCGTATCCGCGTCTGACGTATATAAAGAACAATACAATGGAAGAGACGTACTATATCAATTTCGATTCAAAGAGTGAAAAAAACCCAGAGAAATAAACGTTATGGCTGTTGAAAGGCCGTCACACAATATGTGGTACACCGGAACCATTAAAAAGACAATATCGGGTTGGACATATATTACAGCTGCAGCAGCAGTGGATGATGGCCGCGAGCACATCCGATCAAGTTTCATAATATAATACAATATATAACATTGATAACGGGGGGGGGGATGGCTTATGAAACTTGAACGGTTTTAAGTTGTAAAAATATTTAGTTTCCGCTCTCTGCATAAAACCATAATAGACAGCGTAAAGAAACCGCCCGCGGAAAGCGCGAGCGAACTTAATTTTTAAAACTTTTAATTACATTATACAACATTGGACGCCGGTTAGGTTAGGCTATACTATAGGAATTGTCTTGAAGTCAGTTCATACAGATTGTCGTTCGCCTTACTCGGCCACTTATCTGTCATCGTGGAGATGATAATATAACCACGGACTGTAGTACACCTACGTGATATATTATATCATACTGACTATTTTTTTTTTTTTTGTGTAGCAGGAATACACATACCTATATAAAAAACAATTTAAAAAAATGCGACGGCGAGACTATACGGAATAAAAAAACGATTTAAATTAGAAACTAACGATATCGCCGGTGAAACGAGCGTTGGAATTATTCAAATGCGATCTGATGAATCCGCGGGTTGGGGGTGGTGATGAACGTCCTTTCAGGTAACGACGGGTGGGCCACGGGGTATCTACCGCACCCGTACAATAATACTAATTATATATTATAACCGTTTTCTTGGTCACAGAAAATATCTCGGGGTACTATTCCAGACACAAAACGAACCATAATATAATGCAGGGCGATACACGTCCCTAAATTACGACTAGGTTATCGGCGCGCGGACAGAGTCGTCGTGTCCATAAATAATCAAACCGACAAACGTCTCCGACCCGGAACCGTTCGCCTTCCGTCTTATACCGTTTTCTTCGATTAACATCGCGCTACGCATAAATATGCGTGTTGCAATAATACGCTATACCTGTATGACTGTGCGATGCCGGGAAGCTGATGCCAAGACACCCATTAACAAAATTAAAGCTTTCCGGTCCAAAATAAACACCGAACAGTTCCGAACAAAATGCGCCGTCCGTTCGGGTCGACGGACCCCATGCGTGCATTTCCTGACCACGTGTCTATCAAACGCCGTAACATCAAACAATATTAGCCACATTATCGGCGACACCGTCTTCGAACACTCGACACGGATAACGCTCGAAATTATTACACTTCCGTAGCCTAGTGAAGCAACCGCCCCACATTTTCCATCCGCAATCGTTAAGAAACACTAATTGATTTGACTAATGCGGTAAAAAAAATAATACGAACCTAATTATAGACACATAATATAGTATTACAAGACGATGTTAGCTGTATGAAAAAAAAAACAAACCTATATATAATATACAGTTTAAGCGATTGATTTGTTTTCTTTATGCACATGACACTTGCTGGACACTTAGGAATTAGACGTCGTGATCTATTTTCGGCACACCGATCGATCTCGCGATTAACATTTTTAAAACTGATTTTAATTTGTCTATAATATAATATATATGCACTAAAATATGGACTTTCCTATGTTTTATACATTTTAATGTGCGATGCCCCGATTTGGCACAGTCAAAAAATCAAAATCCGTTCAAAAATAATAATAGATTGTGAGTATTCAATTTATTTAGAAATTAAAATGCTCGTTCTTCTAACAAAACTAATCAGTTTACTTATTCATCATTGCAGGTAAGTTGTGCATGATACAATAATTTATCGCAATGATCGATTAGTGACTACACTAAAAGTATACAAAGTTTGTATTACAAACATTATACAGAATTGTGTTATTTTTTATGAATATAATATAATACAAGATAATAAAATACAATATTTCAAAACAAAAAAAAAATTTGATTTTTTACTTTATGTATAAAACAAACGTGAAATTAACTTTTCAATATCATATTTAACATATCGTCCTAAGTTATAATATTATAGGTACCTACCTAAGTTATCCCATGCATAAAAATGATTATATAAACATAATTATATATTCATTATTTTATTACTATAATACAGGTTAGCTAGTAGGTTACCTATAAAAGGTGTGTATAGCCGGTATAGGTAGGCACTACCTATAGACCATAAAGCGACGAATCGTAATAAAATGCGCATTTTGAATAATAAGTTAATGTTTTATGTTCATTTTTAAATAAAAATAGCAAAAATTTCAAAAATTTCGAATAAGTGTTGAATAAGAATAAGTGACTATAAAGAGGGTTGATCGTGGACAAACGAAAAAACACCTGTCTGCACGTCATTGTTGTCCGTTTATTGCATATTTGGCGTACATATGAGTGCAATATAGACGTACATGTCTCGTTGCAGTCGTCGTCGTAGGTGGATGAAATTATTACCTTTATAATATAATTTATATTTTATATACATTTTATTATTTTTACTTTTTTATTTCCCCTCGAAACCGAATTTGACATAAACTGCACCACTTCGTGGGAAATACGTCGAATACATAATAGGTTGATAAAGGTATTACTTGTGAAACGACCATAATAATCACAAATCTTAGATATATGCATACATATAAAATATAATATTATATACTGCACCGTAAAAATGGTATAGTGTGTCCTAAAAGTTCAGCATCACCTTAAATGTTTCCATTACAAATCAGTGTATCGTAATACGGGTTTTATACACTGCTATGTTTCTAACAATTGAAAAATGTACTGAAATATGGACCTAATTATAGAACAATCTAAGTTTTTGATATATTTTATGATTTTATATTATATTTTATGTTGTTAAAAAATTTAAAATATATCATTTCACAAAACAAAGATTGGTATTAAAACAAAAATAGAGCAATTAAAAATAAAATAATTTTTAAGACTTCGTAAGTAGTTTGTAATTTTGTAGACTATAATTTCATAATAATTATTTTTGTTAACTTCATGACATGGCGACATGTATTAACTTTATTTTTAAAATACCATATACTTGACCTCCTCCAACTTGGTTGATTCTTAATCGATTTGATTGCAATGTTTTATAATATTATTTGAAAAAATATAATAAATAAAATTGCAATTCACGCCGTTAAATCAGAGTATTATCGTCTAATAGATAATGTTACTACTATTGGATATAAAATGCAAATTTTAAACATTATATCGATTTGCCACGGAGATGGTGATACGCTGGACTTCCAAGCCACACTGTATATGTACAGGTTAAGTCTGCACTAACGCACACACACACACACACACACACACACACATGTAGGTATGCGTTATATTCTTTTTTGACGTGTCGACAATGAAAACTACGAGGGTGTGTTGCGGGGGTGTGGGAGGGGTGTAAAGGGGGCAGACGGCCCAGACGTCGTATATTATACGCGGTCGGAGTGTATGTGAGAGTACAACTGAGTAGGTATTTTTTTTTTTTAATTATTGTCCCCTCATAAATAGCGTTATCCGAAAACGACATAATAATATATTATAGGTAGACACCGCGAAGGGCGCAGTTCAGACATCTCCGTTTCTCGCTAGCAGTCCCGCTCTCACGCGTCGACGCGTAATTAAATATTTTATAACAATATCACTACACCGGACCGCGGTTGAACATAATATTATACATATTTTACAGCGATATCATGTGAGCCTCCATTTTCTCGGCGCGCCTACTCGTTTGCGGTGGTCGCCGGTAAATCTAATTAGACCGGATGTACCTACAAACATTGGATTAAATATTGGATATGATCCAGGACCGCATACGTTATAATATTATAGGCGTTATACGCGTCATAATGTCGTGTGACTGTGTTTTGTATAAAACCAATCGGTGAAATATAGTGGGTTCATAAAATATTACAGTATACCGAGGTCCCGGGGGAGTGTTTAAAAATACTAAACGAAGGGGTGATTCCGTCCGAATAATTAATCAATTATTATAATCACAATCGTCAATTATAGCTGGTAGGTAACTACTGTTCAAAATATTTAAGCAACAAAATAAACATCCCTGGTATAAAAATAATAAATAATCAAAAGTAGAATGATACGCATAATAAAAAGTACTTTATTGTTTGTAAAATAGACAATAGCACTTATCCATAAATATAGAAAAAGTGGGGGAGGGGTGAGCGAGCATGAGTCTCCTGTGCTCTTCTCTTTAACACACCCACGGAGGATTGATAAATAAAAACTCGAAGCATGAGTTCAAACTATTTGTTATATAACATAATATAAGGTATTCAGGTGATAATTTTTTTTTTATTTCTAACTTGTAAGACTGACGCTGGTAAATATTACCTTTTATTATTGAAATATGTGTACGTTCCAAGCGATATTCCCTCCATAGTAAGTCTATAGAAAAAAAAAACCCATAGCATGCTACTTGATGTTTTTCCTTCACAAGGAAAATCTATGAATCATAAAATATGTTTTTTTTAATAAGTAACTATGACAACGAAAACGTCTTGTTAGAAAATAGAATCGGTTAGAGAAATAATAAAATATCTGTACCCATACCAGAAACATATGTTGAAAAATATTTTTTTTTCATAAAGGGCATTTCGATCCAAATTTAAATTTTTATTTCATCTTAAAAAGTGATCATGAACATATTGTTTAGTTTTTTTTTTTTTTTATTGCAATTTTCGACCTTCTCCTTTTATGGATTTATTAATGAATCGATTACCTATATAATATTATTAAGATTGAATTCCGAATTAGAAGTCAGGTATGACGTAGCAAAAACTTACTTTATGCTATATTGTAATATAGTCACTGCAGTTCGAGTAAAAATCAAGAAATAGTGTTTAATAATATAATTCAAAAACCCAGCTATATCCGTTATCGGTGAGTTGGTTTTATTAAACCGTGGTACACGTGGTGGTATCGAAAACGAAAACCATATCGGGTATTTTGTAATATTATAGTAGGTATAATAATATGACCTAAGTACGAGCAGAGAAGATTTTCAACGCGATGATGGATTCGTCGTGTCAAATTATACGAGCTGACGATGTCCACCTGTTTGCCTATCCGCCATGATCCCGTGTTTATATTATTATACCGAACGTGTCTGACTCTGTGATGTCTCTTTTCCTCAGACCACTATGACACAAACCCGATGGCCGAGAGTTTTGGCTATATACGTATACTGCAAAATATTCTACACAACGCAGCGGGTGATTTTTATCGCTAAATAATTTAATGTTTTTTTTTTTTTGATTTAAATTTTTTACATATTTGCAATTTATATTATATTTTTACCAACTTAATTAAAACACAACTATTACGAAAAATATAATTAATTTTTATGAGTTTCTTACGTATTTTTAATAAAAACGAAAAAAAAAAATGTAAAATCATGCAAATTTACTAAAAAAAAAATTGTTCAGTGATGATATAATATCTTTAGTATTTTTTTTTTAACGCACTCGTAACGAATAAAGAAAGAAGTGTCGCAATTTGCATAAAAACTGGTTGTGTAGCAGAAAAAAAAGTCGAAATAGATGGTTTTTTTTTTCTGGTAACAATTTAAGTACCTACTTGTCTTAAATATGAAAACTAAATGAACATCTTAGACTATATAATATACATATAAATATGCTAAATAAATTGTTATAGATGTGTCGCACAGCTTCTAAATGTTTAATTCAATTTTTTTCTCTAATGGATGAATGTACCTACTTAAAAACAAAATATTCAGAGTGGAATAATAATTATTGTGATATTGTGTACAACTTTTGACGTGTAAGGGCTGTAATAAAAGATTAGAACATCGCAAAAAATATATAACGCATTTGCGACCTTAACTTCGATAACATTTTCAATTGAGCAATAAGACTGCAGTATTCTATAGAATCTGTTGAATGTGTCTGCAAAATGTTTGATGTAGACGATTATCGTAACAAAACAAAATAACAAATAAATATTATAATATAGGTACATTTTAAATAAATCCCTGTGTTAACGTCACATATTGTTGTTATCACCAACCGGTAATTATATACATAATTATACATAATATAATCCACACTTCACAACGTCAGCATAAATTATTGTAAGTTAGTATTATTCTGCCATTCTAATATAATAATGTATTTATCTTTTTAATATGTTTTTTCGTACTTACTGATATTGAAGAGTTTTTTTATTAAGTTTCATGGTTAACTTTTTTCTTTGTCAACATTGATTTAACAAAAAATAACATGTAAACTTATGCCTCACTTTTTTTTATATTTAAGTAATAATTATATTAATGCAACATAGCTACGATAAATTACTTTTTTTTCACAAAACTAATGTTTGATCATTTTTCAGGATGAACTCATTTTAAATAAATTCACCGTTCCTGCATGATGTTCCTTTAGTAATATTATATTGTCGTGTACTCGTGTAACATGTTTAAGTTTTTTAATTAAACTTTTTTGTTAGTTAACGGAACAAATAAATCTTGATTTTCTTTAAGATTACAAAATATGTTTGTTTTCCAAATAATTAACTCTGTGAAAGTCAAATACTTCTATAATAGTATTCAAAACTTCGGTAATATTGTAATTATATAGAATTATTTTCCTGATTTGCCATGTCAGAGTTGCAGGAAAACGAGACCGACCACTCATACTATGATTATGAACAGCTGACGTGTTACACTTTTTGAACCCACTATTTATTATTTTTGTGCTTTTTTTAAATCGTAGGTTAATTCACTTTGAAAGGTTTCAAGACGGAACGTAAATTCTTAATTAATGCTTCAGACATTTTTAAACACATACACAGTAGCCAGTATTTATGTCTCGTTAATTATACTACCGTGTCCTCAAGGTTGACGAATGTTAATGAACGCATAGACATTCGAAGAGGAACAGAAAAATATTAATATAATCTAATTAACCTCTCTGACGATATATTAAAAAAAAATATATATATATAAAGCTATGAATCCAATTTAAGAGTTCACGAATTTCGTGTGCACCCGTAAAGACGACACACTACACAATTATCATAATATTAAAATGGCCAAAAGTAAATTTGTCTATAATAGTTCTTATTCACGCAATCGCAACGACCGTATAAACCAAACGCATAAAACTTAAAACGTTTAGTAACGCTGTCCACTGAGTTGCTAAAAATTGACTACCTACCTATAATATGGGTTACACTGCCTCTGATGCACGTTTCAACAATTTTTTATATTCATCGGATAAAAGTATGAATGGATATGAATTTCAAAATTATAATATATAATATACTGACACATATCGTTCTTGATTTATAAGTTTTTAAGTATTAAATTACTTAACTGATGTTTGAATTTGTCATTATTTTTATACAGTGTTATGACATCGAATTGATAATTCGTTTTTATTTTCAATTGTTATTATTTTACTAATCTTCGCAATATTGATGAAGTTAAAAAAAAATGTACTAGTATAGGCTTTAGCAACAAAAAAAAGTCATCAAAAAATAATATGTCTTCTATAGTCTATACAACCCACTAATATAATAAACTGCTAATAAGGTGCAAACTCTAAACTAACTAATCACTAAATCAATATGGATGAATACAATACATCTTGCTCTAAACATAACTTTGTGATAATGATATAATAATATTAATAATAATGGTCATAATACTATCATGGTTAATGTTTTTTATCATTAAATTAACCATAAACTATATATTTAAATCCTCGCCGTTAAATTAAAAACATTCGCCTCCCAACTCCATTAATTTACTATTTGGAACTTTTTGGCCCCTCTTTAAAATGGGCGCCGAGTCACAGGCCCACTTACCCAACCTCACGGCGCGGCTCTGTACATTTTAACCAAGTATTAATGGTCACCGAATGTCATTTAAGAAATAATATCTATTGTAAATTGTGTACATTATATTAAATTATAAGTGATAACGATGTATTATCTGAAATAATATAATTTTTTTTTTGATCTGATGGAAGTTAACCACTATCCTCTGGGCGCGCCACTTTGACGGTACATTGACTAGGCACTAAATAACGGTTCAGGAGTTCGGGTATAGCTTACAACATACCACGGTACAAAATCAGTGCACCTCTCTAGGTGCAGCGAGTATCGTGGTTTTCGTTCGACATGTGGTCGTCCATGTAATATTATCTTAATATATTATTAGTAATGTGTATTCGACACCGCCGAATAATTAATAATGTCGTTGTTTATACTGTTTAGGTTAAAAAAACCCAAAGCGTTCCGACTCTGCGCTCAACCGCCTGGTCGGGTGGCTGTACAGCCAGGAGGGTAAGTCACATTCGATCGCGCATTCCGCCGATTACGATATTATTTTACCTCCCGCCAAGGTCTATTATGAAATCTCGACATCCTAGTCGCGAGCCGTTAGGGTGCGCGGTCGCCGCCTCCCATCCGATTATCGAAATAGCCGGAAGCGACTTTCGCGCACAACGTTATAATATTTCACACGAAACGTCCTTTTAAGTCGTCGCCCCTATACACATACGCGTACATGCCTGTCCTCCGCCGCTTAAAACGCACACCACCCTAGGCCCCGCAGCAGCACAACGTGAAATAATGGCACGCGCGCCATTATAAATAGGATTTCGCGTTCGGCCGGTGGCGCGCGTACAACAATACACGATATTGTAATATATTTCAGCAGTTGCAGTGAACTTACGGGCTCGGTGCGGGCGGCGGAGAGTTAAGTTATTCACGACTACCGCGGCCGAGTTTTGCGAACGTCGTACACGAGGGTATGGTTTCGCTTGAAATCGGCATAAGTCCGTTTCCAGCCGACGTTTATGCGGAATTATATGCGCTTTACACGATATTAATGTATAATATGCGCATTTACGGGCATCGTTACGGTACAATATAAGGGGATAATGATATGCGCGCGCGGTGCCTCCGTTTAAACGAAATCCGATAGCTAAAAACACCCGACCGATATAGAACGCATAAAGATGGGTATAGTGGCGATATTACATTATATTATGACGTTGAAAAGTCGCCGCTTGTCACTGTAAAATATATTGTGCGTCGTGACGTTTTAGATCTCCACCTAATCTATCCACACCCGAACAGAGCAGGAGGGCTGGGAAACGCATACGGGGCCACGAACGCTTTTATCGGTATCTAATTTTGGGGGAGGGGGTCTGATTTTATAAATTTCACGAGACAACTAACCACAGCGCCGGCCGCAAATAATTCCACCCTGCCCAGCCAGTATGACTATTGAGCTGGAAATGGTTTTTAAATAATAGGTCTAATCTAATAGGTAATATTTTATGGTTCTAATAGTGCACAGTAATGATTTGTAATTTGTGTTCTATCTGCAACTATGTATAATTTAAAATGTATTTTTTTTTTAAACCTTTGGGATGACTAATAGTGTTTGACGAAATATGAAATCGACGCTACCCCAATCGACCGAAGTTGTTAAATAGTTATTATTTTGATATATAATATATAGTCGTTGGAATATGAAATGACGAATAATTATTATACGCTTTCTAATAATTGATTAGACGTTCACGTCACTATGTTAAGAGAATATAATTTGAAAACATTTTTTTATCCAAATGTGACAAGCGTGAAACGGTGGTATTTGGTTCCATGTCATCACGGGGGATGACACCACTAACATATATCCATATTAAACGCGGATATAATCATAATGGATGGATGGGTTAAGATATTCATCAACAATTATTGGATATTTAATCGACTCATACCTTATATTTTTTTGCAACCTTAAATTATTTATAGCTAAAACTATTTAAGAACTGTTAAAAGTATTCTTATATTTGATGTATAAATATTAATATCTTATGTTAATTAAATTATAATAAATGCCACAAGTTTTCAGCCTTGTTCTCTGCACAACAAATGACGCAAAGTCAAATGGGATGTCACAACGGTAATGCAATTGTAATCATTATACTATATACGCTAAATACGATTTGTTGTCGCAGCATTTAATTTTTGTAATTATTTAAACGACGAAACTAATACATCAAAAAACTATTCAACCATCGATAACACATTACCTCAACGACATAATAATAATATTATTGTACGCATTCGATCATTATAGTCCGTGTTATTACATCTATGTAGATACCTATACTTCCAATAACAGTTTGGAATTCTAGTACTCTCCTATGTACAATATATTACAATATCATATCCCTCGTATACCAGTATCGAAAGTTCCATAATGTTGTATTCCTAGTGTGTTTTACATTCAAATTTCAATATTATCAAAAACAATTCCGATAGTCGCCCTCATTATGCACTGACGAGACGTTTATTCTGAAAATTGTTTCCACATAAAAATCATCAAACATGCGTATTTGAATTTAAGAAAGGTACATTGCAAATCTGACAATATCTGACACATAATACAACCACTGAGAAATAATAGGCGGAAGTTGATCCACGAGCGCTTATTCAAATAAAGGTAAATATTGTATTAACGCCAATTATAATAATATAGTTAGTACCTACACACACAACTGTCGTGTTGTTTTATATTAAAAAGTACTTTATTCCATACGTTTTATGAGAGAACAAAAACAGTTTGATTCTTTTTTAGGTAGATACCTATAATATGAATATCAAGCCTCCAATTATTGATCCATCATATTCTGAGGGTCTAACGATGAATAATAGTTTATTAGTATTAAAACTATGTGTTTTTCGTGACGATTTAGTACCTGCAGATTCAGACTCAATTTCAGCTGTTTTTTGTAAAAACGGCCGTCCTTCTTTAGCCTATTCAATGTATGGATTTTTTAATTGGTCACTAAACTCTGTACTTTTCTCTAAGCCTAGAAAACTAATTTCATTCAACAGAACATGTGGAAAAATGGTGAACATTGAGTTGACTTTCAGCTCTAAAAACTAAGAGGTTTACCAAAATGAATCAAACCAATATTTTCTAAAATGTTTTAATGACAATGTCCTAATGAACAATATGAACCTTGTAAAAATAAATCAATCGAAACTAATTTGTTATTTATAGTTTATACACAATATAAATTTATAATCGATAATGTAGCTATAAAAGTGATCACAATTTGATGCAATGTAATATAGACACACCGATATAAAAATCATAAAAATTTAACAACAATAAACCATTATTGTGCAGTTAAACAATTATTTTGAATTTAATGGAAAAGTTTTTGAATGGCAGGCATCATATTTATGTGTAGGTACGTTGGTATTGGCTTATTGTAAATTAATAACAGTCACTCAGTAAATTATTAATTACAAGAAATATTATATACCTCACGTAATTACACTAATACACTATTCTACGATACGTTGGCATTGACTTTTTATAAATAATAACTGTTACCCAGTGAAATAGATGAAATAATAATATAATAATAATTGCTATATTATCTATATTATAATTAGGTACTTGTGTGAGGTTTGTTTTCACTAACAATTAGTTAAACTTAAACGTACTACTTATAAGTTATAACAATATAAATACACATTAGATAACATACATCTTTAGAACATAGGCTGTCAGACCGTCTCCGCTCAGGATGATTTGTCATTGAATTAAAATTTGACCCACTTATGACGCATTCCAGTGACCTATTCAATAATACGATGTACATTTCGAATATTATACAGATGAGTGACCTCCCGGATTTCTTTCCTGTTTATATACATTTTGATTGAATCGGCGTAAACAATATTGGAAACTATATATATTATATTGTCACAGAGATCGTAAAATTTTTGTAACGCAAACTGGGGGTAGCAAAAAACTCGATTTTCAAAAAAAAAAAAAAATCCCCTTTAAATAGATTTTTAATTAGTTGGCGGGCGCGTCTGTAAGGGCTGAGGCTGCGTTCCGGTCGGAAGATCAACGGACACAATCAATGTCAACCACGGACATTCGCTCCTGCAGGCTAAAGGTGCCCACCGTGGATATACGAGCTTAAATAACTATATATACTTACACGGTCGCGGTAACCCGGAGATTAACCGCCACGTTTGCGAAACTACCCGTGAATATTGGCGTTCTGGCGGTGTTGTATAATTACGTAGGTAGGTGTCCATTCCATCAACCTACAACGCCCTCCTTAACCACACTACAAACACATAGTCTATCGAATTACACGTGCAATTATTTCCAAAATGTGCCCGATCGGCTGACACCCTCCTCACTTACGCATCACTTCATCGTCACTTACGCGAATGAGTAAATCTAAATAATATCATATGCAATAAAACCAAAAGTGCACTAATACCGCCGGCGTTCCTGTAAGTTCGGATGTTAGTAGACGGTGAAGTTATATACCTACTGGCCGTCGCTTAGTTTTTCGTACAATTAAAGAAACATAAATCGGGGGTTCTCGACCGGTGATCTATGGACCCCTAGGGGGTTTGTAGATGATTAATTACTCGAGGGTCCAAAGAGTGGATGAGAGATTTTTTTAAACCAACGCAAAATACGAACAAACTTAGAAACTGCAAAATTCAGAAACTGAATATTTATTTACGTTTTTACATCGTGCACTTTATTGAAGGTATATATTTTAATATTTTCATAAATTCGAGCAGTCGTTCGTAATGTTGTGTGAAGGTTCCGATAACGTACACCCGTATTCCGACACTCGAAAGACATCAACGGGACAAACCGTAGGTGTGACCGCAATTGTCACACTGAAACCCGTATAATATGTATTCTAAACTTGATAATTCGCAACAATGTATTGTATTAACTAACTCTAAGTTATTAGCATAAGGGAGTGAAGAAAAAGGGTTTTTAGGGGGGAGGGCATAGCCAAACGCACCAAACGACTCAATTTTCATTTATCAATAACGTGCGATCAAAAAATTAAATTTGACCAAAATACGGAAGTGTCTCAAAAGTCTTAATTTCTTATTTGGTAACCAATGTTAAAATTATATGAGACAATTATTATCGACTATACCGCGTCGGCATCGTCCGGTGATAACAATTTGTACATCGAAAATTGCTCGTCTCGTCGCTTTTAACCACGTACCATGATAATATTATAATCGCGTACCTGTCCAGGGTGTTAATATCATAATTTAACCATAGTGAATTATACCGTACGGACACGTATATATAATATTACCAGGATGGATAGGTATTCGAAAGTATTCCGTGGCCCGTCTGACCGTTTAAAAAAATGCAAAAAACGTCGAGACCGACACTACAGACATGTGCACACCGGATTCTTCAAAGTCCACCGGAAATATTGCTATACTTTTATAATTATAATTATGATTTTTATTGCTACCTATCTACCACGACTACTTATCCGGCTTGTATATAATTGGTAATATTATCATCATTAATTGTATCGTAGTAATAAAAAATATATTATATTGTATTATTGCATAATGAATAATGTACTCTTGCCATTCTCGTAGAGCAAATATAATTGTAGTTTTTGTTTAGAATTGTAAGCTAATTTATAGCTAAAGAAGCGTGTGGCCACTGACCCAAAATATATGATAGTCGGTATATACTTCGTAGACCACCACAAGGGTTCACAAATCGTAGTTCCTATAGTATTTTTGAATCTAAGTGCGGTAATAACAAATTGTAATTTTATTTTTAAATATCAATTACGAATTGTCAAAAAAGGCTTTTATCGTTGCACTTATTTCAAACGAAAATTAAACGTTTGTGTTCTGAGCTCGTATTTGAGCCCGTAAAATAAACGCACTTAAATTATATTATAACGGCGTGTCATTTAAAATCAGTCAATTATCTATAATATCTATAGTGACATATAGAACATTTTTTTAACTCGACGTATACCTATCTAATATTAATGATTTACTTCCCGTCATTTCTCTCCCACCCCATCAATTTCATCTTCACGTATCGTAAATTATTTATAGAATAATTATATTTAAAGGTAGTATTTAATTTCTAAAGAGACTCGATATATGTAGAATAATGTTACCTATTTAAATATTTACAAGTTATTAATGTAATAATAAGTATAATATAGTTAAAAGAGTTTAAGAATTCTTATATAGTAACACTATGAGTAACTTCCAAAACATGGTAAATATATGCAAATCAGTTATTTTTATTTTTTCTCTAATAATTTATTTACAACCTATAATAGTTACTCTGTATTCTGTCTATGTACGATAAGACATATTGATCTAATACTAAGTTGGGCCACCTGAACATGAATTATTGAGTAGTGATTACATGATTTTTTTTGTTCATAAAATACTGAGTTATGTATGGGCCTTTACGGCTTAGATACCATTTTAGATTCCCCTGTAATATTGGTATGAAGTTGGCATATGGTTCTGTTGTGATGGTGTTTTATTTTGGAATAAAGTCTAGACGAGAATAAGGAAATGGGGTCTTTTTATGGTTTGAAGTTTTAGGTCATTTTGTAGGTAACAAGTCATTAGCGTGGTGAGCCAATTGAAACATTTTATAGAAAGCTTTAGCAACCAGCCGAAGACAAATTAATTGGAAGGCTTGGATTATGTCGACTTTAAATAGTTTTGTGGAACCCTAAAGGCAATACCGTACGACCAGATTGGCTGAAAGAGGATTTTGTGTAGTAGAAAGAGATTTTAAATGTTTAAATTCGAATTTAAATTGTAAGAGAGGTCTTAGGTTGAGTATACGGGCGTTGAGCTGCTAACGTTTTAATTTAAGATAAAGACTGATGTAGATTAGATATAGAATAGACGACGAAAATGTTTTATTTCAGCAGAGTAAAAATTAATTATTTTGTATTATTTTATAACTGGATAATCTCATGGTTGGAGGTTGAAGGTAATATTTATGAGTAGATTTTGTATTGTTAGTTTTGATTTTCCAAGTTCTGAATCATTGATATGAATTTTTTGGAGTTAAAGACTGATTATTTGTGTATAAGTAGTGGCAGCTAAGATAGTAATGTCACTGAAATAAGTAGCGATTATAGCGTCATTATTACAGAATATAATACAATTAAAAATGATTTATAACAAGTCCAAAGAATTAGGTCGCAAAGTAAATAATGGCTAATAACTCAGTAAGTACTCACTGACGATTTTATAAAAATAAACAGTTACACAAAAATAATAATTAACAAATAAATAATAAACTTAATTCATATTCGTGTAATTCTGATATTTTAATTTTTCTTATTTTTAGAAAAATATAACGTTTTTGGTATCTTCTTACGAGAAGAAAATATGTACAATCTAAACAAAAAAATGAATACAATAGCATATTATTATATCAATCACAAACATTTTTAACCTAAACTAATTGTTTGACAATAATGCAAATACAAAAATGATTATTGAGACCTGAATAATTTTTTTTTACATTATTGTCTTTACTTTGACAATAATCATTAAAGTTTATTCATTGTTATAGTCCTAAGAACATTTCTACATCCTTTTCCTCCAAAAAAATTTAAAAATAAAAATGTAATGGTTCTAAAAACTATAACGACGTTGGTGTTTGTTGTGGAGGTGGTGATGAAATCTATGTAGAGGGTGTGTCTACCAACCACTTCTGGTCCCGAAATAATTGCGTTTCCGTGTATTTCACGTTCTATATCTGTTAATCAACGCGTATTAAAGGGGAGAAAATAGATTTTTCCGACTATATATTTGTAAAATATGTCTTAATCATTAATCGGGCTGGTCGAAAAATGGATTCACTTCCCTGACAAATAAATGCGTCACAGCGCCCACTTTCTTTCCCAGAAATATGTAAGGTTAGGTTTTATTATTTCATACGTCATTATCTTTTTTACATTCAAAACTAATTATTTATTTATCAATTATCAGGTATGAATTTTTCTGCTCATTTTTATTTTCCTTGATTACAAAATATTAGAACAAACATCAGTGGCGTGGCGAAGTGAAATATTTTATCGGGTAATTTTACTTAGAATGACCTACCACCCCTCGGTTATACTTAATATAATACCTACTTATTATTGAAGTTACTATTCTTTTTAAATATAATATTCAGATGAAGTTAGTCTTGTACTACAATTTATCATTAAATGTCTAAATCTAGTACTCACCTACCCGACATCCATCCACCAAACCCTTTAAAATGATCGGGCAACTGCCCTTCAAAATCACGTTCAACACGCCACTGACAAACATGTATAGGTATCTATATCTAATATATTTTCTAAAATTAAATAATAGTCACTTTTATAATAATACGTACCTATGTAATGTCATGCACACAATGGGTAGGTACGCATAATTTTGCGACATGACAAAATATTACAATTTAATCGAAAAAAGATGTTCTGTTTTTTAGTAGAAAAACTACTGAATGTACACCGTTGTGGATAGTAATAATAATAATAATAATAACGATAAATGCGTTTTGTCCCGTTCTATGTTTCTCGCCCGCTAATCTACTGCTATCTGAAGGTATTCGTAATTATTCCGACACAAACGTATATTACGACATTATAATATACGTACACTTCTAACCGAAAGAAAACAAACATTTTCGTTTTATATACACTTAGTCGTGTGCATCTCTCCGAATAAACATTTCACGCTCGCGAAGCCTTTGAAATTCATATTTCAGAAACGCGTGACATGTCCAACCGTTTTAAATTCTTAACACGCGAGCGAGTAAAAACAAAGGCCATTGACGTATTTTAAACTTTACAAATTATACGTACGTGCATTGTGTTTACCTACAGAATATATTATTATTATTATTTTTAGCTGCGCCCATCACGGCGACTGCCTCCGATGTAATAATATCGTCTTCGTTTATATTGCGAACGAGAAAATATTATGTCACGCGGCGTTCAAATCTATCGCACGCCAATCGTTAATATTCAACGTACCGTCCGATATACGATCATACATCATTTTTTTTTTCTTCTCCTCTTTTATCCAACTCTCTAAACATAGATTATACTGTACGTTATACACCGCAAGCATGAAGCGCCAGTTGGTTTGATTTTTTTACTATCATTTTAAACTTAAAATTGTATCTTTGTGGGCAAGTTTTTGTTGCGATTTGATTTACTGACGAAATTAACTGCACTAATGGTTGCTGGTAAGTATACCGATTTTGATTAACAAAGTTTTTTTTTGTTTTTGTTTTACCATACCAACGTCATTATTCTTTGTCTTGAAATTACATTAACTATTTTTTTTTTGTGAAATGCCAAGTGTTCTGATATGGATTGAACAGATTCTGATGCACTAAACGTGATTGGAAAAAAAACGTAGTGAATGATCGAGTGCACAAAAAAAATAAATTATAAAAACGTCGGTAATCCGATTAAAAACAATACATAAGTTATATTTATAATTATTGGAGAGCTTATAAATCCATGACATTTCATAGATCAACATCGCAAGATAAACACTATTTAGTCGGGTAAAACGAGTTATAGTCGGTTTCTAGTGCACCCATGCCATCGCGTTTGTAACATATTATTACATAAACTCATGTGGTGCAAGTTGACATTTATGTAATAACAATATTACTACCGTACATTGGATCATGGTGTGCTGTTTTTAACTCATGGTGCACTCTTAACTCGGTGTATACAATATGGGCAAGGAATAGTGTGGATTTACATAATATAATATAATATTATAATGTCTATTCATGTACCATATATACTATACAATATTGAAATAAATCCATAATCAACAATACAACTGTGTCAATGAAGCTTTTGATGTTTTCTAACTGCCATTGAACATTAAAACGACAGAAATGTGCACTTAAAACTTTTAAATTTTAGTTATTGAATGACAAATCGTTTGACTCCAGTCAGAGTTGTTCAAGTACCTATTGGCATTGTGTGAGGTTAACTCAATGTGAATGTATTATATTTTTATATACAGTTTAAAATCATTAAATCGTTGTTTTTGGTTTGAAAAATGTATAATACACATATCTAAAAATAAAATATTACTTACTGGAAAATGCGAATATTCCTTTCACCACATTCCACTTGTAAAATCCAATAACCGAGTACCAGTCAAGTGTCGTATAGGTATTGTCGTATTGACATATAAATCCCACAATCGCATACCTCAATCCGGACCATAAAATAATATTCAACCACATCATACGAGACCGGTATTACAATAGATTATACCACAATTGTGGTTGAAAAATAGAACAGATTTAAAAAAAAAAATATTATTGTTATTTCAACCACTGCAATAAAATATTTTACTAATAAATAATAATTCATCAAAAATGTAAGCACTGTTGAAATATTAAAGACGCTTGTTTTATGGTCCTGTTAGGTTAGTGGTTTATGGGCCGTTTGGTGTTTAATTTTTAATATTTATTTAAACGAACTTCATTATGAACATTTACGAGCCAAACTGAATAAAAGTTATGAATATACAATGGTTGAAAATATTTGCATAACCACAGTTTTATTAATTCATTAAGTTTCGTTATACTTTGGCACTAAAATTTGACGTTCTGAAACTAGTTTTAAATTACTGTGTTTTAAAATTTATAATTTATAGTGGGTGGGTAAAATATATTGTTATTTGTTAAAGTATTTTAAAAATCTCGTTTGTAACCACTAACCTACATTAACTAGCATGGGTACCATAGCTATGACATTTTATATAATTTATTGAAGCTAAAGAACATTTATTTAGCGACGTTATTGAACTGTATTATTTATAAAAATAAATAGTCAAATAAACATTTACATTTAGTAAAAATCACTTAAGTTGCGTTACTACATTTGAGGTACAAAAGAATACAATAAAATATATTTAAATTGTGTAAGTAGTTATTGTTTCTTTAAGGGCCCGTCTTACAATCATAGTTTAAATCTCGGTTACGCTTAACCCACTGATTTTACCGGCTGAATTCCACGTTTTAACCTTAGTTTAACTATTGTAATACGGGCCCTTAATCATTTTTACCTTAATTATAGACAATATAATTTTGAAATCTTCTACTCTATAGTGTAAATAATTGTTGATTGTTCTTATATTTTTTATCCAAAGTTTCTAGTAACGTTCGTTTATGTAATTTCTTTTCTTGTCAATGATTTATTCAAAACTACTACAGCTAATGATTTGTATTAATGAAAAAAATTTTTCTAACTTTTTAAGAATGATGAAATATACTATCAGCTAATGTCACATATCAAATACACCCTCGAAGAATAAAAAATAATGTTGTTGGAGAAGAAAAAAGCTTCTATCTACGTTACACATACACTATAGACATAATATTATTTTCGTCAATAGAATGCATTTACTTTGATTAATGGTATAGCGAACTGTAACATATCACTTTTAAGTTTATTCTATAGTCGGTAATGCGTTTTAATCTTAACCCGTTTTTTCGACGTTTCTTTGCAGCAGCAGAGTAATGAAATGCCACACGAAACAGCTGATATACATCACGAAACCATGGACGTATCATCGCCATCTGCACATAAATAAAACGCGTCGATAATTTAAATTAAACCGTCGCGAAAAACGGTTCGTCGACATAGGTCTAACGAAACATAATATCATCCAAACGATGCCGCAGCGTGCTATACATTCAATGCGGGCACACAACTCGTATTTCACAGAAGACGACCGTAGACGCTTTTAAATCCACACTAGGAACAAAAATAATATGTAAACGCCCAAATGAATGCCATCGCTACTATTATGGTACCTACTAAGATCGACAAATTAATAAGTATAGGTACACAAAAATCACTGTGACTTGTCTTTTATAATATCCCGTAATATCATGCCTACAGTTAATAATAAATATTACAGTCTGTCGGAATACAATGAAATGTGTTCAACCGTGAAACCTCTAAATACCGGACACTCTCGGTCGCTGAAATTGTGTCCGTCGTTCACGGAGATAAGGGATATGTCCTGCTATTCATAGGGTTAAAATTGTACAGAAAGTTCGTAATTGGTTACCAAGAAAACGCCCGCGAGTGGGATGTATCCACCGTCCTGGGATGTATCCGTTAGGAGAGGTTTCACTGTATGATATCATCGTACCGTGTTTGCCCTTAAACTCGTCGGTACCTATACTCACTACTCAGTGGCTTATACAAGAATTTTGATTGGGGAGGTGGAGGATATACATTCATTTTTCTAAGAGAAATCGCAGGGTAGTAAACTAGTAACCCCCCCCCCCCCACCACGGCTTTAAAGTTTTGAATAGTTAAGCCGGTCGTCAAAATAAAATGTTCACATTTATACACGATAATATTATGAAATCGTATTAAGACTATTTTATTTTATTTTCACAGTACTGCAGCCCTTTATCGGCGAATACTTTTTTATACCTATCAAGTTTAACTTATTTTTAAGTTTGAAATCTAGAACGATTCCCGGGAAAGTGTAGCAATATTATGTTTGGGGTTGGCCCGAGTCTCCATTTTCATAATTTTTTGAAGCCAATAATTATATATTATACCTAATAGGTAAATAATAATAATAATAATATGGTTGCATTATGTATAGTTCAAGCTCCTACGCGAGAACTTACATGGAATTTTTTCATCACGTTTCTAAATGAAAACTAATGACAATTTATATGTGTCGTATTTATATATTTATCATTTCTGATAATTAATATGCACGCTCGTATGACGTCGTTTGCAGTTTTTGTTTGAGGGCGGACAATTTTCTGAACGGCGTTGATCCAGCCGAGCGACGACACACACTAATAATATTTTTTAGGGGTACATAGGAATTCAATATTTCGACCGATATCGTAGTTTTTGTCCGACGGTACAGTGAAACTCGCGAGATTAAATAGTTCTATCAATTCAGGGGTTCTGATCTGATGGCACTAAAAAGCGTTAACATACCAATGTGCGTAGGTATATAATATTATGTAATTTCTGGCGATGCGTCATTTGAATGCAGTAATTTCGACGCAAATTATGAGACATTTCGACGCGAAATGACCGTTTGACCGGTACGGTTAAATTTGTATTCTAATATTGTGATTAAGGTGCCTTTGAATAAAAATAAAAAATAATTTTTATGTACTTATATTGTATGCATTATAATAATGTTATCGAGAATACAAAACATTTATTACTGTTATTTTTTGTATTCATACTGACACTTTGAATGTTGTAAGCAACACCTGTCAATATATTTCACCAGTTGAAAAGTTTTACGATATGTTATCGACTACAATATTATATGTAGTAGGTGCTTATTCTTTTTGACGAATTTTTATATTTATTTTCCTTTCTTTTTTTGTATCGCATATCCGGCAATTAATATTGTTTTTCTTAACATTATTATACCTAGTTGTTAAGTGTTGATCTCTTTTTGACGTATCTTTATGAAATATTTTCAAAATACTTCTCCAATTATTAAAAAACAGTAAAAACAAGACGAGACGTTACCTTGTTGACTTTTTATGCTCCTGTAGGCTTTTTGATTAGTTATAATTCGTCCCTTCTTCATTATCTCAGCGGATATTCAGTATCGTGTATAATATATTATTTCTTAACAAAGGTAGCAATATCGTGAAATGTGTATTAAGATATTTGTGATACACATTTAACGATAAGAAAGGCAGTAAAGACAAACGCGATGTAATCGAAATTGTCCAATGTTACACTTATAAGTTTATTGTTAATAATTAATTATTATTAAAAATATCATGAAAAAAAAAAACACAAATGCATCGAAATTTATAGTTTACAATTTAGACGAATCAGATTTCTTGCATATTATGTAGGTACTTAATCACAATTTCTATAATATTACAACCCTGATTGTTATTGTAACTACTGGGATTACTGCAGGATTTATAAATTGGTGTGAATTAATATTATTATGATAGTTTGAAATTAAAATTACATTCAACGATAAACGCGCAACGTCAGAAACGGACCGGTAGCAGCGAGAAGAAAATAATATCGTCGTTTATTTTTGGCGGCGAAAGGGTTGGAGAAACTTTAAGTTATTATAATAATATATTAACAGTGATTCCTCGGTTCACCGTCTTTCCGAGCGATTTTAACGGTAATATTATTATAATAGTACTATCGCCGCTATTGTGCAGCCCAAAATGTAACAATATTGTGTCATGCCGTTGTTCACCGCTGTTAGGTTTTGCAGGATTTAAGGAATGCGGATGGCATTATACCCTAAACGATCCGAAATACTGCACTGCGCGCAGACACTTGACACCTCCCCCTCGCTCTTTATACACACAACCCCCCCCCCCGCACGCACAAACGCGTCTTATTGTTTCGTCCTGTAATAATATGTTATTCCACCCTCATAATTTCTTTTTCTTCTCTTTTTTGTTTTGTTCGATCGATCTCTTTCGATCGACTGGATGAACAAACGTCGGCGTTAAAAAAAAATAAAATCTCTGGCGTACCGGTATAAATATAATATAATTATGTACATGTAGTATGACGTCCTTCGGTAAACGGAATGTCATTCGGTCGAGTTGCATTGAAAATAGCATACAAGCGCATCGTGCCCGAAATCAAAAAGCTGGTCGTGTTGACGAACTCAGGCGGCGTACAGCCAGGATGTGGGTCACTCCACTATTAAATACCTATCTGCCCCCAATGTTTTTGCATATTATTATATTGCGGTGTATATCGGTATATGGACGAGCACTCGATCCGGAATTCGCTCATAATCTTTGAAACCTATATTGACCAGGGATGGAAAAAATAGGAAACGTACCTATCACATTAGTTTTTTCAATTAAAAACTCTAAAGCTATGGTGTAATGCGTTAGCCATTTACACGTCTTAACAACAGGGATGTAAATAAATATATATTTTTAAAATCATTTATTAGCTTATCTCTAAAAGTATTAAATTGAAAACAAAAAAAAAAAACAGAGGATTTTGGGTGCGTTTTGGCTACCCGGGCTTTAACAAGGGATTTTTTTTTTATAAAAAAAACTGAGTGAGTTGAACCCAGAAAAGCTGCTCGGGTCTTATTTGGATGGGCTTTTTTGTGTCAAGCCTAGTATATTGACTGCAGGATTAAATTATTCAGAATTACATTTGTTGTCAAAAATATTCCAAGTAAAATAAAAAAAACGAAACATTTTAAACTGTCAGTGACATCTAGGTATATCTGCCCAACAATATAATGAACATATGTCGAGGCATGTAATAATATGCAACACACAAATCAATTGAATTAATACAAAATTGTGGTTCAGTTAAATGCACTCAGCTTGCATCAGTGAATATCTGCGCATGAGAGGCAAAGTATATGGGGTGAACAATATTATTAGTATACTTTAAAATGCGTACCTAATGAGCGTTCGACCATCGCGTAAACAGCTGGATTCACTGTAATAATTATCCAATTCAATCAACCCCCCCCCCCCAATTGGCGAGCTAGAACCACTCAAGATAAATCAACCGTAAATTGTTTGCGCATCGCTATAACTGTTTAAGTCCACCTTTTTTATAAGACAGTTTGTTTAGCATCGTTATTGGATTTTTAGCACATAGATTTTTTGGCCAACTTACAGCAAGAAATTTGGCACTCAAAACAATCAATTTTTAAATATTATGTAGGTATTTCTGTTCAAAATGTAAACATAATTGTGTATTACGGTGATATTAAACAACTAAATTGGTAAGCATGACTTGTAACCACGACCAACCTCTACGTTTTTTTTTTATCGAAATATTTATGTAAGTAGGTACTAAAATAACCATGACAGAAGTTGTTTAAATTTGAACTGAATAAGATAATTTATTTTTAATCCCATATAATATCAGGCATTGTTCACTTACTATAATACATAATAATATGTGAGTTGGATCGATTTTATAAATCGTTCAAGTTCAATGTGAATACGGTATGAAAAGTACCTTTATACTCTTCTCATAGGCATAATTTGGGAGGGGGGGGGCAGTTGGATGTGCTTGGCACACCCAACCACGAAATTATCACCCCCAAATGTTTTATGTTAATTTGCATTTTAATAGTCATTATGCGGATAGAATAAGGTACCATGAGATTATATCAATAACAAAAAAAAAAATAGTATATTATCACGATTGAAACTCGTACGCGTATTTAGATACGTCTCTGCACAATAATAATATAACATAAGAAACGGTAAATGTTTCTGATGGAATCGGTATTTAAATAATTTAAAGTGTCGACGGGAAATGATTTCGTTTTTATCTCCGCGAACGTATAAGTATAATATTAATATAAACATTATGTTAATTCGTAATGTCTTGTCGGTGGTATTGGGGGTGGGGAGGAGCAGTCGGTCGAGCAGCGGTTGAACCGACGGACTATATAGGTAGTAAAGGTAGTATTATAAGGTAGTTAATGTGCATATATTATTACTATCGTTATTATTTCGATTCGGGGGCCACGTTTTTCGACGTGCGTCAGGCCTAAAACAACGTCACCGCGTTCTGTGCGTACAGTAATAATAATATTATTATAATATCGCGATGGCAATCGCCGAGCGCGACATTCAAAAAAAAAAAAATTTAAAGAGGAACAAAAAAAACAAAAATCGCGTTTCCAATCGTTAAAAAGATCTCACGGACAACGACGGCGTGGCAATTTAAAAATACTCGACTGCGAATGTTAATCGGCGAATTGGCGGTGCGCACACGGGACGGAGCAGATGAGGACCTGCGCGAAAAAAAAAAATTACCGTCATAATCATATTATACTATGGCAATTATAATGTTTTATATTATTATTATTATTGTGACGACCGCGGGGCTTTGCGAGTTTCCGAAAACGGCACCTAGCCGGGCGGCGTATGGAGGTAATAACCCGTTCGTCCGCGGTGACGTTTTAATTTATAGCCACGGGAGTTATCTCCGTCCGCCAGACGGCAGCCGCTTTTTTCACTCCTATTTATTTTTTATTTTTTTTTTGTATTTACCAGCGACGTGCGCTAGCGCTAAAAAATATAAGACCCGCGAAAGACACGGTGGTGCGAAATTGTTATTTATTTTTTTTTTATCTCAAGTCCGACGAGACGGTCTGCGGTATATACCTGCCAAACTACCTTTAGATTATTGTAAGAAGACCCGCCGTAATCGCCGAACAGAGTCCTCCAATAATATTATTGGTGTGTGGCTTCGCGGGGGTGATCGATAGGAAACAATGTCGACTATTTTACGCGTTATATCTTAGACGTACCTATATGATAATATTATGATAATATATTGCACACACTACTTCTCAGGGGCGAATAATCGCATATTAATTCATTGCCATATTGTTTGGAATCGCAATATTATAATGATTCTTATTCTTAAAATCTGTCCGTGTGGACAACGAAATATTAATAAAATTAATGCGAACAAAAAACAATATAGGAACGTTTAAAACTATCACGTGGACTTCGAGATCCCGACATAACATCGGTCCTAAAATATGACTTTTAGGTTTACCAACCACCGATTTACGGTTTATCAATTTTATTCGAATGGTATAATTGTGGGTTATTACTACTAATTTATCATTGGTATAATACAATTACGGAAAATTGCTGCTGCTAATTCGACTGTCACAGTTTTGAAACATAAATCATATCCCACGCACATTATTATCCATTATGAGTCTCTAAAACATCAGTCGGAAAGTATATTTATAAATTATTTCGTCATTATCGTTATTATTATTATTACTTATGAAGCATGTTCAACCAGTACACTTCCGAGGATATAAGCTGGTTAAATATTTTAGCTTTAGATGTTTTGACCTGATGGAAAAATCAAAATCAATGTGGTGTCAAAAACCCGCGGGTTAGCGATATATCACAATAATGAAGAGTTAACTGCAGATAAGTGAATTTGAAAGTCTATTGAAAACCACATTTTAGTAAACAGACCTTAAAGGCACAAAAAGTGAGACCTAAGATGCTTGATATACGCTTGAGCGAATAACGTTATCACCTCTTTGAAAATGACAGTGTGTTTTTGGCAAGATTTGTAAAATGCGTTTAGGCAATAGGCAAGTTTCGTATACTTAATGCTTTTTGGCCATGAGCGGATGTTTTTACGACCAAAATAAAAAATAATTCTGATAACATATAGATACAATTTACAAACACGTTTATTATACGTCAATCGTACTATATCAACAATGTGTACATTTACAATATTAATATTGTTCACGACGACACTGTAGTTTTTATACCGTTACATTGTATTTTATGTATTTAGACTCATAGTGCATTATAGAAGTTTACAGATGTGATTATAGCCCTCAAATTCGACCAATATCTATATATATATATATGTACTCAAATGTAGCGAAAAATAAAATATTTTTTATGTGTTCCACCTCGTGTAATATTCTCTGACAATTCAATAAGTTATGACTATATACTGCACTGCTGGTAATAGTTTAATGGAGATACGATGTACATATCGAAGGATTAGATTGAAAATATCATACTATAACTATATTATATATGTTATCAAATGTGCAAACTATTAACGTGTAACCAAACCAAGTCCTTATCCGTTGAACGAACTTGACCAACTCAAGTTGTATATTTTTTCTATGAACCTTCCACCTCTGTAACTTATTGTACTGTTCCAAGCCACTATAATATTCAACAGCTGACCGCAAATACGGCTGAATCGATAATATTACAACAACATATATACTGGAAATAGTGTTCGAATTACAAGCATAAAAATATCTCGATACATAAATTGAGTGAGGAATATTGTTTAAATATTATTATAGTATAATAATAAAAGTACCTACCAATTATGTTAGAGCAATAAATATGTATATTATCATGGTCAATGTTATCAGAATCATACAATAATATTATTTGGATTTAAGATCCCATAATAATACATAATTACGTAGGTTATACCTATTTAATATACTACCTGCCTATGCTCTACGAAAAGTCAACAAGGTATTTATATAGCGATAAAATTGAATAAAAACTAATGTATCTACACCTG
Organism: Nasonovia ribisnigri; assembly: GCA_027563435.1. Taxonomy (NCBI): domain Eukaryota; kingdom Metazoa; phylum Arthropoda; class Insecta; order Hemiptera; family Aphididae; genus Nasonovia; species Nasonovia ribisnigri. Next base: position 753,457 of record JANEHU010004964.1, read on the forward strand.
TTATAAGGCTGCTGCAATCAGCCATTTTATAATACGAGTGTTGGAGTTAAAATATAAAACTCGTTGCGTGTATTATTATTTTTGTCTGGATAAAATAATATAAGTGGGTTCCTCGCGTTATCTTTATGGAGATAAAAAAATAAAAAATATATACATAAATATTCATAAAAAAAAAAAAAAACACGGTATAACAACAATATTATCGTGTGCCCGGAGACGTCGGCCAAACCCAAGACCATAATAATATTATTATACACGGGTATTAAATCATTACAACTTGCTGCAATTTGCGCGAAATGGCACGCGGGACGAAAAATTGCTAAGGCTCTGTACATCTATTCAACGCGATAATATTCTGATATATTATGATTGCCGTAAAAACACTAGAACGAAATCTACACCGTTACGACACCTGTGAATCAGACGAAAGCGAATAGAAAAAAAGCGTTTCAGTCTTTCTCGACGCTATTATTATACCTATGACATTGTGCATTTTAATAATAATATTGTAATCGTTCGTTTGATAAAATAATAATAGTTATTTAATCGCACGTCAGTGATCCGATTCCTGACCGATAAAATGTACGCACCTATAACGGTTAATTTTTTTCTATACATTTTCAAATAATGTAAGACAATTTTTTATTTTTTGACTTATCAACAATTAATCACAGTATTATGATAATATGTGTAGGTACATGTGAATATTTTTTTCCACGCTTTTACTACCTACATAATTTTCCTAAAACTGTTAACGGAGGAAACGTTCGACAAAACATAATATCGATAGAATAATATTATAATTAGTAGGTACATAAGTAAGAGTTTTTATGTTAGTGCAACAATTTGAAATTAAGGGCTCACTAGATTTTAAAAATGGTAAAAAAATCTAACGTACGCATGCAGTAAAATATTCGTAAATTTACCAGTTTCCAGTTACTACTATTCTTGGGCATAGGTACGAAACCGTTTAAACAAGTCGTTAAGAATTAAACGCAATAAACGTCAGTGGAGGTGATTTGGTTGAATTTTAAAAGGAGGGCCTTACCCATAGGTTAGGTATTTTTATTTATAAAAAGGCGTTTAAGTCTTTCACAAAACAATTGGTTTATATTATAATATAATAATTAAAATTGGTTATGTTTTTTCTCTGCCCATTGAGTAAAACTGTTGTGACCATATAATATATGGCAGCAAGTGGTATGTTTAGTTTTATAATTTGTATTTTATATCCATTCTCAAAGATAGAAAATATTAAAAATCATCCACACCGGGATAATATGGATACCAATTTAGGATTTGTTGTATTTTAAGAAACAGTTGCTGAACATGTTATTACAACCTAACCTATATTATAGTACACCGAACGATCGAAAGCGTATGCGCACAATTACAATATTAACAATAATAATGATAATATATATATATTAATAATATCTGGCATTCGCCGTAGTTGTCGCACACGCGGGCGGTGGCAAATGTGTCGAAAAAATATTTCATGGTTGGCGCCGGTAATGTTTTTTATGGGCCGTACTGTTGGACGTAAAATAAAAATTTAAAAAAAAAAACTGAAATACAAAACAAAAATGTTATTTTTTACGTATCTCCCCAACTCCACAACCACCGCCGCTGTAAATGCAGCACAGCGCTTCGAGCTCGTAAAGTCGAACACGATTTTCGTAATTTGCTCGTTGGGTTTTTGTTTTATTTTTTTTTCCACATTCGTATACGTATATTAAAACGAAATCTGGCTTCCTCGTAATTGTTGTGCGCCGGTATAATATCGTACTGCGCAAATCATAATAATAATAATAATATAGTTCAAAACGTTTCCACCGAACCCCACTGACCCACCTACCCAAAGCCTCATCAGTCGGGCGGTCGACAGCGGCTGCAGCTGGCCGTGGTACGTGGTCATAGGATGTCCCGGCGGGCGCGTGCATAATATAATATAAGTCTCCCTCGATATTTCGTGTTATTATCAATTCTCGACTGGACGTGTCCGTTCGTCTAGACGAAACCTGTTTACACTGTTGATGTACTCGCGGACTTAGATTTGATTTCCGACACTGTCTCTATACCGTCTCGACCATATATATTATATACATATTATTCACCCATAATAATATAGTTGTCTACACCGTTATTATTTCTCCTGAAATTCAAACTTGGTCGGTCACACGCCAAATTCCGGTGCGATCGATCTTCGCTGAGCATTGGTTTTTCATTTTTTTCATTTGGACAAAATATAAGTATTATATATTATGATAATTAAAAAAAAAAAGCTAGTTACAATATCATTATGATATGGTTCAAATTTCTATGTAATTGGCTGTTGTAACGATGCTGCCATTCGAAATTAATACCTATATGTACTCGTTTTATTTAATTATTTTAAAACCCGATCACGCGATATTATGATTAAGGTTGGGCAATTCCGGGGAACCAAGCCCAGATTTTGACCTTCGGGGGCTTAAGGGTCAATACATGATGGTTATGGGCCCCGGGCCTCCATCAGTGAAAACAACTCTGAACAAGCCGAAAAATTAACACACAAAAATGTATCGATTTTTGGTAACTTTTGTATTTTGTCTAGATTATCTTTTCTCCTTTTCCTTTTTTCGCAACAACTCAAATATTTTATATTTACAGCTGACATAATGTAAAAACAGTGTATGTAATATGTAAAACCACGATTACGTATGACTATTAGTAAAAATGATTCTAAACAAACTATAAAACGTATATAATGTAGTGTAGAGAGAAGACTGTTGTAATCAGTAGGTAAGTATAGGTTGTGATATGAGTTTCGAGTACCCACGATGGTCACATACTCACATAAACATGTTTTCCCAATAATTATATTTTTAAATACAGCGATAACAAAATATATCCCTACACACACAAACCTAGCTATGTTCCCCCACTTATCATGCCCGTGGTGGTAAACATGGTAGGTGGGTGACGAACCCCAACACCTGTTAGTTAAAAAAATTAATAATAATATTCTTATAGCCACTATAAAAAGTACAATTTACCACTCAATGTAATTTTAAGCCGAGAAGGCTATGGGTCCTTTACATACGTGGGCTCCCGGGACTTGGCCCTCTTTGCCCCCCCGCTGGCCAGGAACGTAACACGGTGAGAGTTTTCTGGAGTTCACGATAATCAACTAAATACTTATTAAGTATGATATAATTTGATACATTTCAATGATAAATGATAATATTCAAATTGTTAAAACCAAATATACAATACACGCATACTAGGTGGTTTCAACTTGGGCATGAAATATAAAAAACGAATGAAGCTGCCATTTTATTTTTAAATTTAATTTTACCATATTGTTTATAACATAATGAGGAGGACTGAGGATCATATTTTAGTTCCCGAGGGGATGTTGAATTTCTTAATCGAGATTTTGCTCTTAGTTGAACGTCATTAGTGTTGTAAGTACAATATGCATACTAAAATATTATGTATTACGCGTTACCTACATTAAGCGCGATGAGCTGAGAAAAAAAAAGTCGGCCAAGAGAGGTGGTATATAATATAAATACAGGTATATTTATACGTGGTCCGGGGTGGGATGCGCTGAAATCCTATTAATACACCCTGCTAATATATACATATTTTAGTTAGATAGAATCTAAAACATAAGTAGGTACCGACGTATATTTCTGAAACCGTTCCGGAAAAATCCGGAAATCAAACCGCGGGGTTTTCCGCTCGCGCTTGCGCGCACGTTTCTCGATAATCTCCTCTCTCCCTCTTTCTGCTTCTCTCTCTCTCTCCATCGAATAATAATAACCGTAATAAAATTATTATGCACACGGCAAATTCGTGTGTCGGTGAATTTTTCTCACCCATGGCTGACCCGGCGGACGCGAAAATGCTCGTGTGAAAGACGAGCTGCGGCACGAGCCGGGAAGGGGCCGGGGACGAGCGTATAATAACACGAAGCTTATATTTTTATTATTATCATTATTATGACTGTCGGCCGCCGTTATGCATTTGACAGATGTGGTGGTGGCGGCGGTGGAGGAAAGGCGTGAAAAGAAAGGTGGCCCGGATAAATTGCAAAAATGCTTCCCATTCATATGAAAATAATATATACGCGGGGCTGCAGCAGCGAGAGACGAACGAGCAATATCATAAAAGCTCGGCGGTCGTGTGTATGTGTATATAATAGTAATAATAATATGCGTTTGTATTATTACACGAGTAGCTGGTATACGGGAGAGTATAACACATTATATACATTATGTTCGCGGGAGACTCGAGTGAAAGAGTGGACAAAAAAAAATAGTCGTTATACTATTATTTTCTTACGTGTGAAAAAATAAAAGTATTACACAATCATATATTATTATATATTTTCATAAACGCGTAGTACGACCGTCGTCGTTATACTGTGTATGTAAGCATAATAATATCATAGTATTAGGTATATACGGAGTCATTCTCCAAGTACGTCCATTTTTCCTTTCTATAATAATATGCTGGAGTTATTCAAGATCAGAGTTTTGGAATTCATAAATATACCCGAAAATCGTCTATCCAAATTCTTGAGATTTTTTGTGCCAACGTAAAGATACAAATATGTATAAATAATAAAAATATGATAGAATTGTTTTCGGCATTGTTGAACTTAGCGTACTATGGATTATTATATTTGTACATGATGAGGGATGTGGTAGATTGCAAATTTTAGTAATGAATATTAATCTATCAACGTTAATAATTTTTAAAAATAATTTAACAATAATAAATACTATTTTAATATATTTTATACTTTTGTAAAATAATTTTTAAGCACTATTATTCTTAATAGAAATATTTTATCAACTGGCAAACAACTAGTTCAAAAATTAAATGAGGTGCATACTCTTTGGTCAAAAAAAAATAAATATCTACTAAATAATTTTTAGCTAAACAGTTTAGAAGAGATGGAAGTGTATAATATTATTACCTTAAAACATAATAGACCCACTTGTCAAAATAAAATGATAAACTGTCGAAAATTATTATTATAGTATACGATATTATAATATGTGCTTATAGTTACCGATAAAGCGTGTAAAAATCAAGTTAAATGATTAATCAATGAAAATCATAAACAATATGTAAAATATTACTTTTGTAAATATTGCCGTAAGGTATGTTCAAATGTATTGATGCTAATTATGTGAGTACCTATAGGTAAACTGGAGCTGAAAGTTTTCAAAAAACAGAAAAAAACAACTAAATACATAGAAATTATTTTATCTCTTCTATCGATTTAAATTTAATTCACATTTATTGGCACAGAGGACGATAAGCTGATATTCGATGAAATTATGAACAGAAGCTATATTTGACTATATTTATTAGGCATTCAAGTTGTTGGTGATCGATTATTGCAAATAATATTAAAATCATAATTATAAATTTAATTACTGAAATGCACTGAAAAAGTTATCAAAATGACAAAATATAATAAAATACCGTAAAAACAGACCTAACGTCATTAAATTGCATTATGCACTTTGCAGTATATCTAAGTGATGTGTTTCATAATTTGTTGTAATAAAATGATTTATTATAATATCATTTATTTTTATAAAGACAAAACCCGTCGTTTATAAAAGCATTTGTTGAAATTCTCACATTCACAAAACTTCATTCAGAATATCATTAAATAATTGAAAGAGTAATAAAATAAAATTAATGATGCCTTACGCTTACGGTGGTATAATATAATATACAGCCAGCCAATGTCAATTTGTTTTCCTGGTTCGTTAAGTGAACCGCCTCTAATGATCTCAGTTATTTAACTTCAATTATTACTATTATTGTAGTAGAATCTAAATTATATATGTCGTCACATTGACGACGTGATGAAAGCCTAAATGTAGATTATTATAATAACATAATAGACCTATCCATGCGGTACAACTCGAGAGCCAATAGTATGCCAATATATACGACAGAGATGTACAACTTATAGCTGCACAGGTAACGTTTTAAAGTTCAAATTCTGATTACTCTACAGCCTGGACGAAGTCAGGTATACTATTAAACAACACATTTCAAAATCTAATGAAAGGCATTATTTATTTATCTATAATCCAGCACCAACATTATACATAGTATATTCTATATATAGGTGTAACCAGGTTTGAGTGTATCTCATTTTTAGTGTACCTCAGGTCGCGGACAAATCGTGGATATCTATGTATGCGAACTATATAATAAAACTTTTGTGTGAAATCAAGGACATATCAATAACACATTAACTTGAAAATAATAATATCATTTATTATGCGGGGACGAACTGGAAATACAAATCGGTATCGGGGAAACATAAAATGCAGCCCAAATTTTGGGCTGATAATAAAATCAAAAAATAGTTGTTTTGGTTTAACACTTATTCGATAGTTCTTCGTTTTTATTTTTATCACTTAGTTACAGAATATAGTTAATATCAAAATCACTTATAAATACTTTCATTAAACCGGGCCAAAATTCAAGCAGACCAAATTTTCATCGGCCCAGCCGTGGATCACCCACCGGCCACCCTATAGCCAGTCGAACACGGCATATATGTAACGGAAAAGGCTATAGAAGTAAAAACTAAAGAAAACTAAATACCAACATGGGGCGTAACTGAAAGTAAACCTAGGAAAAAACCAAGTAAGAATAGTAAAATTGATAAATTTGCATGTTTAAAAAAAAATTAAAATAACTATAAAATAACTATACGAATACAAATATTAATTCAGAATTTAGGTAAATTTAAACAAAAAAAAAGCTAAACGATTTTATTACTGATTAAGTATCAATTGCACATGTTGGACTATGTTCTTTCCTATAAATTTAAAACACAGGTTTTATATAATTTAATATTTTGAAAAAAATTTTGAGAAATATCTGGAATGGTAATGATGGACAACTGATACTCTATACTCTATATAGTTCATACTATTAATTAAGAATATGTATTTGTGTAATAATAATATAAACTCGTTTTGTATTGATCACTAGGACAAACGAAAGAAGTAAAATTTCATGAAGCTGCAGTATACAATTGTTTTCATACAAATGAAAATATAAAGAAAAGTGAAATATTTTAACAAAAAATGGTAACCACTTTCCATTTATTGCAAGAGCTTACTCTTGATGAATAGCACTTGATAAAAGTTTCAAGTCCATGTCTATCTATTTTATTTTTTATTTTTATTTTTTATACTAATTAATATGCTTTATATTATTTTCCAAAATAATTGTATTCATTTAAAATCAAATTGAAAACAATAAATTGATAATTGTTAATTATTGCATACCTCTAACAATAAGCAAAAACATGAATACATATTATATAATATATTAATATCACATTATCTACCTAATTAATAAGGGTTGTTCGCTGAGTTTCACACTACTAGCATAATATGGTGGCGGTTTAAAGCTGATAACAGGAAGACTAATTGTATCCAGTGTTAGTACCTACAATATCTATATATACCTCTGGGCAAAACTACGATAGTAAATAATTAAATATAATATACATTAGCAATACACCACGAAGGTTTACACATGCATTTTAGAAGGAATTAGAGTTAAAATTAATTCCCGTTAGGAAACAGCGATGTAAATCAATAGTTTTATTTACGAGCTATATCACCTGTACCTGTACGGCGTCAATGTTATATAATATTATGATATACTGTTGATAATAATACTGCTGATAAGTCAGGCATGGCCTTTTTTTTTTGGGGGGGGGGGCGACCACTCTCTCCACCCAAAAAAATACCGTATTGAAGTAACTAATAATTAAATTTGAACTATGATTATGAATTTACAATAATTGCCCCTTTTTAAAAAAAAAATAAGCACCTAGGTATTTACTTGCCTGTGGTAAGTAATTATTATTTTACGTGCCCTTTATTTAGGTATATGCGAATCATATTCGATAGTAATATTATATTATCATCGTTGCGAATTGGGCAATCCCAATTGCATCCATGGTGCATTGATATTTAATACTATACATACACTAAATTCGATGAATGTGAAAAGTTCTGTTTTTCCACCGGTTATGATTGCCAATACTGACCTACCTGTTGATTACACGTTAAAATTTCTGGTACACGCCACTCGTAGTTTATTATTCCCAAATAACGTACCTGAAACAAATCCATGCAAAAACGTCCGGTTAAAAGAGTTTTGACGAAACGCGCTAATTTATAATAAAACTATTTATACATTTATACATTTTTTAACATTTTTACATCATGACAACATAATATAGTTATGCACAATATTCGCAGTTATTGTACATGTTTTATTGTAAAAGTTCAATAATACGATTCCCGTGGATATACCATTAAATAGGTTAGTAGGTATGTTATTATGCCACAACTCGGTTTGACACTTCCTCGCGAACCCTACACCAAACTCTGACACTCGGTAATGGTATCATTATTTTTTTTAGATGTTTACCTATTCATATAATATTGTACATACCAATATACCATGTTTTATACATGGTAGACTACGCAGTATAGGTGGAGATTTAGTAGAACTATAGAGGAAAGCTTAATTGTTTTTCATTTAAGTACCTGGGCGAACAAATTCGCAAAATCAAACACCCCTATTGAAGTTTTGAATAATTTGTTTCATTTGCCTTTTATATTATAACATAACCAGCTGTTGTTGAATAATATAATAATCGAAACATAATATTTCTAAAAAAAATCAAAACTTTCTTAGGTATTCTATTAGATAAAAAAAAATATGTTAATTTCCAAAAATAAGACGGGCTGGGCCAAAGATAAAAGCCACTAACTCAAAAAATATGAAATGAATATAAGTAGGTAGGCAAACTCCTAAAATATGTAATAATAATTTCAAAATAACGAAAAATCATTCCAATAATAATTGTGCAGTATGCAGACAATTTATGAAAAATTTGGGAAATATTGGAAGGAGCTAATCTGCACCGTGAAGCCTCCATTGATTATCTGCTATATGTAGTGCACGCATAAACACGGTACGTACCTATTGTAATGTGTATTCAATAATCAGTGGCGTCAAAAAGAGCACTTCATTTGTACATTTAAGTCAAAGTCGTAAGATGTGTTTTTTAACATGGTTTAAGCTACTTACTTAAATTATTTAATTCTGAAAAAAATCTGTGAGAAATAAATATTTATATTTATAGAGCCGCCATATTATAATTTATAATAATAGCATAATATTGTTAAACGATATTAGCTATTGGTTATTACACACTCATTAATCGTAAATATCGCTTTCAAAACTCAATTTACGCCATGGGAAACAATATACCTTGTTAAATCGACATTACATTTATTTGAAAGAGGTTGTTATCTTTATTGTTAGGCTAGTCAAATAACTCGAACTTAAAAGAAAAATAATATTTATAATTAAAATACTTCGTAGGATACTAAGTAGTAAGGAACTAAGGACTTACGAGAATACTCAATTTGGGAAAATAACCTCTCATCCTTCAATGTTGGCTGACTATATCGGCTATCATTATTATGACCATTCATAAATCGTCTTATTTTTAATTATTATGTTATACCTACCATGCGATCTTATACTAATAGTTGCTATTTTAAATTTGTTATTCGTTACTTATATTGTAATTATAGTACTATGTTACAATATTCAGTGTTTTCGTGAACTACCTAAATCTTGACTGGCCCTCTGTCTAAAATAAAAAATATCTACTGCGTGAACCTATCGAAGTCTGACACCGGGACGTCTGGATAAGTTGGATTTCAATGTGAATAATTATCGTGGTCACATTTTAGACTATAGAGGGTAAGTATATAGGTATAATTGAAATTGACGTCTGCAAAAAGCACTGAAAATAACAATTTATTCCACCAATCTTTTTTTTTCATTTTTAAGTGTCGTAACCCATAGCGTAAAATATACCGAGGCATTAAATGTGTATTTCTGAATACGAAATATTATATGTAGCTGGTACACACTCGAAACAAAAATACGATAAATAACTTAAGTATTATTATCATCCGGTCTGCGTACGATGCGTCAAGGATTTATTATATGAAACTAATAACGCTATAACCACGACGTCCACGCATTTTACATAGTCTAAAAGTATATGAACAATTTATAATATTTCAGTTGGGCACGCAGATGATGATAATAATAATAATAAAAATATAATGCTATCATATAATATTCATTTTTCACTTTCTCGTAAAACCTTTTATAATTTTTCCCACTAAAATTATTACTGTAACGATAAAAACTTAACGCACCTATACACGCACACACACACACACACACACACACACACACACACACACATAAATATATATATAATAGGTAGGTACTGTAATCGCGCAGAACTGCATGCTTGATGGACGACATTTTTTAATGTCTCGACGTAAAACGTTGTATTATAATATTAGCACATGATTTTAACAACGGCGCCGCAATGAATAAATTAATAAAATATGATAATTCTCCAATGGAGGTGAAACAAAAAAAACAACTGAATACCGAAATATAAGTCGCAATTTATAACAAGTCAAGACATTTTAACAATAACCACATCAAAAGGTTGCCATTAGTCTGCGTCTGCCAGCGGTGCAGCGGCGAGTTCATAACAATAAGTGCATTTAAGACGAGGTACTAGACTCGGGTACGGGACAAAACAATTTGTAATAATACCTTGAAAAAATAATATCTTCTTTAATATATTCCGTTATTAAATGCGTGGATGGCAGTGGATGCTCTTTAGTTCTAAAATAAAACTACTAAAATATAGGTATCATCTACGACAGCGGTCCTGGACCCTTTTAATGATCAAGTCTCATCTACACAATTTTAAAATTTGCATGTACCCCATTATACTTGGTCAATTAACCTTTTTTTTTATTCATATTAAAAAAGTAGGTATACGCTGTTTTATAAGCGATTAAGTATTATTATGAAAACACCATATTAAAATAGAAAAGAAGATATAATCGATATAATAATTTATTGTATTCTGTATAGACAATTTATTTTCTGGAATAAAACGCACTTAGACGGAACTATTTGTAACCACACAAACACTAAAACCATCGACAAAACTAAACGAGCTGACACTCAACATAATACCATATTATAACTACGGTCTGGCTAAGCGTAATTATTTTTTATACTTTTATGTAAGACACAACCAATATCATCCGAGAGTAATACGCGAAGAATACGCGTTTTAATCTGTATACAAAACGTTCGTTTCGGTACAATTGTACAATAATAAGACATCAAATGTTTCAGCATTTAGGTTCAAGAACAAACGGAATTGATAATACAATAACATTTTTGTTGGATCCTTTCCTAAGTCTGTGGTAATTACATTTAACATTAATGATCTGCACGGCACTTAGTTAGGTCCCCGGCGGTGACCATTTGGCACACTGTCAACGATTAATTTCGTCGTTACCACAATTTTAAACGATGTGTGCGTGTATAATATATATATATATATATAGTATTTCTATTTTTCTATTGAGACAATGAAATCGTTTATTATGAAATACGTCTGCGCGCTTATTACAGATAAAGTAATATATGTTTCCGTGAATTTAATCGCCCGGAAACAATTACAGATACTAAATGTCCGCAATCCGTGTCGTAAAAAAGTACATTTCGATAAACACGATGTAGACGAGAAATCGATTAGTGGCGACATTTAAGGGACCAGTGTAGCAGAGGCCGTTCGATCCGATAAACAGGTATGATAAGTTGTACGCAACTGTAAAACAATATGTAATTACAAAATAACAATTTCCCGAAAATTGTATTTTTTAAAACGAGTTCCACATTTGAATAAAAAATATATATCTACGTGAGTGTATTATTATTCGTGTTTACATCTAAAATTACTTTTTTTGTTTACTTTAAAATATTATGTAGTATGTACCTATGTCATAATATTATAATACAATAGTAGGTACTGCGGGAACACATTTATGTGTTAATTTTTTACTGTAATATTTTAGTCCTTTTATATTTCATTTCATTTTTTTAATATAATAATAAGTATTATACTACTTTTAAGTTTTTGTTCAATTTAGTGCAAATCCGAGTTAGGTTAAAAAAAAACTTGTTAACGAATTATCATTAATTTCTTCACTAACACTAACACGCGGTGTTGATCGGTTATTATAATTAACTATTTCATTAGCTGATTAGCTGAGAAATAATAAATATATGAGTTTTGATGTATTATATAATATATTATTTATGTGTAAACAATCGTTCACTATTTAATCGACGATAACGTCTCCGTAGCAAGAGACATTTCATGTTTTACGAAACGATATTTCTCCACCCTCTGCGATAAACGATTTTGTTTACATATATAACTACGGGGACAATCAGCCGGGAAGTTTTCGGACGCGTTAAGCCATTACAGCCGACATGTTGTGCAGATCGATTGCTACACGCAGTAGTGTAATACCCATATATATATAATTTTTTTTTGATAACTAATAAGCTTATTAGTTATTAATTTTAACAAGTGTGGACTGCGATATTGTATGAAATAATTGTTGGTCGATATTAGAGGTATATACTAGGTAATAAGTATTTTATGTAACCACGTTTGTCAATATTAAGGTTGATGAATATTTTATGATTTACGAAATGCACGTATTACTTGTATATTTTTATACGATATTGTCAAGTGTCGACTATATTTAATAACATACGAGCGCGCGTTTTCTCTAGCATTTACATAGATTATTGAGCGATTTCTTAGTTTTAAAACAAAAACTAAATGTGAAATAATAATTTTATTATTTGTTCAAGTACGTAAATTGTCGACACACACACACACACACACACATCATAGTGTAATAAGACTTCACCTATATAGTTAGTCCAACGAGTCTATAGTAAGTTTGTCCGGACACTTTGAGAGACGTGTCGGAGACAGGAATAACGTATAGAGTGCTATAACAGACGATTGCGATGTGGACGATTTTTTTTTTCGTGAACGAAATTATCCGTATTGAGCCTGGGCACCAGCTACGCGGCGATATCGAATGCGGACCCGTCAGCGGTTGATTTATTAACAGCACACAAGCCGCAAACAACACAAACGCAGTTATATATTTTATTATAATTTATGTTGGCAGGACGAAAATAGTAATAATAATAATAATGTCGAGAAAAACGAACGCGCCGGACGGACGGCGGTCTCAGTGCGAGATCGAAAGGGGGTGGGCAACTATATAAAAAAAATAAAAATAAAAAATATACAGATAAAGGAGTGAGCGAGAGATGGGAAATAGGAAGAATTGTCACCGACTGCACATAAACGCACACGCAAATGTATAGAGGACGATCGAAATAACGAATTGAAATAAACTATATGTATATACGCGAGCGCAGATTTTTTTCTTTTCTTTATTTTCCTATTTTTTTTCTTTTTTTTTTTGCCACGCATCTAAACACGCATTCGAAACATTTTCCGCCCGAGTGGACGACCACATAAATCGAAGAAAATAATTTGACATATTTTCGATAACTTCGCCCCCCGTCGCCGCCGCCGCGCCGACCGTGTGATTCGAAGTCTGCTTTTTTTTATACTCTTTCTCGTTCTCCTCCTCTGCGCACTGCACACTGCAACACTCCGCTAGCCTTCCACCCCGACCTAACCCTTCTCCTACGTTCTCGCCTACACACACACACACACACTTGTATACGTGTATGTCATAATGTATAGCGAGTCTTTTTCTTCGCCGCCGCTCACACACGAAAACATCATCGACCATACATGTACGCGCGCAAAACTCGAAACTTTTTAATCCTACTAATAACTTACGACACATACGCCGAACACACCGCCGCCCATCGAATTTATTGTTATTATTCGCGACGTCCGTCAAAAAAGTTTTCACTCTGGTGCCGACGAAATACAAGACCTGCGGGCGCGGCGGGAAACTCGACGAAAATAAATATTTACCGACGGTCGTTCGGGGCCGGTGATGGGGGGGGGGCGGTAGTATATAGCAAAAGCCGGAATATTTACGACCGACAGAGATGAAAAAACGACGACACCGGCCACGAATCTGCACTCCACACACACACACACACACACACACACACACACGCGCGATGTTGTTATGATCGTTTCACGTGTGCAAACACGTGTCGTATATTCGCGTAACACACCTACGACTATAATGCGCGGCGCTGGAAAATTTCCCAGCGGTAGTGAGGAGGAGTTTATGCCGGGACGATGAACCGCGCAACAGGGCGCGTGTGTCACGAAGTGTAGATTTCTTTTTCGAATCGCAGAACTAAATATTATTGTTATTTCGTCGCGAGAAAAGTTGACAAATTAAGTCGAACACGTCACATAATAATATAATATTATTACAGGCGGACCTATATAATATTAGGTAGGTACTATGGACAGGAGACCGGAATCAATTTAATTTCCGTGTCCATCGTGTACCGAGTGTACCACAGGGGCGCCGCAGGGGTTTTTAGATGACTGCGTTTCAAATCAAACTGGACTTGGAGATATCGTAGACCAAATTTTATTTTGAAAATACATGCGTGGTATATAAACGGCCATTATATTATACTTGTAATGGTTATATTTACTTTGAACATGTATCATAATAATTGAGAAATTTACTAAGGTCAAAAGTGTTTTGATTGACAAGGTCAATTATTTTCGATAGTGGCATAATAGGTGAAGAAAACTACTATATATTTTTAAGAGCAATGTTTCTGTAGAAACTCTCGAACTCGCCCAGATTTAATTGTACACTTTGAACTGTATGCATCTATCCTTATTAAATAGAATATAAAACACAGAGTGATTTCATTTTAAAACTAGACATCACTGGGTTTGATCGGTTGATATAAATTTTGAACATATTATTATGGCATACCTATATGGCTATATCATACTTCAAATTTTATGTAAAGTAATGACGGTTGTAGTGTCTTCCGCGTAAAATATAACAGAATATCTCTAGCAAACTAGTCATGGTCCACGACTAACTGCAGATAGACACCGATCGATCGAATTTGAATAAACTGAAGACTTGGCGACGAGCCTACACATTACGTCATGTTCCATCGAAAATTCACCAGCGCGTATAATAGGATGATACCGATTACCGATGATATTGAGAAAATAAACAACACCGCCCAAAAGTAATGTTTGCTTTCTGAAAAACCTTCACCCCTGTTTGGAGATTTGACCTCTGTTGATGGGGGCTGCCACGGTATCGCGAGGGTGCAAATTTTTTTCCACATGTGGACACACATCGTGCACACACGAGCTCAAAATTTAATTTGACTATATGCCGTCACCGTTTCAGCAGGACGGTGACAAATGTTCTTCGACGCGCAAGATTGAGGTGCGCTCGAATTATCCCGCACAATGACCGTCTATCCGTGTGATTATATCCGACTGAGTGAATATACGGTTTCCTCATTATATTTCCGCCCTCCCCCCCCCAGTGGACGTGTGACATAAAAAAAAACATATTATGTCATAATATATAGTGAAAAATCTAGAGGATTTGCTTCCGGCATTCCCAGGAGTATTAAACAGGTAATGCCAAGTCTATTTAAGCTTAAAGTTATAAATTATAAAAAAAAACTTGGTAGTTATAGGTACTCGTACTATATTTTTATACTATACTATTTTTATGCTATTAATTATTATGCATAATTACAGCCCCAATTTTAAGACCATTGAGCACCAAATATCTATTATCTGGTGGTTTGATATTTACCGACACGTTTAACATTAGTGTTAGGTATAGCTGGTAGGTACCTGCAGTTTGTTACCTGTGGTTAATGTACAGACAATATTACTGTTATCGGACGGTGAAATGAAAATGTTATGTTGCAATTAATTAATTTTTCACGGATGAGGTGTGACTAAGATGGATAATATCATTATAACGGCGGATCTATAAATATAATATATATATAATATGCACGCGGATAAAACGCCGATACGGTTATTACCATCAATATTCATCAAAATACTATTTCACTGTAGGACGGCGCGATTAGTATAATAATAAATTTAAAACGTCCGCAGCTAATCGACGCTAATAATAAGTGACAATATTATACATTATTATTTTAATACCATAATCACTATACAGTGTCACACCGATTACGGTTTGTGCGTGTACACATAGTTAGTCATTTCGAAGTTTTTTTTTTTTCATTTTTTTAGATTTTCCTTCGGAGTTTTTTTCCGAATAAACCATTCCGTGGCCTTCGTATGGAAACCATAATATATAATATGCGTTGTGTGGCGCGGCGTAAAACTAAAAGCTTATATTATTATTTTATAGTAATCGATTTTGAATTTTTAAAAGTAAACATTGTTGATATAAAATGAGAACAATCTTAACGCTTTTACGATGATGTGATGTTTCACCGAAGATAATAAAATATTAAATATTATAAACTCCCCTTCAGGCGTGTAATTATATTAGTGTAGTGATTAATATTCACATATGCAGAAATAAAAATGCGGAAAACGTGTATGGGTAGTAAAAAAAAAAAAAAACTTTTACACCAATAATAACCGGCTGAATCGTGAGCAAAAGTGCCTATCATATTATCATAATACTCCGTACCCTAAATTATGATAATTATTATGAAAATTACATTATTTTTTTTTTTTAAATTATATTGAGTTTAATTGTAAATACGATATTTTGCTGTTGATGTTTTAATAAAATATTGAACCCAACGTGGTTCATACGGTTTGCGCTACCGTTGTTTGACTGCTGTAATCGCCGTCTATAACGATACGTTTAATTTAACGTGTAACGAGTTGGAGTTAAATCAAATAGATTATTCCTCGGCACATTCAACTTTGACACGATTATATCAAACTACACGATGTTACAATATAATTATTAATATTATCATATGGCATAAATGCCGTACCCCTGATTCATCGTGGTAACGCCAGCTGCCGAGTCGACATCGCAGACGAAACCCTAACAAACGGCCGGATTTACGGAAAATTATACAATAATAACTGCTCACAAAAATAAAACTCGTGCCAATGACAGAAATAATATTATAATATCAATGCCATTAATTGAAATGAAATTTGCAGAAAGCGGTGATTTTCCGTTTTTGTTTGACATGCGTGAAACATATAGGAATTTATATTATATTGTGTTTTTCAGCGTACCCAATTGATCTAGTGAAGCGAAAATAATTTCAGAAAATAGATTTGAATTTTTTGTCAAGTATACTCTTGAGATCGAGTTTGTATCATTTTTTATACCCTTAAAAAAGATTTATTAAAAAGTAAAAATTTAAAAAATAGTCATAATTCAAGTTTTGGATAAAAATAAAAAATATAAGAATCTCAAGTATTGAAGTACCTAACTCATAGTTATCCTAATATCGAACTGAGTTATTCAATATTCGAATTTAAAAAAAAACAGGTGATTTATGAATATTTTTAGTTGGAACTGAGTTGTTAAAACCAATAACCAAGTATTCCGGGTTATTTACTTAAATTTAATCATTGATATTTAAACAATAATATAATAATTATATTATATCATAAAAATATATTGAATAAGCAAACAAAAAGGATAAAATTGTTCTTTCGAAAACTTACGTAATGTTCAAACGATGTTTTTAAAAATCTATTAACTCCGACAGTATGTCCATGTAACACCGTAGTATAATAATTATATAGGTAACAAATAATTTGTTGAGCTCAAATAAATTTAGTTTAACACACACGACAAGTGAATGATAAAATTATTAATTTAATCTAATTTATTTATATATTGAATAACAATATCATGCTTTAAAATAATAATATTTTGTCTGTGCTGTATATAGACCATAGAGAACCGTATTATATAACCTAATGCACTCGGAAACCGTTTAAAAAGACGTTGAAAGTAAAATAAGAATTATTTTTCTTTTTTTTATTTATGTATGCGTCAACGTAACGTCAATGTACATTTTTGGAAGGACTACTTGAAATTGTCATGGCCGTGGGTTTTTGCTGTGTACTATATATAATAATAATATATTTTGAAAAACCCAATTTAAAAAGCGTACACAACATTCAAGTCGCGTTTGTATAAAAACTGACTGGCGGGCGCATCAATGCTTTGACAATGGTCGTTAATGGTAAAAAAAAAAAAGCTAAAAAGATGACCAGCAAAAATCATTTTTTTGTCAAAATATTTTTCATTTTCCAAAAGTTATTCAAACACATATTATAAATAGTGCCAACATATAAAATATATTTGCGTATTATATTATATATGATAAGAAAATCTATCGAATTGATACAAAAATACATTGTTTATTTTCAAATAATAATAAATAGGGTCCGGATTTTTATGCAAAAGAATATTCTTCCATATTTAACTTATAAGAATTCTGACAACTAAATATCTTGACGTTTCGTAATACGTAGATTCTGCTATATATTTTTTTTTCATATTTCTGCATATTTGATTGAAAATGCATATTAATTGCATAAAAGTTGCATTTTATATTAATGGTTGATGAATTTTTTTATTTTTTTCAAAGCAAGGCAAGTGTGCTGCCGACATAAAAGTTAATTTAAGCAGTAATTGGGAAATGACGTCACCGATTTTCAACGCATCACAGAAATCATCTTCCATAGAAAAATCGGGTGCTAACCTACAAGAAACTATCTCGTTGGTTAGATATGTTGAAATTAGGTTAAGTGAAGGAGAAATAGGCATAGAATTTTCTAAAGTTAAACTAATGCAAGTGTATTATCGAAGAAAAGGCCTTGAAGAGTTGACACCTGAAGACATTTCTTATTTTAAGTATCCTATCGTATCTTGCTACGTAGAAAGAAGTTTTTCAAAATACAAATCTATGCTACGTGACAATGCAGAAATTTCGAATTTGAAAATATAAAATCACATTTCTTGTTGGTACTCATTCCAAAATTAATATTACATTTTATTAATTTTGCATTTATTTAATTGAGCAATATGTATAAATGTATGGCTTGTACACATTTGTAAGCAGAAGTATATTAAATATAGTATAATTGTTTTAAGATGTTCAGTTTTTTTTTAACACACAATTAAGAATTTTTTTGCATATTTTTGAATTTTTCAGTGCATAAACATGTGTATATTATTTAACAACAATTTTTGCATAAAAATTCGGGCCTTAATAATAATATTATGATACTTCAATCATTATTTTGTTATAATTCGTAAAGGCATATCGATTAAGTTTTCGACATGATTTCGTATACACTGCCTAATTGAAACGAACAAATTCTGAAATAATAGCTGGCGTCTCCGGTTTCCGCCAGAAACGACCTTTCCGTTTTCCGCCAATGGACATTTTAAATGACACGCCAAAATAATTCAATTATAATTATAAAAATATGGCGTGAACGATTTCACGGACTTATCAATTCGGTGTATTATTCATCTTGATCGTTTATTCATCGATTTACGCCATCAGAAAATTGTATCATAAATTAGTGCGCACAATATTTATGGACAGCGCTGAACATAAATATATTAAGTAGAGGACGTCGCACCAGCGTACATATTATATTATTATACTGCGTAAAACCCAATTTGCGAGAATCGACACACACTCGCACGTCACACTTGGTACATATTCATCAAATTGTTATAGAGGTACGAGTGAAGTTTATCTATGACGCGAAGTTTTTTCTTTCCAAGTCAGTTTAAGGTAAAAATAGATATTTTACAAAAGTGATTTTGGTTTTTAAAATGCGTTGTAGTATTATATTATTATTATTGTTATTATACCAACACAACTATCGCGTTAAGTCGTCAAACAATAATATGAAATGTTGTTTAACTGATAAAATAATATGTCTTTTATTTTATGATAACGAAATGGTTGTTTTCACTTATTCCGTTGTAAATAATAATATAATGTGGCCTAGTGTGGCGTGGTGGTTGTTCTCGGTCACAAAATGTGTTTTGAGTGCCACCACTGGCCTGTGTCACTAATTCACGGATGGGTGACCACCCGGGTTTTAGTGACAAATCCTTGCCACACATACACGTGTTACTCAACAGACCATAAAAATCCAACTTAAAAAATAACCTCCTTCCAATGGTCTATGTTTCTACGGGTTGATTAAGAAAAAATAAATAAAATACATTATAGTCTGTCTTAGTCATACATTCGAAACTATGTTTATTCATCATTTCCTATTACGAGGTATTACTTAATAAACCAATACCGATAATGTGACAGTTATGATTGTTAGATTTTCGTTTTTTCTCAAAAACTCTTAATAACATAATGTTATCCAGTACTTATAATAAGTTCCTTCTAAAGTTTAAATGGAGTGCAAAAATTCCTCTTAAGATAAGCTATGCAATTCTCGTTCTTTCCAATAACATATTATTATATAATAATATAGTGAATGACTGTTCGATTGGAGTCTAGCTATATATTGTTAATAAGTACTTTCAATTTCCGACCTATACTTAATAAGACTCTTGTTTTAGTAAATATTTAACTTATATATATTATCTTTATGACTTTAACTGTACTACTTCATTTGATACAAGAAATAACACTGACAAATACCACACTAAAAAATGCATGTACCAATATCGGGCATTTCCGAGGGAGAGGGGGGGGGGGGGAAATTGCCATATCCATGTCCATAGCTAACAGATATACAAGTGTTTAACAAAGATTTAAATTGGTGGAAACATTTAAAAAAAAAATCATTCCCCCCCCCCCCGTATGAAATGTCTAACTACGAATATAATTGCGTATCGTTATCTAAAAGAGCTAAACGTTGTAATATATTTTGGGGGCGCGGGGGAATCGCTCATCACACGTCTATTCAGTGAACACCAATAGTGGTGATTTAAAATAATATAGGTAATATTATAATGATAACAAATTAATATGATACGAGCGTAGCATGAAAATGTCGATCAACTTATTAAAAAATGCGTATTTTTTGCAATAATTTGAAGTTTATAATAACTTGACACCAACGGTTTAATATTTTTATATTGTTTTTCCCGTGTGTCGGTCACTATTATATTATTATCATTACATTTATACGCATTTATGCGTGCCTATTATTTTAGTCAAAGCACACGAATTATAATACTAAACTATACCTAATAACATTACATTGTACAATGGGGTGTTTAATATCTATTCGGAAAACGCGTACAATATTGTAATATTACAGTCACCCGTTCGAAACATTCAGACGTCCGCTGCAGAGCAAACGCTCCAAATGACCTATTCACCGCCAAAACACGACGCAAGTACTCGAATATTATTCAAAAAGCGCTTTAATGACTACGCGGCTAAACTAAATTTTACCACTACTAAAACTACAACGCGTACGTAATATTATTATGTTATCATAGTGTAATGTATAGATAACGTGTTTTGTGTAATATAGATAGGTACATATAACGTCAGCGTCGTTATCGGAAAATCTTAAAAAGAAAATAAATCTAAAATATACGCCACCGACGGGTTCAACCCGATCGATCGATTATCTGATGATAATAATTAATCCTAAATACAAAAAGACACCTGTGGCGTAGCGCGTCATAACCGACGACGTACGAATTAAAAATCGCATACTTATACGTAAAACTAACCAGCGGAAAATCAGAAAATAGTATCATCGTCGGTTGAGCGTACATAATAAAATGTGCACTATGAATTTTGGTGAAATGTTTGTATTGAAAACGCCTACGAAACAGCAATGATGAATCGATCACATCCGCAGCCATAAAGTATAGCTGATTTATTATATATGAATAGACGCGTTTGTCCGCAAAGTACAACAACGTTTCGACTTGAAGATATAACTCGAAAAGAAATTCAAAACAAAAGAAACTCGACGGGAAACTTGAGACTGTCATCGTCGTCGGGGTAAGGAACTCGAAGATATTTAAAAGAGAAAGAAAAGATCAATAGCAATGTTTACTTCCGCTGAAGAGGGTAGAGCGAATATTGACCATTATATTATTATACACACACGAACAATATTGTGGGCCACTCCAAGTCTCCAACAATCCCGTTCGGTTCTGTATAATATGTAATTAGCCTCCACAAACTAGTGTGAAGAATACCTGTCAATTAAAACACATAATTATATGGCTCATCCGAAATGTCTATTGGTACCTTAGCTACGGCTCGCTAAATTCTGAACGACCCAACATCAAACGAGCGAATCCACTGACAGCGGGGGAAACACACCAGCGCCGTCTACTTGAATGTATTTATACACAAGTATTTTGAATGGGTAGCGTAAAAAATATGAATGGAAAAAAATATATAAATGATCAAACGCTGTGGAATGACGTAAGCATAATAAAATATAGATACCTATATTACAAATCTCAAAACTAATCGAGAGATAATTCTACACTGTAAAAATACTTGTTATTTGTTACAAACATTTCGTTAACTAGGTCACGTGTACTTAATTGAAGCATTTAAAAAATAAAAAAATAAAAAAATATAGGTGCCGCCGTACAAAATTATTGTGTTTAGTATAATACAATATGCTTATAACACGAAACAAAATATAGGTACTGTTAATAAAAAAAAATATTAACCGTCCAAGCTATTATTGAAAAAAAATGCTATAATATGATTAAAAATTAATAAATAATAAAATAATAAACTATATTATCCATATTTTAAATTTTTTTTTTAATATTATTATTTTGAAAGTTTAAATCCTACTATTATACTGTACTGATCACATTATATAAGCAGGCTTTCAGAATAAATTGAAACTGTTTTGCTTTATTATATTTTTTTATTAATTTTCTAACATTTTATTTTTAAAAAAAAAAACGTAGCAATAATAGTAATATGATAATTTTCAAATGTTTAATATTCTTACAATTTTTTAATGCCTTATTTGCTTTAAAAATATAAGTTATAAAATATATTATAATTTATTGTGTTATATTACAATAAGTCCGAACAGAAATCATCAGTTTGCAAAGTAAGATCTGTAAAGTGTCATCATAACCTAAAATTCAATAATACGGACAATCGTAGTTGGTTATGAGTTATGATGTACAACAAACGAATTGAAACTAGTAAATACTGAAACATTAATAAAAAAAAATGAATAGTATGAGCTTACAATTTTCGTTTGTTGGTTTATAATTTATTTAAGTTTCAAGTTTCTTATTTGATTTCTAACAACAACTATTACTGTTCTATAACAAATACCATGTTAATTGTCCGACCAGCATTTATAATGTATTACCTAATATCGTATTGAATAGGCAGTGAAACAAACCCTATGGCGACCTCTTCTTGAATTAGTAATTATCTTATTTCCAACAAAAATAAAATATTATATTAGAAAATCCGATGAAGTCTGGACAATGAATTTTATTTGAGTGCATCAATTTAAAAAAAAAAAAGGTGATCTTTTCCAACTATTATTCTGTTATGTTTTCCTGCAGTTGGCCGCATTAACAATTCCCCACTTTTTAATAGGTACAGGAAAAACAACTCAGAGGGATTATTTCAGTTAATTATAGAAAGCTTTGCAGTTCGCCTATATAAAATTCACTTTAAATCTAAAGTTAGTATCCTCGTGAGTTTTAAAAAAAAACATTTTCAACTATAAATATCTACCCCAGTACATATTATATGTAGGTACATCCTACATGCAAATTATTTATTTGTAAAATAACCAACATTTTATTTTATAATATTATACCTACCTGTAGATTAATAACTGCTCACATAACTATTTAAATATTCACATGAGTATGATCACAGATCACTGAATGCTTTAACTTCAAAAACACGTGGTCAAATAATATACAGTTTTAGATTACACACAACAAATAAATCGTATGTACATCAGAAGTGGAACCAGATCTCCGAGCAAACATTAATGTGACAAACGAGATTTAAATAAATAAATAAAAAAGATTTTGTTTGAAAAAATGTAATAACTCGTGTGTTTGTCATAACCTGGGTACATAAGTTCATCGAAAAAAGTAAAAACGACAACACGCACCTATTTTATACGCTAAATATTTAATACATTTAGAGAAAACGTTATTTCGTTTGTCTAGAACAAACTAGATTATAAAAAACTGTTTACCTGTGAATAATATTGATCAGTACTCTATCTTTCACATAAATAGATAAAAGCACCTTATTCGTTTAGGTACGTGTGTCGTATTATTCAATTTTACACTTGTATTATTTCTCTTGGCTTTGCTCTGATAACAAATAAGTACAATTTTCTTCTAAAAATACAAATAAAAAAAATGTTCCGTGTAAATAGGTCATTCTTTGAAAAAATATTTGAATACTAAAAATTAATGAGTTAGTTTAATTATTATTACATGGAAAAAAGTACGTTGACATTTCGTCGCATAAAATATTATATCCTGAAGGCTTGAACAAAACCGCATTAAAATAAAAATATTGTCGTCTCGGTAATACACTGTTACAATACGCATAATATATTATATTATAATAACAATAATTATAACTGGCGTATACTCGATGAAAACAATTAATTAAAAACAAGGCCGGAGATAATTTATATCAATTATTATACCCTGCAGGGACGTTAATGGTTGACACATTTTTATTTTTTTTTTCGTGAATTAACGAAGAACCATTTTTCATGATATTCATACATTAATTGTATCACTCTTCAAACATGTATATTATACTCGTCCAACTAGACGATTAAATAAGAGTCAAAAACAGCAATACAACAAATGAACAATTATTGGTTTCAACGTCGGGCGACAATGTCGTCTTGAGGTGTAGTTTCTGATATAATGATGTTGGCGACGACAGGAACAAAATCGCGGTAAGTATCGAATGAAATATAAAAATAATCGCCATGAAAACGTTGATTCGGTTATAACAGTCACTATTTAAAACAAAATAATACCTATTACAATACTATGGTATTGCGTTTTAAACAAATACATAATTTGGAGCATTATTTTTGCCGGCAATTTCAGTTATTATTTCACAGACACTGCACACATGCATAATATTATAAAATATTTAATACATTATTGTATATAATATTATATGTTTAATGTTATTACCCACCGCTTTGGGTACTGCAGCGCAGTTTCCATACAAATGTTTCATGATAATAGTGACTAGTGCGAAATAAAAAAAACCTATTATATTTTCTCTTCTTTATTCTTCATAATGAAATGTGAAAAAATTTAACGGTTCCGTGAAAGCCACCGTTTAATGTAGGAGCACCGACATAATTGAAAAGTTCTCTGCTATTTACTCGCCCTATGGGCGGGGACGAAAAGCTTTTAGCGTGATGACTTATGCAATATATTACAATGTTAGCACTTATGAATAAAGGTAAAACAAAAGAAAAGCCATATTTTCATGACGCCAAACAGTTATTGCAGTTCTACAACACGGTATAGCTATATATAGGTGGCCATACCATACTGGATATGTGCATGTAAAATATATATGCGTGCAGCACCGTGCGATGGTGTAATATTATAATATATTATTATAAACGCAATAATATATCGCACTCAAAATCGGGATACTCGGCGGGCTACTCGTGCAAATTACTGCTGAGAACTCCACACCTCCCCCAACCCCCGCCACCACAAAAACCCCCATGCAAATCGTGCACATCGCATATACATATGACATGTATGCGTATGACGTATTAAAATTATTTATTTACTCGTTTCATTTTTTATACACCCCCGCGCGCGAACACGCATATATATATAAATAGTGCATGTATAATAATATTTTAGAGTAGGAAAAGTTTTACACACATATTATAATAACGTCCTGTATATGTGTATTATACATATCTAAAATATCACCGAGTTTCTACATAATAATATAAATATATGTGTGTGTGTGTGTGATGTTATGAAGCTTCTGTGTGTGTACAGTATTTACGCCGACTACACGTCGATAAGTTCTTTGAAAATTACCATACATGTATTAATACACGCGTCATGAAATAATAATTACGGTTCGTATGTTAAACCGAAAGCTCGTCGAACATTATTACTATATGTTTTGGTGGAATGGTATTACAGTATATATAGTATATGGGTATTGGGTGTAGGTACTACAGGTACCTAATAAATACTTTAAATACATATGTATATATATATGCTATAATAATGTATGGATACGCATTACTCATATTATATTATGTGCACAGAAAACGAAATCTAGCATTTTAAGACGACGATATTATACGTTTATAAACTGTATAATTTTATTCGCATAAAGTAAACCCGGTCTTATAATTACTTCGAAAGAATGCTTTGAATTGCAATCGCTGTTATAGTTAAATTAGTTTTTTATTGTCCGTCATAATTTGGAATCAAATGAACATAAAAACCATAGTATGATAAAAAAAAATAATCAAATTGCCACGTATTAGATTTTAAATTGGATAATACTTCTTTTATTGCAATATTAAAAATATTAAAAATGATAAATATTAAATTATGTCTGTGTAAAACTTTTTCATGATTTAAAAATGTTAAATTAAAAAAGAAAATATTTCAATAATATTACAATCCTTAGCTGTGTACTAGCAATGAGAATATTTTTCAATAATTATGCCAGTATTTTACTCGACATAAGATAAAAAAAAGTTTTGATTTATTTCCAGAAATCGTTGTTCAAATCGACAAACGAAATATTATGTTCCGAATATTGTTTGTGCGATGTTTTTGAAATATCCGAAGACTGAATAGTAGGATGTATATACACATTTACCGCGTACCTATAGGTTACTTATATACCTATAATATTATAATTACCATGAAAAACAGTATTGAAAAAAAGCTGTTTTGGCTGCGGTTATAATACTATTTTGTCATAATACAAACGCCGATCGGAGGGGGGGGGAGCACGAACGTTCGTATGACATGGGCTAAACACGAAAAAATAATAATATAAGTAAGGTTAATGCACATTTATGTCGTTCGCTGCGCGACGGGTTTTTTTTTTTTTTTTGTCTTCCCTTTGGCCCAACCTTTGTTCGGAAAATGACTGATCTCGTTCGTTGGTTTTTTTTTGTTTTTTTGTTTTAGTCGCCCCTCGAGTAATTCAAAAATAAAATGCACGGGTCGCGTATAATAATAATAATAATGCCGAATGAAGGTTATAATATTATATACGTGTATATACATAATATTATATATATATTATACTCACTACGATATACGCGCGCAGTATACGTGTATAATAATAATGATAATAATAATAATAATAATAATAATAATAATAATAATATGAAAAGAGAGAACGGACTCGGTGCTTCACAGTCGGACCGAGACAAAGGCCCCTCGGAGAGTGAGAGCTCGTTAATGAACTGCGATTCCAATTAAACGCGATGTGTCTTGATCAGAGGCACGCACACGCGCACGCGCGACGGTCCGCGACGGTCGTCGTGTCCGGGTTTTCGGCCGGGGGGGAGGGGGTGAGGGGGTGGTGTTTATGTTATATTATTATTATTACTATTATTATTCACGTTTGCTCGGCTTTTTCTTTCCATAATAGTATACCTAGGTGGTAGGCATCTACACGGTGTAATCACAATCATTTCGACTCGGACATTTTCCGACGCGTCACGGTGGTTAATGATCGAGAACTTGGTAATAATTATAATATTATATAGTACGCGCGTATTATAACATAGATGTAACGATATTATTACGTGGGGCGAAGAACGCGTCTTATTATAGTTATATGTACATAATGTCTGCCCGTATAATACACATATTATATTATAATATAATACGTATAATGTTTAACGGTCGCATATTTTTTTATTTTTTTTTTTTCGGTGAACGCCTAAGGTTTAATTTATAACGGTATTTTACGCGAGCGACTTGGTTTTTGGCATAATAAACATAATAATATTATAATATATACTGAAGTTTTTTAACACTCATCAGTCATCCCTCTTTAATATATTATATGGGTAGGTATTCCACAGCAGTATGCGTCATAATGTATACGCGTGGCACCAGTTCGGTAAAAAATATGCCCACGGCCAAATATTGTCCACGAAAAAGATGTCCGTCGCAGCTAAACCAACGGGAATCAATCATTTTTAAAAATCGATATTCTACTCTAGCTCCTAATTGTTTAAGTACTGAAGTGTAACCTATACCAGCTCAACATTATTTATAACTACAGTTATTTTGTAGCTTATTGAAAAAAGAAACCCGCTTGACATGTGAAATATATTGTATTTTCTTTAAATAGGTACTTGTCAATAAAATATAAATGCACACAAAACTGTATGTCCCGGCCCTTAAATTATGAATGCTGATTTTGAAAAAAAATAACACTGTCGTCCATACATTGCTTGCAGACATTTTCGGGGATGACCTTAAAAAACTGTCTTTTATTGTAAAAGTGTTTTCATCACCTGCGCCAATTGACACAACGGAAAATCTAATATTCCTAGACTTAGATAAATGCGACAGAGAAAATGAACCGTTCAAGACATTTTATTGTACTATAACGACGGATGGATTAGCTTTTTTGCCAACAAAAGATGTTCCCGATGGAATGAAATTTTTAAAAAAACGTTTATTCTCAGTATTTCTTCCCACTTTTCAGGTATTTTGATATTACATATTGTTATTATGTGGAAAAATAAAATAATACATACTATAACAACTTGTAATAAAAAAAAGTACCCGTTTTCTATGCACCATTTGTTTGAAATATTCATGACGTACCTAAACGTTGACTTTGAACTAACAAATAACAAATGAAAAACGAAATAGTAAGTTTTCAAAACGAATTGGTCAAACCAATTCAACCATGAATTTATATCGTAATAGATAAAAATATTGTGCTGTACAATATTTTTTAAGAATGTATAATTATACCTAACCTCAAAAAAAAAATGTACATTGATATTAAAATAAAATTGCATAAATATGCATTGAATTTGGTACCTATAGCAAAATGATAAATAAATAACTTTTTTAAAACTATTTTCCTAATAGCTAAACAATTTAAATATTTTCAAAATATTATTTCGTAATATGTATTCATATTTTATTAAATGTTTTATTGTATTATTATTGTTCAATGCGTAAACAGTAACCGAACCGTAATAATAATGTATTTTATTAGTTGTTATTCGATGTTATGTGATTATAGTTGTTAATTATAGGTATTCATTTAATTAAAAACTATCTTTAAATTATAGTAATGTCATTGAGATGACTATATATTTTAATAGCACTGATTTTATATGACGCAACAATATTCTGATATTTGTCATGAAATATATTTTTCGTGCCACGTCTTTTGCTACTCGCAGTCTAATCAATTAAATATTACAAATCCTTTGCGCTCCATCCTGCCATTATACGCGAACACTTTGATATTGTGACCACTTTTAACTATAATATTAATTTATTATATTACGCGTACGTGCCACAGTTACCGCTGTTTTTAAAGGAAGCCACGTCTTCCGGGATATCCGTATAAAATAAACGGTGCGACGACGAATACGGTCGGCAGTCAAAGGTCGTGTTTTAATATCGGTGTAGGTACCTGCCGAGACCGAAGACGACAGTTATTTTCGTCCTACCCGTCCGTCGACACGGCGCTGCGAAAAGACAGTGCGGTTAAACGCTGAGACGCAAACACGGTAACAAGCGTCGAGCGTTTCGGCAGACGTTCGAGAAAGACAAAAAATGTCAAACATCCGATACGCACACACACACAGAGGCCTCTTGCCTTTTCGTCTGTGCGAGGACTTTGAAGGGTAAACGCCGTCTTGTACTTGGGTAATAAATAAATAATAAGACTATGTTATATTATGACTAGGGCCCGGAATTATATGCACTAAAAAAGTACGAAATATGCATGCATTTATGCACTTCATATCATTCAAATATGCACTTAAAATATGCTAACAAAAATGCATTTTAATTAATAACTAAATTAAGATCAGTGGAAATACTTGAACCTAGTTTTAATAGTTGTATTATATTACACGATCTTTATACATATTTTTTGATTTTAAATAAAATCGTGGATTATGGCAATGGTTTGTTGGTATCCATGGAATAAATAATTTTTCTTTAATGTTGATTTGTCCAGAATAGTTCGCAGAAACCAATGAACAATATGTAAAAAAAATGGTTAGACACACTTAGGTATTCGAAAAATACAGAAATATGCAGTATATATCAAAAAATGACAAAATATGTAAAAAATATGCATTCAAACACCATATATATGAAATGAAAATTTGTAACACACACAGATATGCTGTACACATCAAACAATTGCAAATTATGTAAAAATATGCAAAATAAAACTTTGTATTTCGGATCTATTGACTATAATTCAAATTTATAGCTTTTCTAGCTACTTTTTGGATTGATAAAAAAAAACTTGCAAATGCATATAAATCCGTGCCCTAATTATAACAATCACTGTGCGACTATTTTGTACCGCGCTGAAAATCCACTGATCCCGTTTTTGTCCGTGTACCGTGTGTGGGTAAAAACAGATTACGGTTTTGCCAAAAATCAGACGACTGCCATTTCCCGATATCAAATCAAAGTTTTTTTTTCAAAAATATTTTTATACATTATAAAAAACACAACACTGCACATAATAATATCACCGTGATGAGAAAATAGTAATAATATTATACGATGGATAGTATATATGATAATATTGTTATCATGAATATTATATTATATATTATATAGGTAGTTACCTATTTTTAACGTTTTTCAAAACATAAGACGCACAGATACATCTTAACGATTGCCAATATCATAACCATAGCTGCTGGTGTAAGACTATGATGACGGTCCAAAATTATGATCACAACCCTGCTACTATTATATTTCCCTGATGATAATATAACGACCAACGACCGTAATAATGTTTTGAGGTCTGACCGTCGTCTTCGAGTAAAAACAATAATTTACTACAGTTTCTTAAAACGCATTTCGATAGTTAATACATAATGGGCCATGTCGTAGTTTTACTTGTATAGCGTAAAAAAATAAAAACGTTATTAATCTTTCGCAATAATACAACGCGACGTTGAACTCGATGACCGTAAATCGTGGGTACCAGTGTACAACTGGTGTAATAATATCGTTACAATATGTTACGTGTAATGGTATGTTTTCCAAGACGAAAATAATATAATATTATTATCCACCCACCTATATATTCTAATATCTATATTATAATGAGTGAAACTAGGAGAATTATTGTTACAACACACAAACATAATAATAATAATGTAGAGACCGTTTTTATTTTTTAAACATTATTATGTTATACGAAATTAATTTAAAGTAAAAACTTAAGTTTGGTTACGACTCTTTAGGAAGGGGTGGGGGGGGGCGTCAGCGGTGAAGTCGGGGGTGGTTTGCATGTCGGACCGTGGCCGTTTATTGTTACGATTATGATTTTCTCGCGTCGTAGTCGTCGTCCCGGTGTCGCGCTGCAGAGCGAAATGAAATCGTTTTTTACGCGGCACTTTGTGCTGAATATTATACAATATAAATGTTTTCCACGCGGCGCTCGAGGCCGAAGTTTAATATCAATACAGTGCGGGGCGACATTGCAGCTGCCCCGAAAGTTTGTACTCGAATACTGTGTATATTATAATATATTATATTAAATACTCGAGACGACGACGGCGAAAAAAATAATAATAACAATAACGAAATGTTTAAAATAAAAACAAATTGACTTTTCGACTCGAACGCGTGTGCGAGTGTTATAATATATAAATATAATATGAATGTACACAGAGCATAAAGTAGGTATATTATTATTATCAAAGTAAGAGCGTTAAACCGAGACTATATAATATAACATCATATTATATAATATTATATACGTATCGTTATAATCATCACTTCTGCAGCTATAAAACATTATATGTTTACATATATATATACATTTTTTGTACCGTGCTATATTAATGCACACCTAAGCCCCCACAAAGGAGCTGACGATATAAAAAGAAAATAGTTTTTACACCGTTTTTACACCGTTTTTATTGTTTGTTTTTTACAATCAACCATCCAAAAAGAGTGTTCGTTTTCACCTCTTGACATTTAAAAAGATATTGAAGTGTTATAATATTCTCCGTGGCTATGATATTATAATACTGTCATTATCATTACTCCGTGTGGCACTGGAGTTGAACAGACTGTCATGATGAGACAACACTGATCGCGATGACCAGATATATCCAATGTAAAAGCCGGTTAGGGTGAAGCTCTATATTTTATACAATGAGAAACTTCGGCACCCTAAATACCTCCATTCAATAATCACACAATACCTATACATATATTGTTAGCTCTGTACCGCACACATTCATTTATTAACATAAAATAAGAAAAGTTTTTCCATAAATGACGTAAACTATGAGGGAGGGAGGTTAAACACACCTAAATCCGCTCTAAAACAAACGTATATACGGTTTTAACTTTGGGGACGAAGGTTTTACAATAAAGGGTACCTATATTATATCCTTATTAAATGCAATTATTTTTTTTTGAATCACTCTTATGAACCTATTCTACATAGTATGTATCGTATTACGATATATATAATAATATACTCGATGATAGTTATACCCACTTTTATAATAACAATTTCGTGTGTGACGGTGCGTTAAACACCGGACTCGCGACTCGACGGATGAGCGCCCACGCGAATGCCGATCGATTATCTCGATCACGGGGTCACCGGGTGCTCTCATATCGATATATATAAGGGTTTATAGATAAGCACGCGATCTATACCACGATCCTTTGACACGATGGTTATCCAGTCGACGGTGGTACGCGTATTCGTTTATACTATGTGTTACACACGTCATTAAATTGTTTTCTGACGCCGAACACAGTGACCCGACCACGTGAGTCGTAAAAAATAGAATAAAGAAATACCGCCGAGTTTCTATCTCTTCACAGCACCCCGCGGCCCTGGTGATTTATCGGCGAACATTTTCTTAAGTGCCTATGCATGCGCGCAATATCGCGGTGAACCGGGCAAGACACTTGTCGAGTACCTATTAATAATGTGGGTGCAGGTGCACGTACAATTTTCCCCAGTATTTTTTATTTTTCTTACTGTTTTCAATATTTCATATGGCCTATTTCATCATAATATCGCGAAAACGCACGGGAAATAGCGGTACTCGCATATAGGTACATCGAATATAAATAATCATCAACTATTATTATTTATTACAACTATCGATAATTATAATATTATATCAGTATATAAATTCCAATTTCGTACAATGTATTATTATGTAATATGATGGGTGACAGAAGTGTGGGGTCGAAAGGAGGGGAGGATGTGGTTATGAATCGCCCCTAGGCCCTAGGTATATCGATAAATCATATAAAAGGCTCGGAAAATTTCATACTTTTACTTAATAAAATAATATAATATTAATGTGTTTATATTTTATGGACAATGTCAAAAGTCTAAATACGGTCTCAGACAAAAGAGGCACTCGGCACGAGAGGAATTTCATTTTCACACTTTCTTAGAGGGTTTTTTCATCATACAGTAGGTAGCTATTATATTATAGATCGTATGCTGAGAAGAGCTTATCCCTCCTAGTTAGGTATGGAAAAAAAAAAAAATTTAAAAACGTTATTAGTATTATTATATAAACTTTACTTTTATTACAGTAGTGTAGTTATTCAGAGAACTGTAATCTGCACAAATACGTTTGAATGGGTCTTTGTATTTTATATGTAGCGTTAAACTTCCTAATGCGTGTATACATAAATAGGTATCACAACAAATTATTAACTGTCGATTAATCAAGGGGACATAGTCGACACGTTATATTACAATATATAATATAATAATAAAATAAGAAAGATTGATATAATATAGGTAAGTTACCGAAGACATCGAAGTCGAGAGTGAAGTCGGAAACTGATTTAAATAGTAAGACAGTATTAATTCATATTAAACGTCCGATATAACCGTAACGTAATGTATATTATAATCAATTTATTCTAAAAAAGTGGTCGAGTAGGTTAAATCTTCTGCTGTACAGTGGCTAAACCTATATTGATCGTGATCTCGATATGCATTGGGTAATTGTAATATGGATGTGTTGAATAATTTCAAACCAATGATATATCTGTCATCGCGCGTGGGTGGAAAAAAGTTCTGAGCGAAGGCGGCCTTACTTTTTGGTAACCAATAATCGTGGCTACCGAAAAATCATTTCAATAATAATTATATTACAATAATTTTAAAAAATAAGTATTTCCAATTTTTTTTTACCAGTTATTAAAAAAAAGTACTGATAAATGTCTGCTATTGATGACCCACCAAAGTGAAAACTATAACTGCAATCTGTTACCAAAAACCTGCGTCGAGGTTGAAGCATTTTTTAATTTGTCTTCAGAAGAAAATAAATAAACCGACATCGTTTTAAAATCAATGCATTCGTCGGTCCACCCAAAATCTAAAACAACAATAACAATAACAATATGCCATCGTCGTTTCAAAAAACTGCAAAATACGATGAACAATACAAATACGATCACGAACGCCGTGACCCTTACCACGACAACGCGCGGTTTTCGGTACACAAAATTAGATAATAATAATTACACTACTCTATTAAAGTGCTTATCAAAATATTATTATTATTATTTTTGCAGCGACGAAAAGCTCGACGTCACGATAACATAATGTCGACGATGTTCCGCAGCGAACTGTACGCGTAACATTGCACGCAAATACACACAATATTTAGATGTATAAAATATATATTATAATATTATACATATCATATTATTATTATTACGGTGTCCGCGCCGGATCGCTATACATCCGAATTCGGCATCTCCCCCCCCCCCGGGGCACGCCGCCGTGTGTCGCCGCCGCCACTGTTCCCCCGAGGTAAAACGCGCTAAATCCGACGGCGGCGGATGATTAATCACGCGGGATTACACGCCATTATATCCGGGTGCGCGCACGAGTAGCCGAGTAAATCACGAGCGTCGGCCGATGCGAACTAGAAAACGGCGGCGGTCACGTAAAACGCGTTAATTTATTAACCGGCGACCGCGTTTAAAACACGGCGAGCCCGTATTATGATCGTCCGACGCACGTCCTACCTACACCATGATAATTATTATTACGGCCGTAATAACCGGCACGTTATCACATTATGCGCGGGCGTGTTGCGTGGTCCGGCGGCGGTGGCCGTGACGGGTATAATGATATTATTATGATAAGCGCGTGATATCACGACGACGGATTTACGACAGCGACAGGTGCGATCAGCGTGTCGTTTATTATTATCATTATTGATTTGTTGTATTATAATACTTTGGGTAATATAGTATTATAGGCGCGTCGTTATTATTGTCGTAGGCGTACATACCTTACTGCTGCAGCGCGGCATGCCCAAATCATTATGCACCACTGCGTTAAACGTTATATAAGGTCATGTATTATATTGTTGTGTACTGCGACAGCAGGTCGATTGTTTTAAAGGTAACCCACTAGGTTGTTTAGAAATAATATGTTTACAAGATAATTTAATAGGCCGTTGCGAACAACAATAATTTTTAGAAAAAAATTATATTGTTTTGTTTACTCTAAAATCGAATTGCGAACTAGTGAATTAATTATGGTGATTTAAAGTTTAAATGTGCGAACAGGGGAATCTAGCGAAATGTTTGTTCACTCCTCTGTTCATTAAATCTTGTACCTACCTAACTAATATAAACCACTCATTTGGGAATCGATTTTTATGGACAAACAAAATTCTCTATAAAATATTATGATTTGAAAATGAATGTTATCGTCGTTCATAAAAGTAACACTCAAAAATATTGATAACTATGAGAATTTTTTTTCAAAAATGTCGTTTTGTTATGCGGTAAGTTATCTATAAAAAAAAACAATATATATTTCCAAAAACGTGAAACTTTTCAAGAAAATGAGAATCACTTTAAAAAAATCACTTTTGTATAAAATATAATATATTAATTATCTGAGTATTTTTTTTCTTATCGTGAGCCTAAAGAAATGTTTAAATTGTATTCGATTCATATTAAAAACAAAATATACTTATACAACCGATAACCGTAGGCTAATTCAAAATAGTATATTCTATGCAAACGTTTAAAAGAATAAATAATTGAACAACCCCTTAAATATTTTTAGTCAATGGTTTTTGTTCACAAATCCTCGATCTGTAGGTATAACAGTCGTATTCACTAAATATTTATCTAACTACAGTTGTAATTACATTTATAACAAACGAAATTAATAGATAAAATTCATCTGTTGCACACCCAGTTCCTAATTGAATATGTTGACATAAAAACTAAAAACATCATCACAATATATAAATGTGTTTTTTAAAACGACTCGATGACGCATGATTAATCCGATCGCCGAAACGATTCCCACACACATAAAAGTTGTACAATATAATATATACTATACAGTAGACTGTATAATGAGTAATAATATTAAGTGTCGAATGCTTAAAAATACAATTGTAAACCCTAACATTATTATGATATACACAATATATTATATAATTATGTGAATCGAATTCAGAATATATACCGATTAGTGGTGTATATATAGCTGCACGATATTAAAAAAAAAGATCAGATCCGACCACGGCCTTTGCTTTTTTAAGACATTTTATAAAATAAAGGTTTTTAGAAAAAGATTAAAAATATTATATTCTTGTTAGTATATTCGTAGAAAAATGCAGTTATTGCAATATGATACATATTTCACATATTATAATAAATTCATTGAGGCATGCCAACTATGTATTTAGGTATAGGTACCACACAATATGATATTATGGACTACGCTAACCTTATTCCCGAACTCACCATCACTTGATGGTCCACACGCTGATATTAAAAAACGATAGTTGTAATTCTTGACAGAAAATATATATATTATTTAACTTAACCTAACCTAACTGGGGCTTAGTGTGGCTCGGTGGTTGGCCACAGTCACAAACATGTTCTGAGGTCAAGCATCGGCCGACTTTGCCACTTCACGGATGGGAGACTACCCGTGTTTTTAGAGACGAATCCTTGCCTCTCGTACACGTGTTCCTCGACCAACCGTATCCCCCTTACAAAAATACTAATTATCATAGTCGCCTATGCTTAA
This sequence comes from Nasonovia ribisnigri, assembly GCA_027563435.1. Taxonomy (NCBI): domain Eukaryota; kingdom Metazoa; phylum Arthropoda; class Insecta; order Hemiptera; family Aphididae; genus Nasonovia; species Nasonovia ribisnigri. The sequence continues at coordinate 790,741 of JANEHU010004964.1, forward strand.
AATCAATAACAAATTTAATATATAATGTATATAGAACATCATAGACATTAAATACCTAGTATCGTAACTATAGGGACGGATAAAACCTTTCATTATTCTTTCATTCACAAATGACTGTAATTTTTTCATAAATCTACTTTGATAAACACCCATTTTTAGTGTTGAAATGTTGGGATAGTTTTCATTTCAATTTTCACCTAACCATTGTTAATAATATTATATAAACAATACACGGCAGTGAATGACAGTGATTCTCAAAGTGTTGAAATTGACTAACCCAAACATATATTTACTTGATTTTCCACATCATTTGGAAATAATTTTCTTGTGCACACATCCGTTGCGTTGAGGACGTTATAAATATTTAATTAATAGGTTGGTGATCACTGAGGTGGTCGAAACTCGCCGGTTGTGATGATATAGTTAAACATTAGACGCGTTGTACAGGTACGTGAATTGTGACAGAAGCGTTATAGACGTATATAGTGCGTGCACCAGTGGACGGTTATTTTGTTTTAATTTTTTTAAACCGTTTTATGGTAATCGGTGACTGCTGAAAGTGGTAACTGTGATCGCGAGAGGGGTTCGGGCAAAACAATATTCCGGTCAAAAGACCATTTTTTTACGGTCCGTATAGTATATTTATCGTGTCGAACAGACGTTTTTAACGAGACGTTTGTTGTTCTCGTATTTTTTTCCCTCTTCGCCAGCTATTACGACATTAAAAATACACGCTGCTATATAATATTATTACTATTATTGTTGTTATTAAGACGACAGCGACGATCAAACACTTTTTTTTGTCGTCTTTTCATTCCATTTCCCCACCCCGGAACACGTCGAAAACACGATACTATTTTATTTTTTATTTTTTGATTAATGGCGAAACCGCGGCGGCGAATGATGTGATAACCTCATGAAATATATCGTTTCACGGTGCAGCTTTGTTGTAGTATCGAGCTAAGAAAATTTCAGATAATACAGCTAATGCCCAAAGATAAATACAATTTAGCAATCCACATAGTGATAAAATAACACAATACACTGACATCATCGTTAGTTAAAGTTGAGTTAAAGTCGTATTTAGTCATCGGTAAGTACACGACGACGGACCACGTACAATATAACGTCGTGTTTTTTACTTTTCAACGGACATTGCACTTTCGGTAATTTAAACAGATACAGGTATAGGTGCATAATTAAATATTGTTATTTAACGCCTATTTTGACGTGGAATTAAAATAATACACACTTTTTCCGTTATGCGATTTGAAAAATATAATATATTATAATATTTCCGACAAGATACTATGGAGACGTCGATTGAATACAACAATCGAAAACAATTATTTCAGAAGACGGCGGACAACAGTTGTACCGCAACCGCAATATTAATAATAATATTATTATGTCCACATAATTATGATTTCGCATAATTTATTATTAATGTTCTGTAGAATCGATGCTATAGCACCAACCGATAACGTACACGCCACGCCAATTAATTCTTTTCGAATCAGCAGTGGCATCATGTCGTGCATATTAATATATAGATTACCCCGCGACGCTGTACACTATTGAGGATTTTAAATATTATAAACAATGCGGTTAATATTATAGTTTGTTATTTCTTTGTGAAGCTATTGGTTTTTTTTTTTTAACAACAACGATGGTTGTTTTTAGGGTGTTTCCTAATAATTCTGAAGTTGAATAGTTTTCTGAACGAATATCGGATGCCCCCTGGTTCGGAGGAGGGTCGTATATAGATCAAAATTGACCCAGCCACATTTGGTGTTCGGGGACACCAAAATATAATCAAGAGGCCCCATATTTTATTAATATATTTAAATGTGTGAAGATAATTCTTTAACAGTAAAAATATAGGAGATAATACTATCCGGAATCAAACCAATAATTCCTCACCTACTTTAGACCAATCATCAGGCATCACCACAACTCTCAACAACTTAAACTTTAAGTATTGCCGAGTTAAAATCAATAATAAATACACTCCAATCGCTTCTTACATCAATCACCACTCGGCTACTTTAAAACAATAATATCGTCAACACGCTCCTCGTTCTCCTATGTAATTGTAATATTATTACCCAAATATCAGAAGGTCACCAGAGGACAGCTTCTCCACTCAAGTCCCCCGGTTTCTTGTAATATATTACGTGTAAATGTCGGTATCACGGTAATATGATACATACTAAAATTGTATGGATTGTAAACATCAAATAAAAAAAAAATATGGTATTATAAATTAATTGGCCATGGTGTTTAGCACCATGACACCAAGTCGACGACTGATGCGGCGCCGCATGCCTCTGAGGCCACCGGAAGTCAACACTAATTATAGTATAGGCATGTTTATGGCTTTATAATTCACTCGGTTATCAGAACGATGCTTCTATTTCCATGTGTTTTCATAAGTGGGTGTTCGACAAAATGTGGTTTGGGCATTCATCTATTTTTAGTGAAACTGGATGTTTTAATTTTCGCCAGGAAACTTATATCGTCGACGACAATCGAGACGGTACCAATATTATAGTTAAGGTTCTATGTGTACAAGGTTATAATAATTGACCTCAAACTTTTTAAACTTATTTTAGCTACATAATTTAATTTTTTTAAATAAATATACCCTTCGGCACCGTTTCCAGCCATTGGGAGATACATTTGTATATATGTTATATATTATATAGCAATAAATGTAAAAAAGGTTCTTAATACAAGCTTGGAATGTAACTTAATATTTGTATCATAATTGTATAAATTTGTCCAGTTACAATGTTTTTTTATTAATAAAAATAAACTATTTTCACAATGACGTATGTGTCATAATTTAATCATAAGAAAAATTAATTAATAACATGCTATTTACTTCGATAAAAATGTTCATAAAATAGAATCTTGGTTAACGTGTAAAATGTATAAACAAATTACCTAGTAAGTGTAACAACTACCTATCAGCACGTTTTTGTTAAAAGTATACAGATTTGATATCCAGAAAAAAATTGTAAATTATAAAAAATAAAAAGAAACCACAAATTATCTCTGATCGGATCAGCAGTGTTTTAATTGTTAGTAAACAGATGTCATTAATTTATAAGTATTCGACTCTTCATCGACGAGGAGTTACGACCGGAGGACATTATTTTAGCAGAGTAACCATTGTAATTGCACTATTTATGCAAATAATAAATGTTCTGCAAACTTTCAATGTTATTTTAAACGGCACACCCACTCCCTCTAAATGTTCGATATTTGTACATAAAAGCGATCCTTCAAAATGGGAAATTAAAAGTAAAGGTTAAACAATTAATGACTATGATTTTGTATAAGTGGTTGGTGTTAAAATTTGGTACTTGAAATGATTTTTAAAAAAAATTTGAATAGAAAATTTAACACAGAGTACCCAATTGATTGAAAAAATGTATTCAATGAGTACCTAAATATTTTTTTCTAAAACATTACATTATGGGCTGAAAATAACTAACAATAATAATATATAATTGTAGGTACTTGAATGCAAATTGACTGTGCCGAAATATTTATTAATTTTTTTTGAATTGTACACTTAATAAAGTCAGTATATAATATTATAGTTGAAGAAAAATGAATAAAACCACACATTGTCCATCATCGGTCATCGAATCCACAAAAATTTGGCACCTAGTGTACTTTTATGATGCGGTTTGGTATATACAGGTACCAATAAAAAACGCATATCATTATTTTACATTACGATTTAAAAATACTGGCAAATTAACAAGAACAACTATAATATTAGGTGAATTAATATTAAACTTCATACCTATAGTATTATTATATTAAAGATAGGCCGGCAAAGCAAGCTTCGGAAAAATGTACACAATTTCAGCGACCGAGAGTGTCCAGAGGTTTCACATTTATGAATTCTATCATAATCATATAGAATTTTATTATTAGATTTACCATTATACAGAGTGCACCTTTATGTATGCGCAGTTTCGCTCCATTGTGTTTAAAGTTTCGGTTCCTTTTTTATTTTGAATATACGTCCATAATATTTATCGATGTCCGTCACAGACAATCGTTCACCATTTTCCGCATTATAGAGATTCCTGCATCAAATCGCCGTGGTGTACATTCTACTGTTCAAGTATACTATAAGTAATATCAGCGGTATAATATCATATTTTATTGTTTACCCACTCTAACTTCTTTGACTTTCCAATGAAATGCAACATATTATTATTATACACATTATATAAATATATGGACTGCGGTGGCGAAATACTTTCCCGGAGTGGCGAGGGGAGAGGCGACGACATAATAGAGTTTTACTGAAAGATTTTCGTCACTAAAACCCTAGTCCGGGCGTGCATCAGTGGCGGTGCGCTCCGAGTAAACGGAAAAAAATTCTATTCTATTATATTATATATTCTTTAATGGAGTTTTTCTTATTGCCATTTTTTTTTTCTTATTATTATTTTTATCGTCCGTACAACTAAAAAAGTATAAACGAACGTATATGCGAACGTATTATGAGAATTTGTATAGAAATATAATATTTATTATATGTACGGGCGCGCTAGTGCAAATGTATTTTTTTTTAGCTTTACTCGTCGGGCCCCGAGACAATTTCATCAGTTTCTTTCTAGTGTCATATATAATGTACAACCGTCTTGATGGCGAACACCTAAACTTTGATTGCGCGTATATCCTTCGGACCAGCGTTTTTATTTATTATTTTGACAAATGTCACGTTTGTGCACTGTACATTTGCAAGCGTGCGTGTATGAAATCAAATTTTGACCTACTTCAACCGAGTGAAAATATAAACAAAACTATTCACTATTAAAGATATATTACACTGGTTACGCACGATGACCCCCGCAGTATAGTTTCTCGACTTTTGACTGATAAGAAAAATGTACTATTGCGTAGCTCTATAATTGTAGCAACGTAAAATAAACTCGTTTAATACCTACCAGCTACCAATACGAGATGATCATTGATAATCAAGAACTCCGATATTTTATACCACAGTGATAATGTAATGAGCGCTGGTTGTTTTTTCTTATCAACAGTTTATCGACACTTCGGGAACACGGGCACGGGGCCGGATCAAGAGGACGGCGAGGTTTGACCCGGCACCAAGGTAGTATTATAATACGTATAGGAATAGAGCCCTTTTATAAAAAAAAAATGATTTTGCACCAGGCCCGAAAATCCTTGATCCGACACTGCATAGGCACATGATATTATAATTGACCATAAATGATAGCTGTTTTACAAGTATCCATTGAAGCCAACATGTGAGTGCGGGAGGGACAATGTAATGCTATTATATGCCTAGGTTAAGTGATAATCTCCTTAATTAATCTTCAGGTTTATTTGGATTTATATGGACATGTTAGCTTCACAAATTTTATATCATTCTTGGTCTATTCTATTATATCGTGTCTATGTTTGGGAACCACATTGTATGTTCTTATCATAGCTCTTAGATTAACCAGTGTATCTTTAATCGCAAAAAAATAAAACTAAAAGTACCTATTCGTTTTCGTTTCATCCATCACACATCGAAAGTAAAAGTGTCGGGCTTTAATGATAATGAAATACCAACCAGCAACCAAACAATGAACACGAAATTTAATAATTTTAAATATAATAAATTAATAATAATAAATGTGAATTGTAACTACCTATTATAATATAAACTTTTTTTTATACGTTAGTATTATATAAGAACAGAACCAAGTTTATTCAACTCAGATTCACAATACGAACTATTGTTGTAATTGGGATGAACAAACATTGGTGTAAGATAATTGTACGGGTATAAATTATTTCGTTGACACTATACCTATCGCTATTTATTATACTTACGGATTATTAACAGAAGATTTAACGAGCGATACTGATATTATATTATATTAATTTGTTGTAATATCAACAGTTTTAACTAGGTACCTACCTACAAAATTTACCACCGGACTTATTGCTTTTATTTTTTCCTTGTACGTAACTGAATATAGTTTATTATACACTTTACGTGCGCTGTTGCCACCAAAGTATTACACTTGTATTATATAGATACGTGGCTCGTAAGTTTTACCGAAAGTAATACTTTTACCACACAAACTTTGATCGGCTATTATTATTAAAGTATTTCGTTATTTCAGTGTAACCACGTATGATGGATAAACTAAATTAATTGTGCGGATATCGTTCATATCGTTTCCGTGCCTCGTAATAATTTTAATATATTATTAAGTTATACACGGTAGCATGGGCTTGCTCAAGTGGGGTGGGGGTCAATAGAGTCCCCCAGGGACACTTGACAAATACATACATATAATAAAAAGATTATTGTATTTCTCAATTTTAAATCAGGCAATTTTTTAACCCCCATTCAAAATTCTTCGTCACGGCACGGTAGTTATTTTGTACCTACACATTATCTTAATCCAATAGAAAATATAAAGTACCACCGGAGACATGGTACTCGCGCATTCGAATAAAACTGGGACGGAACAATCGCAGTAACGATATTATAATATTTGTAATGCACAGTCTATCGACTGCTGGAAGACGATTTGCGTCATAAATAGAGGCCGATAGGCTCACGTATATAGTACGTGTACGGAGGCGTGTCAAGTCGATGGATTTAAATTGTATTTTCTTCTTTTAGACGCAAAAATAGTGTAAACCTCGAAGCCGACCATGTATGTATAATACATAATATTATTAGAGGCATAAACAGATAGCGATTTACCGAGCGCGTTCATCCTTTTTTTCTTATATGCCACAATTATTCAAAATTAGATGTTTGGAATTTGTGAACATATTATATTTGCCATTTGGAGCCGATATTTTTAGATTGTTAAGATGAGAATTTTACTTGCAACTTACTTTAGGATGTCCTATGGAGATACGAATTACTGTTATTCAAACGAAAACTCTCTTTTCTACTAGGTATATCAAATTATTTAACGGACAATTTTTCTGTTAATTTTAACGTACTTATCTAAATCGAATATCAAACGAGTAGTTTTTGAGTTATTCAAAATGTTGTGTACAAAGTACAATAACTATAGGTCCATGACTAGATAATATTTTGGCTTCATATGATGATTTTAAAATTGTAGTTATTAATAATATATTAATCAAGGAACATTTATAATTTGTAAAAAATGACATAAGCGTAGTATATACTCGATCCAATATTACATCTATTTTATATTTTTACAAAACCATTTTTAAGGACTATTATCTTCTTTAGTATAATAATTTTAATAACTAAGAAATTACTCGTTTTAAATATAATACATATACAATTCCCCGGTGAAGCACGCCCTGTAAATAATATATATTATAGGTATACGTAATAATGTAGGTACCTATGGTTTTGGTGAAACACGATTAATCTCTGCAGCATTCGCAGACAAACGTGTTTGATTTTAAACACAATAATTTCAGATTTCATAAATGCAGTCACTTCAGTGGGACATTTATATCATTATAATAATTAATAAATAAACAATAAATGCGTGTGGAAACGCAAAGCGTAGTTAGAATTTTCTTTAAAGAGCATAATACTATTACAATAGCTTTAATTAAAAGAGTATACACACACACATTTTTAGTTGTAAAAACACAGCAACGGAGAAGAGAAATTACTGTTTTAGTGATTACAGAAGATAAATACAATTAGTGCTTTTTAAAATATTATATTATAAATAAATCAAATTTAGTGATCTACAACTTTACAGACACTTTTACAGCATTTTGTTGGTTTACCAAACCTCAGAGTAAGAAAATCAAAGGCTTTTTGTCGGGGTTTCTTAAAAAGTGTGAGATTGCCGCAGTGTGTACATATGGGCTTAATTTATGTAAATATTTTTTAACTAGAATTTTTAATATTCATTAAGAACACTGAAATAGTTGTGTTGGTCTTAAAGCTTATGCGGGAAGAGAACCGTGAAGTACCTTACACTGTTATTATAACAACAGCCTGGTGACCGGGCGGGTGGGTAGGTACAACAAACACGGTGAGAAACCCTGAAAAATGGCTGTTGCATACATAAAAGTATGACCTATATATACCTGAACACGAGTCTTTGACAACAAATAAACCAGCGATATAAACAATCGATGTTTTCTTGAAATATTTCGCCAAAAACAATTATTATTATAACTTACAACACCGGGATGATGGCATATACGGTTTGCAAAAAGTAAAAACCGTAATACCTATTAAAATATTATGCACGTGTATAAAATATAGTCATATCATAATAATATAATCATATTATATCGTGATAATATTATGTGTGTGTGAGTGAACAAATAACGAGCATTACACTGGCCGATATAACATTTGAAACTGTATATGAAGTATCTTTTAAAGCAATCACTGTACGTTCCTCAGCTATATCTGCTGGTCCAGTGACGACGTAGTTGTATATTGTGTAAAATTAAAAGATACATACATGAAAAGGAAACTATTTTCTTACATTATTGTCGTATAGGCGTACTTATACGTGTTATAATATATGTAGCGGCAGAACAACAGAACAAAATAATTAATAGACACTATGAAAACCATTAAGTAACAGCCTCTCGTATCGTCTAACGGCCGTGACATGTACATCCTGTCGGTGTTGAAGTCGGACTGATTATATTCGATGTGCGGTAGAAGCTCCATTTGTATTCGACACGTCTCCTGCTTGGCTCCCGGATGGAAAAAAATTTCAATTACTGCCCCCGTCGGGGCCAACGTAGCATACCCAGGGGAGGTGGTTTCGCGTAAATGTAGGGGATAAGTATTTATAGAAGGAAAGATCATCTTGAGTGAATGACCTCCACCTATTGCGAACTTACACTTTTTTTTACTTCGCATATTGTTATTATAATACGAAAAAGGTGTGTTAAACATCATCGCTTATTATTGATGAATCGTGTCAGTCGTTTTCCTGGGATTTCGTGGGTTATAATAATATTATAATAAAATATATTACCTGGGTATAACCTACACGGTAAAAACATTCAGAATTTGTTTTATATCTCTGTTTTTTTTTTTGCACAATATATTTTATAAAAATTGGGTTCCCCTCCCCCAATTTCTTAATACTGTATTTGCCGTTTCACTACATTTGTCTTCACCTATATTAATATTTATAATACCTAATAAATGTATAATATTGACAAAAATTTCACGCCGTCTCTGTGCTTTATTATAAATTATAACGAACCTATTATATCTCGTGCGCACTGTTATGGTATTATTATTATACTTTTAATTGATGATCATGCATACACAAGGGCGAAATTTTAAATTGAGTTACAAATTTAAAAATACTCTTGGTTGCCCCCCCCCCTCTTTTATGAAATTTCTGGCTGCGCCCTCGTGCATATTATGTTATAATATTACAGCTTTATAATATCTTAGCGTTCGACTACGAAAAGTACTAGAGTCCTATACAGCCACATCGGTTTGCCGTATGGAACAGCAAAGATATAAATTGGTTAGCAAAAAAAAATTCATGGGACGCCAATACTATCATAATAATACGCGCGTTAAACAAAAGCCCCGCGAAATTTGAACCCCCCTCGTTGAACACCGTAATAGTATTATTATATTACGAAATCGTCCGTTTTGATCTAGTGAAAACTTACATTAACACTAAATTAAACTCGCACTTAATTAATCGACCGAGTTTACGGTTAGTTTTAATGACGCCCATTTTCGTTCCTCTGTGTATTTGCAGTGGTAAAATCCGTTAATGTTCTTTCTGTACATAAATATATTATTATATAGGTACACCTGCCCGATGCACTTCCGCGGAAATTCCTCAAGATTTACGGAGAACTGCAATCAAATCTTATAAAATATTTAACTTTGCACGCATATTGTATAGTTGTGCGTGCTTATATAGTGTCGTGTTCAACGCGAAACAATGAAAATCATTATAATATGCATCTAATATTATACAGAATACGAACTACCTACGAAACTATATGCGTTAACCGTTCGAAATATTATTAAGTTGTTGTAGGGGTGAAAAAAAATTTAAATTTCGTCAATTTTGTGTCCACCGTTAAAATCCGTTGAGTCATCATATTATTTCCTCGTGAGCCATCAGGTCTACTTAGATATTATTATTCCTTTGTATCAATCTGTTTGTTTTTTTATACTAGACTCCTACAAGAATAAATTACTTTTTTTTTGTATAAATATAATATAGAAAATTACATAAAATTACCTGGGCGAAACAATCGCCCGATTAAAAATATATTTGCATTAAATATTATATTATGGTATTTTTATATTACAATTTTACGTTTTTATGTTCTAATGTCACCGATGAATAATATTGTGTGTAGATGTAAAATTATCGAGTTTCGTGAGCTATTAATTTTCCCACTTAATGATAAAAAGCCTATATTTACGGTTTTTAATACCGATCGTAAAACGATATCGACTGCGCAGAAATTTATATTATCAAATACGCATAATATTATTACACCGCTGAAGCTTTTCCAAAATACGCAAAATGTGTTCAACTGCGATTTACATAGAATGTTTAATAATATTATAAGGATAACATCACTGTAGTCGCTCGTAAAGCGGTGCCGATAAATATTTTATAACGGCGGCGATAAATTTTCAGGATTTTTTTTTATTAAATAAAAAAAAATATATGAAATCGTGTTTTGTACGTAACGAAATGCTTGAAAACAGTAAACGCGCATTGGTAATCGAATACGCATGCAGATGATGCTCGCGTAAAAGCGTTTTGAGTTCGATAGCGACACGATTAAACCACGACGTTTTTGGTCCACCGATTAGATTTTATTTGTCTAGACGATAAAAATATCGTATATTAATTGTAACATATCAACCCCATGACCGACTTAAGTAGGTTAAGTGACAAACGTACTGGGTAATAACAATATTATCAAATCACCGTTTTTTTTTCGTCTGAATAAAATATCATAATAGGTATAATAATACATAATATTACACCAATCGAGCTGATCGATGAGCATATATCGCATTTGGTTTTTGGACACTATTATACCTTCAACACAACACTCGTTGATGCTTCTCTCCGAGATTTACGACGTTCAAACTAGACATAAGGAAAATATTATATATTATAATATAATAAGATATGATAAGACATACATTTTTCTGTATTATTTCACCAGGGTTTTGTGTTGTAAAATAAATATGTTTAAAATTCAAAATGACTAGATATCAAATCAATAGGTAGCGGATAATGCAATGATATCCAAACATTTTTTCAAGCAGAGAGACAATTTGAGCAAAAAATGACATTCTTTGGTAACGTTATGAAAATATACGACTTATAAAATGAAAATGTATTTTTCTTGGTCAATATAGATTTTTTTTTATTGGTACAATATAATAATTTATAGTTTTTTTCGGACATTCCGACGATCGTTTTTCGTTAGATATAATGCATAATTCTGGTTGTTTTTCTTTATTTGCGACCAATATCCAATAAAAATAATTTGACCTTTATTTCCAAAGACCAATTATTTTTAGAATGTTATTGTCAATAGCTTTTGTGGCATTGCCGATGAATAATAATGCTATTAAAAAAATGTTACGTGTAGGTAGGTAGTGTTTTTGTTTCTTATCTTTTAATACGTATCAATGGAATGATATGAATAACAATAACAACAGAAATAACCTTGAAAACGATTCTACTTAAACTGTATTTTATCATTTTTATACTTTTTTTGTGCTTTAAAATACTCAACTTTGCAGGTAATCACTCATTAATTATAAAAAAAAATCTTACCCTCATTAAAACAAATATAATTGTCTACAGTATTTTTAATTTTAGGAAAAAAAATGTTTTGTTACTATTTAAAATTGAAAAGAATATAACTACCCTGGTCATTATTAATGAATTATAAGCGTTTCAAGTGGTTCAATATAGTAATTATAGTCGACGATAAATGGTCAGAACGTAATAGTAATTCTAAATCAGAATGACGGTGTATGAAACTGAAATGATATCGTGACTTACATATTTTAAACACATTAAAACCCGCCGCGTAATACATTTTTTTTTTTTAAGTCTCAAGTTTCCGTCAAGTCGCGATTGCTCGACCCGTAAAATATAATAATATAATATTATAATATGCATGCCCGCAGTTACCGCCAATATTCGCCCATAACACATGACGTGCGCTTAGAAAAGTCTAAAGCATTATCAACGGACGTCGCATAGTAGCGTGTAATATACATGCTATATACACTACAGCCTCGCGGTGTATTGTTTCGAAGGATCCGTAGTTTTCACCTACGACGAAACAATAAAACGTTTCGCAGCGCGAGGGGATAAAAAAAAAAAATTTAATCTCGCGCCGGACTCTTCCGCATATAATATAACGGCGGTCGGATCCATACAATACGGGTACACGTTATAATAAATATATATATATATGAAAAAATTCTTTCACAATACGCACACACAGACGTATAATATGCGTAAGAGAATAGCTTTCGAGGAGCCGATTATAAAACACAGCCCGCGTGTATAATATTATAATAGCGGCGCGGTTTTTTTCCTCTCCGCGGCGCGCGAGCATTTGTACATATAAATTATGTATAATACATATTATTATGTATATAGATCGTATAAGAGCGGAGAGTGAGTACGGGCGGGGAGCTCCGGGGGGGGGGGGGGGTGAAGCCGATTAAAAAATTCGAGCCAAAGTGTTTTCCCCGACCTCGCGCAAAAGTGGCGGCCGTCGGTGCGTGTATAATATATAAATACGCGTATATACATGTACGAGGTGCAGACGGCGGGCGCGGGTGGGTCTAAGGGGGATTTGGCGGCGTGCGGGTGTGGGCGGGTGTGGCGACGGGGTGGATTAAATTAACCCTAAAACATCGTTGCCGTATAATAAACAGCTTTAATTTCATCGGCGCACTGCGGCGGTACGTTCTTCGCGCGCGCCCCCCGCAGCACCCCCCCGGCCGACGCATGTACGCGGACACACGTAGGTTGTATTATATATATATATGTATATACGTGCATAATACTATTACAACGGTATATTATATTATATATAATATATATGCACACACACACACACACGCCCGCGCACATATACTACTATTATTATTATTATTATTATTATGTACCACGGTCGCGGTGGTGAACTGCACATAAATCGTGCATACCTACTTTTCCTGGTGGAATTTATCGCGGTACACGCGTGCACTCGCTGCAGTATACATCCGCTGCAGAAGTATACGCGTTGCAGCTAAATATTGTCATTATTATTATTATTATCATACGCGTACTGCTATGCGGTGCCCTGCAGGTGGTACCTGTCTTGCCGCCCCGGTGGCGGATACAAGGGAGGGGGGAAGCAGCGAAGTGGTACCCCTCGGGCCGTATTTTTCATTATTTTATTTAGCTAAAAAAAAGGTAATTTAATTTTTGAAAATTCGCGGTCAGTTCCGACGCGCGTAGGTATAATATTATAGCGTATATTACTATATTATATTGTTTTGCTCTACAGCGGTTTTATTTTTTATTTTTCGGAAAGCTTTGTCGTCGGACGATATTACAATATAATACTTCACAATGCATAGGTACATATTATTATACGCCTCTAACAGTGCGGGCGCGATAGGGTGTAATCAGTTGACGGCGAACGACGAGTGAGGGGAGGGCTGCGGTAATAAGCGTGCGGCGCTTTCACTGCTGCAGACTGTGCGGCGTGTACTCAATTTCGACAATGGCCTAGAAGAGTACGCTTTTGTCCTCGCGAAAAACTCAAAAAAGGTTTTCCGGGTCGGTGGGGGGGCGAACACGTCCATTGCAGCAATGACGCGTTTGTTAACGTATTATACATAATATTATACACACATATATATATATTATACACGTCAATGATTATAATAATGTCATTCGAGGGTGCATTGCAGTTTTTAATTACCCCACCGACCGCGTTAATATATATATATCTCCGAGGACTGCACAAGTATATTATAATATATATCAATAGTACTGCCGGGACCCCGCGGAAGTCACGAATGCAGTAAAGTGATTATACAATCGTGGGGCTTATGTCGGTCGAAGGGGGCAAAAAATCCATTGTATACACCTACTACCACAAAAGACCTGGAGATCTGTGAAAAACATGAAACGGTCCACAATAATATTATACATTGTGTTTTTGCTACGGATTCCCGCGTACGTTTAAACGACTCTTTCGCGGTGTGGACAGAGTTTATATCATTGGACGTTGAGAATATATGTCTATAGGGACTCGTGACGAGAGAATTCTCTCTCATCCGTACCTCGCAATGTAACGCTATACGTTTCTGCTGGTTGCTGGTAATTACTGCAAGGCTTCAAAAAAATGCCGCAACAATATATTATTATCGCAACAGACACATGCGTCTATATCATCGTATGATGATGTCGAGGAACAACCGAGTACAAAATCATTGCACAACGAAACTTCAACAGGTCGGCATAGTAATATCGCAGCAGTCAATCGTTCGATATTCTTAGACAGGTAATAATCTTATTAAAATGTCGCAAAGGTACACAATAATTTATAACTAAACGGCGTCAACGTATAGATACTATGGCAGTTTTATGTATTAGATTCCTTGATTTTAAGGATTAGGTACCTACCTACGATTATTTCTGATACGGCACGCGTAGCCCAGGACTTGAATATATCATACATATTTGACATTAAAACATTTTTTTAATTATTAAGTCGGTAATCGCATAGACCGGAATATAAAACAATACGATACAACACAGAACTAACAGTGACCTAATTTAACTCAATTCAACGTTTATATCTACTTAATAATATAATAGCGTATAATGTACGTAGTTTGGTGAGCTCAACGCCGTGATGGTTATGCTAACCGAGTCGCCAAACACCACTACGGCCGCCGTTCGTAATTCGGTTTTTCATTAGCGCGCCAATAAACAGTACGGAAGGCGGACAACAGCGGACAAGTAATAATAAAAAAAAAACAAAAAAAAAAACAGTAACAATGACTCGCGTTTATGTTCAACAATAGAACCGGGAGTAATATTTAGCACGCGGTCTCTCAAACTGATAATATCGACATGCCACATTTTATCATAATATAATACGCATATGCGCTTATATTTTATTAAAATCGTCGGCTGCGATCGCCTCTGCAGTATTATAACACAGCTGAAGTCGTCGATGGCTCCGGCGTGAGTATAATAGTATTATTATATTATTATATTTGTTTTTTTATTATTCCTACCAAATGGTTTTAGCGCGTGCGCCGCGCCGTTGTCACAGCACGTACAGTTAAAATTATGTATAAAAAGGGTGAAAATATGTAGTCGAGAAATTTAATTGGAATTTATCGGTTTGTTAACGAACGTTCGAGGTATTCGTAAAATTAAAATACCATACACTATTATATATAGTATCTGACCGTTTGAAACGGGTACTCTTCGTTTAAATAAATTGAAAAGTGTGAAAGACAGTTAAACATTTCGGTATATCTCTGATGGCGATGTAACGGATCCTGGACATTCTAGTTTTAATGGTAAAAAATAAATGAAAAAAAGGACAGTTAATTTAACTGAAGTGTATAATTATTTTACCAAAAAGTAGCTACCTATATTCAGCGGACCCAAATTTCAAATCCACATACACAACGCAAAAAATATGATTTTTTTTTTGCTTTGCTTCGTTTCACAAGTTGAAAAAATTATCGTTCGATCAGTTTCAGTAAAATGTGTGCACATATTGTTTTAGAACTGTAGATAATAAAATATTATATAAGTTTATATCGAAGTTTTGATAATATTATAGTCGTTCCCAGACCACATTTTATAGATTAACAAATGTTTTTTTTTATTTTTTCCTAGTAATACTTATATATATATATATATTATATAGTTGTTATACTCAGGTATATTTACTATAATGTAAGGTTATTATTGTAGTCACTTTGATACATGATTTTGCATAACACAACATATTATCTGAACTTATGCATTTTGAAGCCTTAAAATAATTTATAGATGACGTTTAATAATATTTTGGGGCTTTTATTAAAATAAGGTAAAATTATCATATAACTTTACCACCAGGCACTAATATTTCGGAAATAAAAATATAAAAACAGTAAAGTTTACAAGGCACACGTAACGTATTATGTTAAAATTCGCTCAATGGGTGAAGATCATAATACGATAATAATATATACTCACATAATGTATATATTTTGGAAATGTATAGTAGGTATATATATAAATAATATGTACCTTTTGTGTAGCTTTCTGTTGCAAATTTTAATTTTTAAAACATTGAAATAATACATTTTAACAGTGCATACAATAAAAACAAATTTTTTGTTGAAAAATCAAAATCAGTTTTCATAAATGAAATTCGATGATCCAAAGTCTTACAGTTCTGTAAGACTATTATAGGTTTATATACCGCCTTTATTCTTATGATTGACGGTGGTACCTCCCCTCGCAGAAAGCACACTATTCATTATTATAAATATTACTGTTTGTTTAATACATTCCGAACAAGTTTATAAAAGTTAAATAATATTATGTCCTAATGGACTATTCTGCGTTAATAAAGCGCGTAAGTAATCAAAAAATGTCACTTTAAAATAATTTATATCCATAGTAATAGTATATAAAATACAATATACATTGTTCACGATAACTGGGAAATCCGTCTGAAGAAATGCCTTTTATTTGAGTGCAGTTTATTGTACGTTAAGTCGTTTCTCTACATTGATTGTTACTTGATGAAACATACGCAGGGTGCCAGGGTCCCACGGGACACAAAACGTCTTTATGTGATGACTATTTAAAATTATTTCATCAAAATAGTTCGTTCTGAAAACGATTTCATTATGTGAACATAAAACTCGTATGGTAAAGAAGTCTTATCCGTGAAAAGTCTCAGAAAATACTTAGTGATACTTATAAAGACGTGCAAGTGTGCAAGATAAATAATATAAGTACCACCTATTTCCGTATGAATATTCTAATGTATTTTACGTAAATTAACTGGAAAGTTACCTATGGGCTATGACGAAGAAATTATTTTATTTTTACTTAAAATAGTAGGTATCTTAAATCAATAAAAACATGTAAGAAATTATATATTCGATACAAAAATAATAAAAATAATGGTCAAACCTATAAATCACAGATTAATTTCAGTTGGTATACTGAGTTCGACCCAAATTCCCAATTACCAATATTATATTATATATTACCTGCACGGCCGTATCTGTATCAGCAAGCACGCATAATCACGTAATAATAAAATAAAGTTAAATCAACAAACAATTTTTTAATCACAAGTAAAACTATGCCAGTAAATTTTCATCTCAATTAAATACATTACGCAATAATATATATTGTAATGGTTTGTGCCGAACTTGATACAACTGTGGTAATCATTCGATGTCGATTTACACCAA
The DNA here is from genome assembly GCA_027563435.1 of Nasonovia ribisnigri. NCBI lineage: Eukaryota > Metazoa > Arthropoda > Insecta > Hemiptera > Aphididae > Nasonovia > Nasonovia ribisnigri. Next base: position 808,253 of record JANEHU010004964.1, read on the forward strand.
TAATACATTACAGTAGTCGAAATGGTATTGATTCATTAATAATTAACAAGAAAATGCTAACAACCTATTGAAACTGTGGCAGTGAATAAAAAATGTAATAAATAAAGAACGTTTTTATACCAATGTTTGTTTCAATTTATTATAACTCCTTGGAAAACCGATTTTTTGTATCTTGTATCGTATTATGTATTTTGAAATAAAAGACGAAAGGTTCCTGCTATATCTATTGTCCAAACTACACTGCAGCAAGGTGTGACCACAGTACATCGTACCTATTATATAGTCTTCATTATTTCAATAAAATGAAATGAAATGGAATAATGTATATGGGTGTAAAAGATCTATTTCAAAAATATATAGTTCTAATCCATAAATGATAATCACATAGTGATACAAGTACCTAGTGATAAAACGCATCTTAGAATTTATAATATGTAAAATGTATTTGAAAGTATGTGTCTCATAACTCTTTAACGATAAATAATAATTATATACTAGGTACAGTATTATTGTAATTTAATTTTTCGATTATGAACAAAATTATTTTTTTGTTTACAGTTATAACTGGATTTTTTGTTTCATCCAGGGTAAGCAAGTACATTATTATGAAGAAGGTTTAATCATAAGTTTTATAAAGCTTCTCTGGTTATAAAGCAGAAATTATGAAACCCATAGATTTTATTTTGATAACATAGTTCAACAAAAACGAAATTCACCACTATTCGAGTTTTCAGTGATAACAACGATCGATGAGTCGCGTTTTATTTTGTCGGAGGAGCTTCATTATAGTTGTTTCGATCTTGTGCATGTACTATGTAGTCTGCTAAATGACAAGACTCGATGTAATGTGTGTTTAAACTTTCAAGGAACCTGCACACACGTTCTGAGACTTCTCTATAACTCGTAAAATACTTTGGCATAAAATAGTCCAGGAAAATCGAATGCCGGAGAGGTAGATATACCATATCTGGCCTTCTGAAAATGTATATGTAAGAGCCTATATATGTAAAAAGTCGCAATATTCGGTGAACATTTCAATATTATCTACGGTTATTCGACGCATATTTTTGTTTTTAGTGCAAATTATACATTTACCAACGAACGCCTCTTAATATAATTAATGTGAGTTAAATCTATTTTCTGAATTATATTGTATATAATATCATGAACATATTATGCTTGTTTAAGTCACGTAGGTTTCGTGGTAGTTACTATGATTCATGCTAAATTCATTCTACCATCAAGGCATTATTCCGTCAAATTATCAAAAAGGTCCCTATTGTCCAAACACGAAGGAGGTCCATCGGGAAATTCTCGGTTTCCCTGTTGGCCTATCCACTCATGAAATGTTGAACATCCCCGTGGTTGACACGTTTGCGACAAAGCTTAGGGTGAGCGTGTAGGGAGCATAAAAGAAACCGTTGTTCTTCTATGGAATAGATTTTTTACACCTCGACGTTATTATAATGCCAAATTATTAGATATTTTTGATAAAAAAAGATCAAGCAAAAACGATTGGCAACACAGGTTATGATTATTATTACATTATAACATTAATATATCGAAACATATAATAATAATATTATATTATAAATGAACCATTACCGTGATTGATTATTAATTAATCGCTCGTGATATAATATATTGAACACATGGAACCCGCATTTCGGAAGGTTTACACTCGAATAATAATATTATAACGCGCTTCGATCCGGCGTTCAGCATCACACGCGTATTTCATAATTTTTGATTGATAATATAATAATATCATTACGCAATCACCAAACCATTCGAACGTACGGAAAATTTTCGTTTAATTAATCTCAAAACGCGCACACGCTCTCATGCTCACACACACACACTCACGCAGAGAACCCGAACGTTTAGATGTATAAAACGGAATATGTTTTTGTTATTGAAACCGTGCCAAATCATTGGGCAAAACGTATTTCCACGGTTGTTTCCGAACAACAATGAATATAATAAAGAATTCGTGTTTCCCATTTTGGACGAGCCACACACACACACACACACACTTAGAGATATACATTATAATATAATATATGCGTTTGTGTGTGTATGAGAGAGAGAGAGATAGAGAGAGAGAGAGAGAGAGAGAGAGAGTCGTGTGTGTCTGTGTGTGCGAGCGAGAATCGGAGCTCGTTTATTTTCCACTGGACGTGTAGATTTGCCTACATTTGTCTCGCGCAGCGCCGGAAAATAGCCCTCGACCTTATTTCATTCGCGCGACGGCGTTTTATATTAAACCCGACGCATCGTATACGAAAAACGGCGAAAATCCAACTATTCCCGCGCACACCTCTCACTCGCTCCTTCTTACGATTTAGTCATTCGCCCGCCGTCTCCCGTCGCATTCGCACAGCGCCTCATCGAGCGCAGGATTTGGACAGAGGAGCAGCGGCCATGCAGCACTGCTGTAGTATATCGGCATTCAAACCAGACGAACGCCAACAATACTTCATTGAGTTCAGCGATCGCAACCTTTTTCTATATGGCGTGTCGAAGCTGTGATACGCTTCGGCATCACGGGCCAGACATATTTTTTAGATGCTGGTGGAGAGGAAATCAAAAATTTATAATAATTATTATTCCTAGTAATTATAGTGTATTAAATATATTTTCAAAAAATCAGTAAGCTCGGCGGGCCGGTGATAGACCACGGTGATATCATAAAACAAGTGTGCTCCGATGAGATCTAAATATGGCTGTCGAGTGGAAGTTTTACAGATTATCGTATGTAATGTATAGACGCGGTACGCAAAACTGCAGGAAAACAATGATAGATTAGCGAACGGTTTTGTTTTTGATTTTTTTGCGCATAACTTTGTTCATATTGTATTATGATATCCTAAACAATATCGTGTTGAAATATTGCTGGTGATATAGACAGTGGAAACTCTGTTCCGGGCCTCGGATACCGCGGTGGTTTTCCGATCACCGTTTACCCCGCGATAACCGCGTCGGCGGCGTTGGTGTAATATCATGCGTAGTGCGACGGTGGAGCTTTAGCGTCATGTATACGTACTTACTAAGATTCGCCATGTTAATCAGAAACAGTGTAATATAATGTACAACCGCTGCCACGCGGGTATACTCGTACGGGTATGGATATTATGGTGCAGTGGTTTGGGGGTTAAATCGACTTTTGCATTATACCTACGCGGAACTGGGTCGCATATCAGACATAAAAATACGGTAAAAAATTGCAACTCGGAGAGTTCGCCATAAGACCTGCGCGCGCCGATGTGTTCGGCAGACTTTCCTATAATCATTTTGCCCCGAGGGAGGCCGTAAGGACTAGACTGTATACGTGCGCGCGCGGAGACTACGGAGGCCAGCGTATAATAATATTGTTTTCTTTGAAAATAATGTTGGGATACGCGTGCATAATAATATATTGTTACTCGCGCTCTTGTATTTTTCAGCCCGTTAGCCGGGATTTCAACGGCGTGATGTAACGAGATTCCCAAATCTCTGACCCGTAAACGGAAAGGGGAAAAAAAATGGTCTATTCCCGAAAACTGTTTTACCGGTTACTTTATACTAGAAAAAAGGAAAAGAGAAAAAAAAAAAAGTCGCGGAAGTATCTAAATAAAAACAATTTTTAAACAAACTTCGTGACTGTATAGTGTTTGTATCTATATATATATACTCGCCGAAGTAGAAGAAGAGAGAGAGCTCAATGGTTCAACTGTTTTTATTCGTATACTTGGATGTTTCTTGCGAAAACTTTCGGTAAGCCATTTTTTTAAATTTCAAACATTGTATTAATCAACCACGAGTATTTCTGCGTACTTCAAACTTTGCGAGTTTTGACTCTGTGACGCGTTAAACAAATGGATTTAAGAAGAAAACAAAAAAATATTTCGATGATAATATATAATATATTGTTATAGATTCTGTGAAACCGTTATTATAAAAAAAAATCTTATCTTTACATCTCGCGTATACCTTCAGTCAATATTTTATTTTCACGTTTTAATTTTTAGAACCAAACAATTAATTGTGAATTGGACAAAATATACCTAGGTACGATTAGTGAGAGTTTCGTAACGGTTTAAATAGAGGGAAAATTACAAGTGAAGCAAAATAGGTATAGGAGGATGCATTATGGGCTAATGCAAATTCAATCGATTTATAATTATTCAGTTGGTTACAAACTACCTAGGTAGGTATGCGTAAACTCCGTTGATATTAAAATATATGGCACCAATGAAACAATCCATATAGGATAATATTGAAAATATTCTGGTTGTAGGTATGTTGCGTTTGTGTTTCACTCTATAGACTGTTTTTAATTAAATTCTTGTAATTAGTTCGTTATACAACTATTCATAACTATTTGTATACAATTACGTGTTACCACGTTCACTAAAAATATTAATCACAGTCACCATGGTATACCTAACCTATTAGCGATACAAATATATTAAAGTATTATTATTATATATTACCTAGTATGTTAGTTTCTATTTATTTTCATTAAAAATACAATATAGGTACGTAGTATTATACCTAGGATTTAATTTATAAATTAAAACTAACAAAAATCATAAAACGTCGGTAACGATAAACCGGTTGACTTTATTCGTGTTACTTGTCACACTTTTTTTTAAATACCTATACGATTTTTATTTTTAATTTACATTCACAAGATAACCACATAAAACACATATAATCCACATAAAATTACCATCATAAAAGTACCACTAAGTACCTGCCTCTAATTACGATTGATAAACGATTAAAATATTGCGGGTCTGTAATACGGTAATGATTGTAATTGCCGTGGACCAGCACGATGAGACTTATTATGGTTGAGACATCCTATATACTTCATGAAATATTTGAACACTAGGCACGACGAGTCTATAGTGGCGAATACGAGCAGTTGGATGACCGAGCACTTCTAAATAATACCTTATCAGTCATGACTCATGAGATAGGTACGACTGGCACCTACCATTTGGGAATAACGAGTATTTATCTCGTCGTCGTGAATGTAATATTATTATTTATAATTGTTATACGTTTCATTATAATATAATATAGGTACCTACAAATGTTTTCTTTTGCCGCACACGAACCGTGTGATCACTGTCATTATACTGATGTTATAAATTATTATTGTTTTCACAATGGGCATCCACAACGATATTTTTATCCGTGTCATTATTGTTAAATCAGCCCTTAGATGGCGGGAGAGGGGGTGGTTGGGTCATTATATGTAATAAGTAGATTACTGCCGTGGTCAATTATAATATTTAAATAACAGAGCAAAATGATGATACGAAAAACAATGGGGTTGGCTTAAGAGTACAAATATATATATAAGGCTTCCAATTATTTCCTCACTGTGTATAGTCACCCAATTATTTTTCCTTTGGGCTTAAAAAATCCTAAAGACGATCCTGGTACACAATTGTCATGTGCATATTATAATACTGTACAGTGAGCCTGAATAAAATCGTATAATATATGGTAAGAATTGTGATGCATATATTTTTTTATTTTTTTAACCCTATAGAATTGTGATGTCAAAGTTTTAAAACTAATGATGCTAAATAAAAAAATTGCGGAAATTACTGGTTGCGAACTTACGGTTGATTACTATATTATTAATAATTATTGGTATTATTTAAATAAATAACTATGCATGTTGAAAATGCAAATAAATATATTTTGAGTAGGTAGGAGAAAACATCAAGCGTTTCACTTTGAAAATCTAAAACATCCCTCGATTTGCAATGTAAAACCACCACAGGGTAAAAACCAATTTTTTGTCTACACCTTGAGACACGACGGGGTCACTCGTTCAGACAGTTTAAGTCAAAAACATCACTCTATTTGCTATGCAAAACTATATCCCGGATAAGTCACAAAGTGGAAACCAACTTTTTGCCTGCACCTTTATCAGTGCTTATACTAGTATACTATATACAGCGTATAGGGCCTGGTACACGACATCGCATAATATACAAAAATAAAAAAAATAAACAGATGTAAGTTCTAAGACACTATTTTGTTTCCTTACGATCAATTTTTACCTGTTATTCGTTTGCTGAAACGTAGGTAACTAATATCGATTAAATAAAAATAAATAAAAATACATTTTAAAAATTTGCGCCGGTAAGAATCGGTGCATTCATGGCAGGTAATGACGACATCATGAAATAGACCGATTTTGCGAATTCAAAGCGTGGCTAATTAAAATCACGGGGCCGACCACGAGGGACCCCTCGACAACTATAATAATATGTAGGTATGCGACTGGCCAGCAAAAGATAACGCGATTTAGTGGTACGTCGGCCGTGGCGGCGTAAAAGGCGAAAGGGGCTCACGCTTGAAATCACCGATAAGAGCATCCGTTTCTATAATATATTATCTAAGACCGAGCCCTTAGGCCAAGTCGTATGTCCTATATGATTCTCACGAGCATAAAATATGTAAAATATATAATATATTATATAAACGTTATAAGTCTCCCCGGGAAGGACACGGTGGACATCGTTGTTGTTACTCAATCGCAGTTCTTGATTATGATTTCAGAAAAGCTATCATCACTATACTTGTCACCCACCGCGCGCAACCACATTCAACTCTTTTACCTAGCCTTTTTTTTTTATATATATCTTTAACGAATCGATTTCAAATAACGAAAATAATAATATTATTATATCGACGCGATGAATAATGATTAAACGGCCTTCGGCGAGCAACTCTACAAAGCTTGTCCAATTTTTTTTTATCAATCAACTGTATACCAGATTTTTATTTGTTTTTTTGAGTTCAGTATTAATAATAAGATTACACAATTAAATGTATAATACATAATGTGGAAATTATTACATTTAATAATAAAAATGAAAACAACATGATTAACTGTTTTAAATAGTTAACATATTGTTATTAGACTAAAATTAAAGTAGGTATCATTGCCCTTCACACTTTTACTTGTTAAATTTAATTTCTAGTTTAATATTACGGATAATAAATTCAACCACGGTAATTAACAATGTAGTGTATATCACACAATATCATATATTATTAAGATATGGCCCACTGTAGTATGCAGATATATGCAATTCCGAATTGCGACGGACCCTTCTAAGAGCGATGTCATGTAATTTTGATTCATCTAGTCAAACGTATGGCCGCATTACAATTTGCACAAACACAAGTGCAACAGTAATATTGTGACAATATGTATTGATTTATGACGGTAAACTCGTTTTTAGAAAGGTTCATCGTAGAAGATATATTTCATTTTATGTGCAAAATGTTATGTCGGCGGAAAAATGTTATGGCATATATTACCAATAGAGTATAAAATATAAATTATATTATGATCTCGCGCTAAAACAAACTATATAATATTATATTATAAGAATATTTATTCACAATGTTGCGGTCGAGCGACGAGAACACCGTGTGTCGCGGGCGGCGGTGGTGGGAGATGGGAAATAATAATATGACTGCGCACATAATATTTTATTCGGTGACGTATCGGTGTTATAATTATTATTACATATTATTATCTTATGCCGAAGAACGCACTAACAACTTATATCATATTATATAGTTATACCGCAGGGCGTGAGTATGATATATTATAACCGCCACCAGACACACATAATATACCGCGTTTGTTTTCTTACTCGCTCATAACTCGTATTTGTTATTACTATTATAATTACTATTAATGACGTTGTAATAATTACTCCAGTAATAATATTATTATTATTCTTGCGGTGTAATTATATCCGTTACACGACACAATAGAACTCTACCTATACAGGTAATAACATAAAACGTGACTTTGGCTGGTCGTCGGACGAGAGAGACGACTATTCGATCAACGTGTTACAACTAGTCCGGTCCGTCTGCTCTGTAACCGTATAGTATAATATTATAATAGATAGTCTATCCGTCGCGACCACTTTACACATAAAACGGCTTGTCGCTGCAGGGGAACAACACACATTTATTTTGGTTATAGGTACAGTGTGTATCTGATGGTATTTTCAATCGTATCTGATATCGAATCCAGCCGGTTTACGTGGTGATTTTTTTTCAAAAAAAAATAAATAGTTTTCTAGGTAATAGGTACCTACCCTACATATTGGTTTGAAAGAATTATAATTGTAAGAAGTAAAATTTAATTAAACAATCATTTGATGTCAATCTGAGTTGCAATGCAATACATAATTTGTTATTATGTTTGAAAAATAAAATATTTGTATATCATTCATATCGCTTTAATTTTTTTAGTTAAACTGCTACAGTGTTACATAAAATAATACTTTTTCAGATATATATTTCATTTTGGATTTTTTTTTTTTAAATGATTAAGAAATAGAAGTATTTAATTATGGCGATGCGTAGGCTAGTAAGATTAGGTCTATATATTATATTGATTGTAATTTGTAATTTTATAATGACGAATTTTTATCGACAAATATTGAATTGTTATAAAAATGTCATATAATTGTATGTATCATTCGCATGCAGTGATGGAGAGTAACTTAACTTAAGTTACAAGTTACTGCAAGTAATTATTTTTTCAGTAACTTTATGATAGTTTAATTACATTTTATTGCAAGTATAAATTATATGTAATTTAAGTTATTTTTTTGTAGTAATTATTATTAAATTACTTGTTACTTTTTTTTGGTTTAATACATTTTTAGGACTTATTGATCATGTGTCTAAATATTATATATATGTCTATAATATTAAGATATACAATAATATAAGTATTATAATTTATAAATAGCAAAATGAGTATCTCTTAATAATTTCATATTGTTGACTGTCATTCAGTTTATGTCTTGTCGTACTGACAACATTATTATTAAGCTCCAGTGATATTTAAAAAAAAGTAACTTCTATCCTAAATGAGTTACTTTTTAAACTCAAAAGTAATGCAACTTGATGAAATAAAATGTAACTTAAACATAAATTAGTTATATAATTTGATTACGAAAAAAAAGTGACTTCCCCAACACGACATGTGAGAAGTATGGGTAGTAAATATTGAACATACTATTAAGTACACTATATAAATGTACATATTTTATTTTCGATTTATACGTCACGAACTATTATCATCCTAGCGGTAATAAATTTCGGTTGCGATGAAAAAATTGTTTCCTAACATAATATTAGCATAATATAGTCTGCGGAAAACGGTTAGGTTAAATTAGGTTTAGTGGCTAAAATATATTAAAATTATATACAGGAGCAAAATTTTTATACCTTGTCTCGGGCACGAAATAAGTGACTAATCCGGCACTTTATAGGTGTCTTCATATTCTCATAGGTATAGGAATAAATACATTTTGCCCTACCCCTACTACTATGGTAACATATTTTGTTTTTATATACTTATGGTTGATTTTATGTCTATAGGGTTTGCCTAGTTTGAGCTCTCCTTTTTTTTTTTTTTTTTTTTACTTTATTAGTTTATTCATTATTTATTTGTTTATTTTAGTATTATTTATAGTTGATTTATGAATAAATAGTTGCCTTTTCTATACTTATATTAACTTGTCTTTGGTTACTTTTTATGATTTTTTATCTACAAAATATAATGATGTACAAACGATTATTATGACTTAACTTATATAAACTTAACCAAGGTTATATTATTTTGACAGTTTTTTTTTTTGATAATGTAACAACAATCATAATTTAATTTATGTTAACTTGATTAGATTTTTTTTTTTGTCAATGTTTATTGTCTCACTTATACTAACTTAATTATTTTTAATCTGAACTATTTTTACATTTTTTTTTTTTATATATTGAAGTGCAAACAATTATTACTTAACGTTTTAACTTAACTTAGATTATTTTTTTTATTTTTTTTATTTTCGTTAATGGAATAAGTCAGTTGTCGCTCGCAGGATCCGGTGTTGAGAGAGTTGTTGTATGGGTGATCGGTGCTCATGCACTCCAGGGAGGTTGTTGTATCTTAGAGTGGTGCGCCTGCACTGATGAGAGGTGACGACGTGGTCAAGCCGGCCAGAGTCGCAGGCGGCTTCATCAAAGGCCTCTGCGTTTCTAAGAGTTTTACCGTTATGCTTATGGCAGAGACCCTGAATGGACCATCCCTTTTCCCACACGAAATAGATCACACATGTTGTGCCAGGTTATCAGAACCACATGTGAGTCTCTACGTGACCAAATAATGCAAATCGTTCTTTTAATCAGTGATTAATGGTGTTTATTGGATTTTCTCTGCGTGCGACAACTTGACCGTTATTTATTTTATTGAATTAAGCAATATATACAATTATGATGTGTGAACATATCATTACAGAACATTATGAGAACGAAAAAATATGTCAACTATAATATCGTAAAATCTCCTGGACACGCGTGTGATTACATTCATTCGGGTAACCACTGCCGCTGTATAGTCTCGGGAAAACTGTGTTTAACTGGTTCTATCCGCAACACCTTTGATATAAATAAGATGGATGGTATAAATTAATATCGAAGGCTTACCACGTAACTGCAGTATACGGCTACGATCAGTTAAAAATGCTCTTTAGTCTTTACTATAGATGTATCGGTATCATCAATAATATAACCGCGGTATATCTATACCAAATATAATATATACCGTGGGGACAAAACACTTTCATATGTCTTAAGCTTTACATAAAATAACGCATCACTATACGTATATAAATAAAATAGTAAAAATAAAAAATTCATAAACTAATGTGAAAGCGCTCTGCATTCAATTGAAACCAAGACGCCATCTGAATAATTATTTCGTTTTAAGGGGCGCTACCCATGCGTTTGTTATCTCCGTCTTACGAACGTATATGACATGACACATTTTCGTTTACAAGTTTCAGTAGAGTGCCGTTGGTTTTGGTATCAGATAGTGGATTGACCTATTATCAAACGTTTGGTAAGAATCATATTTGCTTAAGCGACGGCAATTTTTTCGATATTTTAATTTACAAATGGGTATGTGAAATGTTACAAATTAAAAATGCTCATATCTAGCTTGTAAATTAAAATATCGATTAAGCGCAGATAGTGTTCTCACCTAAAAGTTTGATAATGGGTCAAGTTCACTCTTATGTCAAACCAACAGCACACTATCGAAACTAGTGAACGAACATTTGCCGGTCACCCGTGCAGTGTATAAGACGGAGAACAAGCGTCCTCTTAGGATTATAACCACTGAAAGACGGTATTTTCGAGTAGGCGAATAGGTATTGCGCACCGACCGTGTTTTTGGTCGGCGCACGGCCTAAAAATAATAATAATAATAACATTGCGAGGTATAGGTACTATAACACTGCACCGGCAGGTGGGACAGATGGAATATTATGTGCTTCCGAGAAACCATTGATTTTCACGACGAGCAAAATGTAAAAAACCACCGTAGCATAATTCAACGTCTAAGCACTTATGTCGCAGCGTTCGCGAATAGGAAATCGCATCGTGTGCTGCAACGCCGCCGCGAAACGATTTGCGCATAAACAGGTAACTGGTAAGCGCTGATGTCGAGGTTTATGTGCGCTGCGATCACGTACACATTAACCGTGGTCGTTGTATAACGAAATAGGTAGGTACCATTATAATATTATACAATATGTATCCACAGCCGCGTGGTTGAGTGCAGCACACGGTGTATTTAACGGTAGTTATGCTAATCTGATACGATCGATTTTAAAGTGATAAACCATTCGGCGTAAAGTCCGACCGCAAGTTATACCGAACTAATTAAATACAGATTAACCGCGATGGCTATACCTGAAACGGGCACCAGAAAGTATAGGTGTGGGTGTGTGTGTGTGTGTGTTAGAGAGTGGTGGGGGGCTGTGTTTGTATACCTACCCCTCGGTTAAAATAAAATTCGTCCAAACGTTTCTAGATTTGCGAGTTGGTGTTTTTTTTTATTTCGTTCCGTTCAAAATGTATTTCACTGTTCCGGTCAAAACCTGCGCCGCCACTCCGGTGGCCACGCGTCCGTTTGTGGATGTTTTTTTTGTCGCCGAGCACAGATGAAAATATCAATACAGGGTCGAAGATAATGAACCGAGAGATCGGACGGGGAAGAAGAGATGGTCTCTTCGAGAGACAACAACTCTTCGTTGATAAACACCACGTGCGGTGGACTTATTATTATTATTATTATTGTTACTACAACAACTATTATGGCGTGCGCTCATTGTATCGGAACAACGGAATAGATAACTCACGATATTTTATTGTCTGAGCGGATGCATACTATAGGAAGAAATAACACACTCCACGCGGCAGATCCGTATAATATTTATACAAAACGCGGCAAATTGCTGCGCATTGTAAAAGCGATAGATAATAACAAACAAAAAACCACAAACGCAGCGTTATTATAACATTATATGCCCGTTATCCGGTAACAAAAGATTTATCAATCAACGTGTTTATATTATAATATAAAATTATTTTTGTTGTCGCAGATGATCGCGTAGAATAACACCCGCGCACGAGTAAATAATAATAATAATAATATACAGCAGGACGGAACAAACTTATCGTCGAAACGTCCATCATCAATACGGCCCGAGTTTGGGGCGAATGACGAAAGACATCCGAACAGTCATCGTCGTTGCACTGTATAGTTCGTGAAAGACGGTATTTGTATTATTATTATTATCATTACTGACATTACTATTATTTATTTGTTATTACGCCGTTACAAATTCGACGATTGCGGACAATCGTTATCGTGACACGCGGCGTCCTCGATAATATTATTATAATACCTAGGTACCTATATAGTATATAATATTTTTATACTTACGAAACATATACGACGCAGATGAAAATGTAACGAAATCATATTATTATATTTTATAAAGAGCTGAACATAATTATTATAACATTATGTATAGGTACCATTCAGATAAAATAAGCTGATAATACATCCTAGGTAGGTACCTACTTCATTATAGTATGTGGAAAGAGAGCTGAGAGTAAAGTATTATTATTGTGTTCGTTAATAATTTTACAATTATTAGTTTTAAGATTCTAGCTATACATTATAATATTATTGTATACTTAGAATTACATACTAAGAAATAATTTCGATTATTTATTCATTGCTGTATATTACTAGACTTTTTGCATTGATTTAGCTTGATATAATATCTACTTGCTCATATGCTTTGCAAACTATTCGAATGAAACTTCTATATTATGACAAAGTCTCTTATTAGGTAAAGAAACTCGTTAAATAGAATTACATAAAATTGGTTTTAATTATTCCATTATCAGGTTCTCAAAAATGTTTCTTTAAAAATAAAATGTAGTCGAATGGAAATTTCTCTGTATACTAAATTATATTATGGTCGGTATCTATAATCATATAGGTAACAGTAAGTAATACTTTTCTTAACTATATTACAGAAAAAAATTCGTAACACATTTTCATTGAATTTAATTAAAATAATACACCAATAATAAAAATATAATTAAATATATTAGACAATATTATAGTAACTGACTGAAATCAAAAAAATAACTCCATTCTCCAGCTTAACTAGAATTTGAAATATAAATATCATAAAGACCCTATTGAAACAATATAAGATCGAAATAGCTGTACTATACGTACTTATTAATAATAATGTTGTAATTAATATTACGTATTGCAAAATAATATTTAAAATGTTTGTCAGTTAAGTGATTTAAACGTATTATTGTTCTTTCGGGTGAAAAAAAAACAAACAGCGCCTTATCCACTTAAAGTAAAGGTAAAGGTAGATATTATTGTATGCAATTTTAGAAAAAGCGAATAAAAAACAATAAAGTGACTCTGCGCGTGAACAAATAAATGTCATATAATACTATGTTAATAAAATTAGTTGTTTATTTAGTCGTTGAAATAATAACGACTATTGTTTGTACGTCAACGGGTTTAGTGGCTTATTTTTCCATTTTATTTTCGGAATTACATTTTGTACATCTCGTGGTATTCGTGTGTGCACAGATGTATCGCATAAAGTGTATAATATATATATATATATTGTTACAGCGATATCGGTCTAATTTCTTTTTCTCAACGGGTACGCAGTGTTTTGTTCGGATACCAGAAATCGCTACGGTAGTAGTGTGGTACACAATATTTATACCAGACGAAAAAATATTAACAATACTAAAATAATATTATTCGACCTCACCTATATAATATTCGTTGATCGAATTGGCGGAGGGGGCGCAGGGACTTCAATTTTTTTATATTTTGAGAGCACCTTTTCTTATTATTTTTGAACCGTTTTATTTTGCTTAAATAATATTATAATTTTGTAATTATTGTTTTTGTAAATTGTTGCTCCTATAATAGGTATAAATGTATAGAATTATATTAAATAAGATATTAAAATTCAATTTAATGATTTTTTTTTTATGATAACGTGGTAAAAAGCACGGACTAAGATATAAATATATATTGTAGTCCATGGTCAAAAGTCTTTTCTATCTATTTATTATTATTTAGGTATCCAATTAGTAAGAAATGTTAGAATATACTTTTATATTTTAACCATTGGTTTTTATGATAATAAATAATAAGTAAAATAAAATTTATTAAAATAATTTTTGGTAAATTTTACTATATTTATATGCTATATTCCAACTACTTGTTGTTGTTGATGGATGTTGGCTAATGTTGATGGCTAATCATTGTCAGGAACGCTAATTTTTTTCATGTCTAGGTGTCCCCTTTCTTTAATTTTTCATATTTGAGCACTGAATTGATATTTAAATGCGTCGTGGTTTGTCCTCCTATAGTGTTTCATTATACAAATACGGGTGTAGTGCCTATTCAATTAAAACGACGACGGCGACGACAACAACGACGATAGTAATGCGATTGACGCAAAAAAAACAAATAACGGTTCTACCGGTATTATTAGGTTACCATTATTATTATTAGACGTTGTGTACCTTTATATTATTATGCGTGTGTACGGTAGGGTTAGATGGTTTAAATTTGGTTACCGCCACGGTGTTTGTAATTCGGTCCGGATGTGGACACCGAATTTTCGTTAAAATCGCCACAAACACAGTTATGATACGTTTTAAGGCCTCTGCACGAATATTTTACCGACATTCTCCACAGAGGTTTCATCGTTTGCGATATTGTTGTACGAAATACGAACTCGAGAGAGTCGGATGTAGACTATTTACGGTCCCAATCGATTGGCGAACAAATCAGATAAAATAATTTATTAAATTATATATATTCATGCGAAACACTTTGCTACTCATCGCCACTATACCCACTGGGTAATATATTGTATACATCATAAAGATTATGACTAACAATCATCGGTGGTCCGACGATAAATCACAATATTGTTTAAAAACTTGCCACCAAAAATACCGCCTGACCGAGCTGCGCAAGTATTTGAAACAATATACATTTAGGCAGTCAAAAATTTCGGTATTCAAGCATTGCCGAAAATTACTAAACTGCGTGAGAGCAGTACCCATCTCCAATAGGCATTTACAAAATAGCTTCCTAGTTCCTAGCCTCTGATATTACGGTAAGAAATGACAACACTGCGCATTTCATAAAATTATTAAAATTTTGATTTAAAAAATACCTCTATAGACTATATTTTATATTTGTCATATTGGATACAAATAATTATTAGTTTATTATTAATTCATTGTTCAGTCGGGCTTTTGATTCGTGAGAAATATTGTGATAACTTTGTTCGGATCTTGCACTTTGCAGTATGTAGTATAAGAAACCCAGGTATTCATGTCCTAGGTTTTGTGCAAAACACTGCCTATAAAACACCGCTGAAAGCTTCGAATTTTGTTGGACTCTGAAATTTGCCAGTAATGACTGAGAAAGGCCAGAGAGACGTGAGTTAACGTTATACATTTTTTTTTTAGAGTTCTCGTCCAACGTTCATGACCACTTAAAAGTTATTTTTTAACGGTTTTACCAGGATATTACATCACTTTCGCAAATTACAATTATGATTCTATAATGTACACTTAATAATAATAATATGTATCTGTCTATCTGTGTGTGTTTGTGCGGACAAATTTTAAACTGTGTCGCACAACGAACTCGCCAGCACCGCGACCGAACGTCCGGACCAATTATTATTATTATCGCTTCCCATGGCAATAACCGTACGCGACGCAGCCGACCATCGTTTCCAAGCAGCTTTTAACGCGATTGCCTTCGCGATGTTGTCGGAATTTCGTTTTCGCACGGTATACTCCTTTTTCGGCTGTACATATTATAAACGGTGCATAATAATTACAGCCAAACGTTCGTAACTCGTAAATGATAATAGTATTATGTAGTATAATGTAGACATAATGTTATATATTTATTTTTTGATTGATTTGAAGCTTCAAAATTCAAGTCGATTAGCCTGAAGGTTATTTTAGTTGGTTGTAAACTGTGGGGGACGGTACAGAGTGTGTGTTGAGACTTGAGAGAACAATTGCCATTAAAACCCGGGTGGTCACCCATCCGGGAACTAGCGACAACGGCTGATGCTTGACCTCAGAGCACGTTAGTGACTGAAAATAACCTCCACGCCACTATTATATATTACTATTTTAGGTCTGACTACATTTCTGATAGCCACAATGTACACAATAATATTTCCGGCAGGACTTGTTCACTATGCAGGCTACACGAAATCAAACACTTGACCAATACAAATAGTATCCGTCGAAACGAGAATTGATCTGTCCAATTATTGACTTCTTTCTTAAACGAATTTAAATTTAAAACCCTTTTCAACCCACTTATCTCACTTCTGACAAGTGTCGTCGACAAATTAATTTAAAAGAAAATGTCAACTAATAGAAATATGCCTTCCAACCTCTATCAATTATATTATCATTGAACGAAAACGAATTACTCAATCAAAAATGGACTTCAATATTTTCTATACGATAAAAAAAAAACTAACATCACGACGTTAGTATTAAGGAAACCCATTTGACTTCAGAAATCAAATGGATAAAAAAAAAATCAAATTAAGGTTCTGATAATGAACGATTTCCCCACTTGAATATTCAATTCTTGATTTATAATCTTTATTTTATTCAAATGTACTTCTTATACACTGTTTTCATAGATTGTAAATATTTTTACTAATAATAATAAAAATATTTTTTAAAAAAAATGGTACGAGGCATCTGTCAGCGCATTTATATAGATTACAATAATAACACATTTTGTCGTGTCCGAAATTGCACAGCTGTGAGATGAATTCATTTTGGTCTCCAAAATCTAAGGGAAGTAAACCCGCCAGTGAATGAAATTCATAACTTTGGGTGGTGGAGTAGGGTATTTGACTTGGGTACCATGATTTTTTTTCCATATCATGCTATTAGCTGGGACCCAAATCATAATTACATATTATTATAATAGCACCGTTGTACGTTTTTGTGTACGTTTTAATGAGCTTTGTTTTCATCATAAAAAACCTGCAGGGCGGTAGAAAAAATTTGAGTCCCTGAAATGTTTTAGTTGACTTAATGAAATACTGAAAATTTGGCATATCGCAAAACGCACGTTTTATAAATTATAATGCATAAAATATATTGAGCAGTTAGATAAGTAGATAACAACAAGTGGCTGTGAACAAATTATTGACAGACCCACCAAAAATCGTCATTAGGATTGTCATTATTTAGGTATTCACAGTGGGCTATATGCCTATACTGTAATCGATAGGATATGATTAATCTTCATTGTATTTTTCTTGCACTCTCTAAGTTAACAACACCAATTATTATCATTATTATAGTCGTTATAGAAATAATAGAAGACGATGGACACACGGCGATGTGCATAGGCATTTTAGGTGCACTACAATCGCGTGTCCGTCTTCAAGGGTTTTTATTCATTTTTGATATTTTAATACATAATACGTAATATGATTACGTCGCAGATTCGTATTATTATAAATTAATATAACATTGTAAAAACGCCGTATAATACATTATACTACGATTTAAAATCGAATAAAATGTATTATACAAACGCTTTGATCAGTTGTTGCTCCGAACCGACTCTCAACGGAAAATTATAATAATAATATAGTTCCACCCCGAGGAGATCCTCCTCAAACATTTAGTGTTTGTGAGCTGTGTGGAATGTCATATGAGCTATTATTATTAATAATTATTATAACAGTATGATAAATTCCATTTAAAATTATTACAATGAGGATGATTTTTAATTAAGATTCCTTTACGCTTTATATAATACTATAATAGTTTTTTTTTTCTAAAAACTACGCGGATCATCGTTTCATGTACATCAAAGCGCATAATATTAATTTAGTAACTTTTCAAAAAACCCTGGAATTCTGTTAGCGAAATTAAACGTTCACAGTATATCATACAATAAGCGAATATCGCAGCAATGTATATATAATAGTATAATGTAACAAAATTTTCAGCTTTACATTGGTTCTATTAAACTTTTTTTTTTTAATCTAAAATTGTTACGGAGCCCAAGATTCCCTTCTTTGGTTAATCGGTCGAACTGCGCACAAGAAACGATAATGGCTGGAGGCGAAAGCGTTTAATTATTTATATTTGATAATTTATAATTTTTTTTTGTTTCAAATTTCTATTTTTTATCTGGGAATATCGGATTTCAGTCGATCGTCGTTTTATTATAATATAATAAACATTTATGGGCACGCGTTTTTTTTTTGTTTTTAAGTTTTGCATAGTATTAAATATTCAATAAAACTAAACAATATACAACGATATACGAGAACTGAGAGTCGGTTATTAGTGCCACATCGATAAATGTGAACAACTTAGCCCTTAAAAGGGGCAATTTTAAATGTATATTCGATATGCATTTAACGTGGCGTTATTGACTACATCCGCGCACAATGCTCAAGTATATATTTTTTACTATTATATGTACGTTGAAATGGATTCCATTCGATTTGTTTTTGATGAATCACCGCCGACCGGACAATGTCAAATTGAATATTCCACTGCAGATGTCGAGTACCGCTAATAATAATTAATGACGGTAACAATAATATAATAGTTAAATTTTTAATATTATCTTTATAATTATTATTCTCGACAGAAAAAAAAAGATTATATTATTACCTATTATCCATACATACCTATAAGAACTATGCGATTTATTTATTTTGATTTTTGATTTACATAAGCTAGTTATGTAATAATATAACATATAATACGCTTAAATAATAATGATAATAATATAATAGATATTGAAATCCTTTACAACTGCAAACATTTGATTTTCCCTGTTATTTACTATATTTAACCGCTTTAACGATAAGGAATTTAATTTCAGTGTGTCGTACAGACATTAAAAAGTAATATAATACTGAAACATTAAAATTTTAGAACCAAAATGTCGTGTAGGTATAATAATATTTAACTATATAGTTGTTCGGCTGGATATACAGCTACACCAATAATAGGCATCAACACACGTAACTATTTATGTCCACACAGTATCCAACCGATACTCAGATGACGGTATTACGACCAGTGACAAACCACAGAGCCCGGGACGTTTCTTTAACATATTATTATTCTGATTTCAGACGAAAACTACAACTATTTAAATGAAAACAAACATATTTTTTCGATGTCGGATATCGTTAAGATTTTTGTATCACTCATACCATAAGCGTCGCGCCGTAGATGTTGACCGATTTAATGCTAATATAATTTAACGCGCGACCAAGTCTTATGTAAGCCGTTTTAATAACAACCACAGTTTTGAAAATACCTCTTGATGGTTGGTCTGACGCGAAGAATGTCTTCGTCTTGGGTATTTTTAAAGTGTGTTATATTTTCGTTTGCAGGAGACAGCGAGCACATTCCTCAAGAGTGCTATAGCAAACGAAAATATTTTGGTAAATATTATTATAGGTTATGTGAGATAGACAAACGGTACCTAAGAATATATGCATATTAATATAATATCATACGGAACAACAATATTTTTGTTTATAGATAAATTGTATATTTTATAAGAGGTAGACAAACGGTAAGCATACATAATATCAGCTGTACAGATTGTTAAATTTTTTCTGTTTTCAAAACGGCGTACTATCGACTTCTGTGAGTTCTGTCAAAGCTATTATTGTTTGTTTAATTTTTTAAAATCGTTATTTATTTTATTTTTTCTCTGGTTTTTGACTGTGATAATTGTTTAATATAGGTAATAATAATAATAATAATGCATTTTAATTCATCATCGGCAATCATCTTCCACATCATTCACAAACGTTCATAAATAAATTAGTTAATGCTGCAAGACATAATATTATACAACCGAGTATTAAATTATTTTCCAGCCGTAGTTTGAAAAGAATGTATTCGTTGCATTTATTATATAATGAACTCGACGTTTTAATGAGTGTAATGACGTAGGTGTATTAGAGTAGTTGTTTTAGTAATGAATATAATAACACAGTTATTACGGTGATGATGAATAGCTGTCATTCTATAGAATATTAATCTCGACAAATGTTGTCTTCTTGGAAAACCAATAAGTACGCGCTCATTGGGTAATAGGCAGCATTATATATATATATTTCTTGTAGATAGAGGGATGGGCATTGAATAATTTTAATCGAAAACAAAATTGCCTTCGATGAACGCGCTCCCGGATTAAACGCCCGGTGGTTTTTCTCGTTGACAAACTACTAATTGTTGAATCAATAGGCAATAGTGACGGCATTTTATGAGAACATTCCGAAAAGGGAAAAAAATCTTGTGTCTTGCAGACTGCGGTAGAATAATAATAATAATAATAATATAACGTCATGCAACTGTAGCATACACAAATACCCGTAGTGCCCACCCTCGTTTTTTGAACACGGCAAAACGAATTAGAAAACATATCGTGTTATATCATATAGGTTGTGTGTACCTACCCGATTTCCGAGGACCGCCGAAGAGAAAAGCGCAAGTCATTCGGCGAGTCGAATGTTGTGGTTGTTTACTCGTCTGCGCTGAATCAAGTCCTTCATTTATTATAGGTACTAACAGTGGGTACGTACTCCATTGTCTATGGATCTATACTGACCACCCGAAACCAGAAAAAAGTAACCAGTCCCTTGGGCGCGACATCAGTGTAAACACGATATAATGTATGAATAATGAAATATTATAATATTACTTTATTGTCTACGTAGAACCACTTCACGCGTATACGGCCGACGGGCTACCACTAGAAATGTATAATAATATACCATGGTACCTTCCCATATATACGTACGATGTTATCGTTGTAATGATAGCAAATAACAATAATTATTTTACCACTGAAAAAACGAAAACACATTTATAGTTGAACAGTATAAGAAAAAGACCGAAGACACGTCTCGGATTTGTGGTGTGTGTGTGTGTTTGTGTGTGGCGGGGGAGGGGGAGGGGGTGAGGAGCCTAAATATTTAAAATATAATATATGAATTGTTGTCACGATTTTTTGCCCCGTTCAATGCACCCGCATCCAGTGTTTGTTAAAAACGCGTTTCCATTACGAGTTAGGGATAATAATTATAGCGTAAATATTTGCCACGTTATTTTATAATAGATACCTACTTTATAATTCGCTAATGCTCAGAACAACCCTATATATTGAGTGAGTAAAAACGTCTACGATAACCAAATAAATTACGTGTTCAGGAGTATTGCATTGGATTTTATCGCAACGGAGTTTTTAAAAAGGCAAAAAAAAACCGATCGAAATTTGTTCGATACAAAGTTTTCAAGAATAAGACAAATTTGATACGTATCACTGGTATGTCGCACATGTAAGTTTCTTGAGCGGTAGATTTTTAACCGATACGTAGCGATACTCTCACATTTTCCCCTCGAAAATCTTTATCGTTGCCCACGTCCTACACGATCCGCGTGTAAGATATTATCCGAAAACATTATCGGATAGAGTTATAGAAAAAAAAAAAAAAAAACAACTAAGAAACTAGGAACAATAATTTACAAGGAGGAAAAACGAAAGTTTTCTAAATAAAATGTGTTTGTTTTGTTTGGTTCTTGGTCTTAGCACGTATGCTATACTCTATACACATTGGCATTACGCTCAACAGCTAAACATTTTTTGAATCAATATCCGTATATACATTAACGAAATGACCATAATATACACACTGTGCTATTATATAATATGCATCGACTTGCAGCAACGCATCGAGCAATAATTATTCAATTAATTCATTCCGATTTTCGTTCAGTAATTACGTTTGGTAATTATACACGACAACGCTAGTATACCATAATATTACAAATTTACATTTTCTGTGCATGCTAATTTCGTATTTACGATCGAAAATATGATTTTAATGACCAAAATCAAAATTCAGTGTTTCAACGCTATAATAGTGTTATTATGTTTTATAATATTTTAACCTAGACTATAGATATAACACGAGTTTAGGTGTACGCCATGTACCAATAGGTAATTAGTACAGTGTAACATTATCCGTAAATTAATACAACGTTGCATTATAGATATTAAATTCCGACGAGCGAATGCGCTGAAAATTGCGGTCAAAACAGAAAATAATTGAAAGTAATTTTTTCAATATTTTTTATACCTGTTATTGACGTGTTATATGATTATTTATGACCGATTGTTTGTTTAGTAATAAATATTGAAAAGATTGAAAAGATTTTTCGTTTTTTTCCTCACAATATTTATTCATATTAAATAAAAAAAAAAATTTGTTCTTAAAATTTACTAAAAATTAACTAAAAAAACGTCGGTAAAAGGTTATTTGAATAGAAGTGCAAAATATATAAAGCAATATTATTTATATGTTCATAGTATATGAAGTATATTAAGTATTTTTCTCTTTGTTGTAATTAAATAGTTTTTTTCTTAGGGAATTCGTCGTTTGCTAAATATTTATTTTATTGCTTTAACTAACACACAATTTTATTATAAAAATAATAATCATTAAAAGTTAATATTTCTAGTTACCTTTTGAACGTTAACCAGTATTATTTTTGTTGAACCATAGTCATATTATAGCTTAATATTTATGTGACCTATATCGGGCTATATACTAGTATAATTGAGATTAATTTTTGTTTGCAAACTAATGTGGTATAAATGTTTTAATACGACTACATATTTATTTTTTTCTTCATCTGGATAGTATATACTATAAACATAGAATAAAGAAAATATATAATGTTTTATGATGTCATTATATAATATTATATTATACAAACCAGCCATTGATTTAACACGCCCTATACGGTCAACTTCTCATTCGTAAAATATAAAGAACAAGAATATTTTGTGAAAACGAGTAAATAACTATATAATATTTAGGAATACTCACCATTGAGATGCGTTCTCAAGAATTAAAAAGGGGAGGGGGGATTTAAACTTTATTAAAAGTTATATCTTGAAATGTCCGTTTTTATAATATTCATAAATGAAGCAATTATGGTATAATATTATTATAGCCGTGCTCATGCACACCGTGGTCATTGCTCGTGTTTTAATTTTTGCAGTGTAAACTTCGACCACCGAACTTGCGATAAATGAGCAATATAAACTACACGACAAGCAACGACTACCAACGGTTCTTCGTTGAAAATTACGTTGAGAGTCATTTTTAAATGGATTCAAAATGAACGCATGTCATTACTGAAAGAAACACGTACAACGTTTCCAATAGAATTGTAATTATTCCTTAAATACGAACATAATCAAAAACGTGTATTATTACGTTACGTTTCGTGTACTATTAAACGTATCATCAAGGATACCGTTTTGAACACTAGGTAACCGTTTAAACAGAAGAACACGGTATATCGTATAATATTATAATCATTATTCGTTACACCCACATTTAAAATTAATTCAAAATATATAATATAATATACTCATACTATATAATAAAGGTTTTATAATATAACTATATATATATATGTATAACACTGACACACGACCCGTGTAAACTGTGTGAACATATTATAATGTATAATATAATATAACATATACCTACCAGTATTCGTGTTAGTTGCATCGCGTCGTTTAATTTAAATATATAATTTTAGGGTCGAAATCGTTAAAATCAAAAAAATCATTTGACTGTGACTCTCTGGTTTCCGGTTTTAACCACCGCAGTTGATAAAATATAAATTACACTATTATAATATAATACTTGGACTGGTATACCCAACTACCTACTATAGCGTTCCAACGAATTTGACGTTACCTTTTTTATATTAGTTTTATTATAATAATATTATTACGATTATTGTTTTTCACTTTTACTTCGCACTTATTATCATGCAGAGGCATTTACGACGAAGCATTATGACATGAATTGTATGATACCGAACGACGTCGTTCCAGGCACGTGTGTATGGTGTGTTCAGCATGAGAATAATTATATCGTTTATCAACGGCGCGGAGACTATAATATTTTCTTAATGGATTAAAAACAATAAAAATCGCCTCAGTGAGTCAACCGAGTCGTCAGAAAAATGACTCGACTTCCGGTCCGGCGGACGATCGAGAAACTTTTTAAGCGTTTTTTTCTCTCCTCCACTTGGTTAGTAAATGTTGTTACTATTATTATTTTGGTATTTTTTTAACTCGCGAACGGCACACCGTCGCCATCTACCGTATATTATTATTACAGCAGTCGATCATCGGATGTTTGCAGTGTATTCTTATTTTACCGAGTCGTTTGTGTAACGCGAAATCGGAGAGCTTAACTATATCCCGAGATAATCGTGACGGCGATGACAGTAATAATTTTAGCCGAACTGCTCGTCACCTGTGTAAAGAGTTTAACGGCACCGCGATGCACTATTGTTCGCAGTGCACTTTATTGCTGCAAGCCGTAACTTTCATGCAGAAATAATTTCCCGGAAATAACTTCGTCCCGTTTGCCGAACAGAATTTTATTTTCCCCTCGCTTATTATCGTTATTGTTTTTTTTTTATTTTTCTTAAAGAAACATTGCGGTCCGTGACGTCGATCGACTTTCGATCGGAACGATAATAATACATCAGTCGATATTTTGTTAACACTACAATAAATCGTATATTATATTATACACACACACACACTAAGGCTTTAATCGAGCAAACACAAAACGGACGTGACCGGTACCGTAATTCTCGGCTTGGTCTCGGGCTCGCTGCAGGTCGGACGAACGGCTGCGTATAGCTGGATTAGAGTGTCGTGAGATAAAAGAGAAGCGGAAAAATTCTAACGAACCCTCGATTGACGTCCCCGATAATATTGCTGCGCCAATATTATACTATGCGGGGCGATCGCGTGACTATTATTTTATTTTTTTTCCATTACGACAGTCATTTGATAATTATTAACCTGCTATCCCTCTCTCCCACCCTGCACACGCACCATATAATATTATAGGACCAATAAATGTTTTTACACAATAATTAATGTTGTAAATCAATATTGTCAATATCAAAGTAAACGCATATAATATATTGTATATTTTAATCAATGTAATTATGTTATAATATAACTCAGTAGTAAACTTGTATCGTGACGTGTTTGTGCAATCTATACAGTATGGTATTATGGCTAGTCAATAAAACAACGAAACAATATAATATATATTTCTTCACTATTTTACAACATCTTACACATACTCTTTTAGGTCGGTATATAATGGGTACCTATAGGTAAACTTAATATGAACAAACCGTTATAGTCGCCGAATTTAGACTTTTCGTATACGTACGACGCCTCTACTGTAACCAACTATCCTGAAGAAAATCCTGAAGATCACGCCTGCACTAGTGAGACGCACAATATAAGCACTGGTATAGCAATAAGTTTACAGAATCGGCTTTAGTATGCGTCCCAAACTCCAATAATTGTAGGACTTGTGTCCGTGCAGTCGCTCGCACATTAATTCCATTCCCCGTTGCGTAGTCTTGTAGGTGCAATTACTATTTTTAGGTCGGATAGTTTATTCTATTTTCAAGTTTAAACTTAACTTTCGACGTACAACTGGAATAAAACATTTTACGTTAAACTATTCAAAACTGCGTCGATTCAATTGATTCGAATTTCAAGTCCAGTCGGTACCGACGTGCCGCGTCGTAAAACAATAACGTAACATCCAACGAGAGATCGCTGGGCGCATCACAATATCCATCATCGCGCTTGTGAATAATAATGCGTGGACGTATTTGTGGAGTATTTCTACAGAGAACGTCACCGCCATTAGAAAAAACATAATATATTTAGGTGCTCTGAAAAGTGGCCTGGTAAAACGAAATTCTAATCCTGACATTCGTTGTATAGAAACGCGTATAAAATGCGATCGAGAACCTATATAGATAGGAACGGTGTGCTCATCGGCGGTAATATTATTTTCATAGATTTTCACGATTTCGTTAAAGTATATTTATTTTTTATTTTTCAACGATATTTCCAAACTGACAGATCTTGTAATCGTACAATAACAAAAATAACATATCTAATACTCTAACACAATGATCAACGGTCCATGCAAAGCTTGCATAAAATGTACAAGACGTAGGTATTCATTATGAAATGTATCTTTGTCCGATTTAAAAAATATTCGATCTCCGATATCAAGATATTTTGATAACCAAGATAAAATTCAAAAATTTTTATGTATTTACTTACAATTGGGCAAATTATCCATTGCCAGTTTTTCATGACGAGTTCAGATAGCCTAACTATACCGTACAGTATACTTGACCGTTTTCCATTTTGTCATAAAATTGTACATGTTTTTAAATTTTAGATTGCAACAATATGTTATTTAACATCAAACCATAATTTGGATAAATTAAATAATTTTTAGTAGGAACGAGTTTCGTACGACATATTCAGGACAAGAACGAGTTAAACATCTTAATTGAATTTGAATAAGTATAAACTTGTTTATAATCTTTTAAATATTGTGAACGTGTTTTCAGAAAGAACATTTCAGAAAAAACCTCAAGTACGGGTGAAATAAATATAATTTTAATTTAATAATATGAAACGATACAACTATACAGCACTTCTTGGCGTATGATCCGTTGGCGCGTTCTTCGACAATAATAACTCACAGTCTATGTTGAAGTAGAAAGTAATTGATTATCCCGGAAGTTCCATTAGAATCTTTAGTTCTTGGTTTGAAACGAATATTTTCAATTAATTAAAACATAAAAATATTTTTATGGGTACGTTATAGATATCACCTACCTATACAAAAAATATAAATCTTTGAAAAATTTGATTTGAATAATTATTAGGTCATAATCATAAATTCATAACTTTGTTGAAATGTTTACCTGCAGAATTTCAAATAGTTTGGCCGTCAAACTTTTGCATTATAGTCTTTAAGAAAATTAGGTATATCAAATAAATAAAATATTTTAGCTGGTGTATCTACCTTACAATAATTTTTGGGGAAAAATAAATTATTCATTATTAATTATATTTCGTAAAATAACAGCAATTTTTTCTAAATTGTTATAAATGTGAATAATTAAAAGCCATTGCATAACAAAAACGTACTAATACACATAAAATATAATATATTATAATAAATACAATGCAATTTCGTAATCGTAAATGTATTTTCGTATAATTATAATAAATTAGATTTTTAATAATATCTTGCAGGTTTCGCATAATTATTGTTATATGATTAATACTATTTTAACTTCCTTAGATGAGAATAATAGTATATTTTATTTTATAACAACAACTGATATGAAAAAAAAAGAAGAAAAAATGTTCTCAAATTTAATAATACTATTTACCGGCTTACTAAGTTGCATACTCGCATAAAGTCGTATAAGTACTTATATTATATTATGGTATTTACTATTTTCCACGCTTTGTGCCGAACTATAAGGTACCTACTTTGAATATATTTTGTGCACCCAATAGCTATTCCGACGCCCGAATGCTTAGCATCTATACATAGTATCAATTCGTAACTCTGAAATCTGTTTGTTTTTTTTTGTTCTATCGACCGCTGTAGTATATATGTACTCACTCGCGTAGCATCGGTGCAGCCCATTGGCATTAGACCATTTCCAATCGCACCCTTTAGACAAATGTAAGCAAATCTGTGCCTTCTCCAAAAATGTCCTTTTTCCTCTTCCGTCCATAAAGCGTTTCCGAGTCAATATATGCTTTTAATTTATATGCGAGTGTTCCATCTTTTATATGTAACGGTCACAAATAAAGAAATATAAATGTATATAATATATATATTATATATTATATTATAAATATTCCATATCGGTCCCGCGATGAATCAATAAATATTATACACTTAGTGTTGCAGGGAAGATGAAACGCGCAGATTCCATTCAAGTTTAATTTCGGGCCATTGTTCGCGAACCGCGCACAATTTCAAAACCTTCCGACCATTGACGAACTTTAAGTTTTTAGCTTCAATCTCACTTTGCGCCTTTTGATTCGAAAAAATTTCAAGACCCACGAAATTGGATGATATCAACTTAGACTGTGCTGTACGCTGTAAGTATGCCTGACAGTTTCAAAGGGTTCTTATAATACGCATATATATATATATATTAGTTAAGCTGGTCGTTTGACGTAGGAAATCAATTTTAGTAATATAATTAAATTTCGTAAAATATACCGTGAACGGATGTACTGGTGAAGGTATAGGTATTGAGGGTTAAATATAAAGTTGTTCTCAGAATATCGCCAAATTTTGTTATATGGAAAAGAATCGTCTCGTGTAACGAATACTTTTAAAACAAATACATAAGCTTTGATACTGATATTAACTTGTGATAAAACCCAAACGATATAGCTACGACTACGAAGTATAGGTATTCTGGTTTGTTTCTAGCGAGAACTGGAGCTCGGACATGTATCCACAAAGTAATACATAATTTTATAACAATCGTATTTTGATTCAGTCAGCTACTAATACGCCGATATAGGGTTTGCACAATATGGGCAGATCGGGATGGTAATTATTGCAATGCCATAATTGTATTATTATTGTTAGACCGAATCCAATCAGAATATTGTAATTAAGTGCTCAGATATGTTTGTGAATTGAAAGTTTTAATTTTTCGGCCTGTTACATGCTAGTTCAAACAAAAATACATTCATCAATGTTGTGAGTAAAATTTTAATTCCATATTCTTAGGCTTAAGAAAGAAAATATTATATTTTTAGTGCAAATTCAATCCAGTTTTGAAGTTGAATTATTAACAAACGCGTGGTATTGAAGAATTAGAATTTAAATAAATACTTACAATTAAATACATTTAAACGCAATGCATTTGTTTATTGATATTACAATTGAAGAATTTTTCAATGAAAAACCAAGGAATGAAATACAATTCAACTGAAATTACGTTACTATAGATATGTTTAAAATATTTTTTATATTTTATATACAATAATATTTTTTATGTCTTATAAAAGTTAACTGAAATAAAGATTATTTCCAAAATACTTTTCGTCGACTGGCGGAATAATTTAAATAAGAGACTTAACTGTTGAAGTCATCGAGTACCTAAACAATAATATCCCATAACATTGATTTCAATACTTTAAGAAAATAAAAACAAGCTAAAAGTAGTTATTGAATTCATACCACAACTGAGTATCTATGCCAGTAACATTTGGAAACTAACAATTAAGACGTGATTATTGTATAATAATAATTTTTTATAAAGATAAATAATATTATAATTATTTTTAAGTGTACCTATGTTTTAATGGTTACATAATAAAACTAAGAACTCTACAAGTATATAGTATTGAATTATAGTTCATCAATGTCTGAGTTCTGATTAATAATATAATGTTTTTTTATTCGTAAGCGAGCGGAAGAATAATTGAACTGCGTATCCATTTTCGGTTGACGCAACATCGGCGCAAAAATGCAAAATAACAATAATTTATATTATAATATTATTCGAACGTATAGTGTATGAACAAAACGGTATCTACATCATGCGTCAGTTATAACTATGTTGCTGGTATATGCACCTATACGTCTGTTGTATAGCAAACAACATCAAATTTATTGCCACACACGCATACGCGAGCACGATAATGCGCGAGGAAAAGTGGGGAAAAATCCCGCTTTGAATTCCGTGGTGTGCAAGATTCGACGATTTATTTTTCTAAACTACCCTCGTACCGCGGCACCATCGTACCCTTAGTGCTCGTTCGTTTATTATTGTGTCTATTATTGTGCTTGTAAAACGCCGCATAAGCTACATAATATAAATTTCGCCCTGTGCTCGGATAGATTTAGATAATTAATATAAATATATTATTATAGATATTGTACGACAAACGCGCCGTGGACACTTCAACCTGTTTTAATTTAACAAGAAGTGATAATAAATCATTAAAAATAAGGTATTATTTTTTTTTTTTGTATATTATTGCACAGTTATAATATTATGCACTATTTTTTGCTAAAAGACAACATAAAATATTAACCTATGTTGCACCCTATATACTAATCCAGTAAAATTTCGGAACAGATAAAGAGGGATTTTAGAATTTTTAAATTAAAAAATATTGTTAGGTATTGCACGAGTTATTATACGTATAATGCTCTGGAACATACTGAGATGTTGAAATTTAGAATTTCAAGTCTCTAATACGTGTCTTTATTATTAAAACGATAATAATGAGTACCTAGAATTCTCTCACAGGTACCAGACACTTGGAGAGGTAACAGTGTCTTTGGTGTTATATGACCCCAATAGAATTTTAGATCGCGGTGGTTTCCTACATAAATAATTCTAAGCTAATTTTGTTTATTTAACTACTGTTAGTAAAACATGTTATAGGCACGACACTCTTAGAATTTGGATGAAACACGTTTATACACTACAGTGGGCCAACGGTTTGAATGAGATAATGGTCTATCGGGACAAACTAACCCTTTTTTAAATGTATACGAATAAGTCCAAGAGATGACCTTTCGTTAGACGTAAATAGATAAATGTGTGTGTGTGTTTCAGCATTTTATTTTTCTCTTTTTTTTTCTCTTCGTCATTTATATTTTTTTGAGAACATGCGACGACAAAAATATAGCTGAGCTTTGCTGGAGAACTTTAAGCATATATTGTTCGCTATGAAGGCCCACTGGGACTTTGGATTTACAACGAACGAGTTCAACCAAGTTTGACCAATGGACCGGAAACTGCGTGTTCGTATATTCTATATAGAGTGGTCTAGATAGGTTTCCAATGTTATATGCAAAAGCAGTTGCTATTTGTATTTTATACAATTCATGATATTTGAAAATTTTAAAATAAATATCTTGTTGCTGGCCGGCAATTTGTTGTTGAGCACAACATTTTTATTTTAACTATTAATTTAATCATCCCCAGAACTACGTTAGTATTAGTGCATTATACTCACATGATGCGTATAAAATTAGAACGACTTTACCTATATAATTTATAAAATAAACACAAAAAACTCATTTACATTTTTTAAGCACATAAATATTCAAAAGCATGATTTTAATTTAAACTGATCAAACCGGAATATTGATACAAAAGTTATAGGTAAAAAAATGTTAAGTAATTTTACCAGAATTTTTAAAAGTTATTTAAAATACCTAGTATTTGTTTTTAATTTGTTTGATTTCATCAAACGATTGGTAATAACTAAATATAAATATTTTGTATATTTTGTTAAATTGATAGTACAAATTCAATACAATTAATATTGGGATAAAAATAAAATAAAAAGGGGGTCAAGTGGATGTCACTCCGCTGTACAGTAGGTTACAAATAGATCACTGTATAATGGATGGTATTAAATTTGAATTCAATGATACAAAATCATTGTATAGTGTATACGCAAAACGATTATGAGCGGAGACGGTATGTCAGGCTAGGATATTTTAAATTATATTGATATTGTTATTTTACAGTATCTGCTAAGTTGAATTAATATTATTCATAGTATTTAATTATTAACCTAAAATTATCAGTGATGCTTGAAAAATATTATAATATATACTTTTAATCGTTAAAATTGATTTTAATATGTAATTTCGTCCAAATTTGAACTTAAAATGTCTGTAAAAAATAACTGTGTTTATATAAATTTTAGATTTTTTGATTACAGTATGTACTATTTATTAAAATCTTTATTTTAAATTTTCAATCCTTAGTTATAAAAACTGACCATTTTGTAATTGTTTAATTACAATGATTGATAATTTTCGAGATTTTGATGAATTTTGTCAAAATTCGAACTTTAAATGCTTATAAAAAAATGTATTTTTAATATTTTTCAATTGCTATTGTAACAATATATCAGGAGTCTTGTATTAAATTTTCATTATTTTTGGCCAACAAATAAAAATTTATTGGTATATGTATAAAAAAAAACTAAAAAAATTGAAAATTGAAATAGTCCGTAAAAAGCTCAAAAACAGTCAAAATATATTCAAAATTAGATGATGTATAGAAAATTCTTATATAAACATTCAGTGAACTTTTAAAGCATCTACAGTTATTCGTTTTTGAATTGCAACAAAATAAGAAAATCGCTACATGAGAAATCGAGTGAATATCTAATTTCAAATTAAATTTCAAGATTAGATATCTTGTAAAAATTTGAACTTAAAATGCTCATAAAAATGTATTATGACTTGCTTATAAACATTTTTTATTGATAAAATCAGGCAAACTTATGAGGAATCTTGTATTACATTTTTAAACCTTAGATATAAAAAGACATTTTTTTATGAATTTCTAACTCAAAATAAATTGCACATTTTCGTCATTTTTACGTATTTTGTCAAAATTTTAACTTTGATTACCTATAAAAAAAAATTGTGATTACGGATTTTTAATATTTTTCATCTGCCTTAAAAAAAATTAATTGAAAAAAGAATAAATATTTAATTATATTATGCGGTAAATTGTTTATTTTACTTAAATTCTAAATAATAGAGTAGGTGTTGTATAGATAGGTACTATACATACTATATAGGCTGAAAAAAAATACATATTTAATTTTAATTATTGGTGTTCATAACAGGTGTGCTGTGTTAGAGCTAAACATTGAAATATTTATTATTCTCATAGAGCATCTACTAGTATTTTTTTTCCATTTATATTTTTTTAAATATAGCTACGATTATATATTATACTAGTTATTATTTTCTTTTTGTTATTAAAAAAAAAAAAAAAAAACGTTTACAATCGTTCCTTTATATTGTACGATTGTACGATTAAATTTGATAACAGTTATTTTGTGGGGTTGTAAATTTAAAAATAAAATGTATGAAAATAATGTTGAGTATAAAACAAAAATAGCATGTAAATATTTTATATTTTAAACTGCGCATATTATATCGCATGACAAATGACGATGCGATGTTAAATTATCCTCAAGGGATAAATGTATGACGTTTTATGTTATACATTTCATACTATTTTAAAATCAGTAAAATTAGCTATATGGAGAATTATTGATAAGATAAAGCTGTATTAAATGGTACCTAAGTTGTAATGGATGAATTCAGATAAACTCCAATGGCAATAATTACTAGCAATATACAATATTATAGGACATGAATAAATATTGATTGTGTGTCATTTGACTGGTGGCCTTTTTTTTTTTTATTTTTTAACAAAATCAATTAAAAATAAAAACTTTTTCAGTATCAGCATTTATTATTACAAACAAATAATTTATTTAATACTTATATATTCCAGATTTTTTACATTGACTTAATGCACTTACTTATTTTCTTTCAGAATTTTAAACCAAACCAACCTATTATGAAGTAAAAAAATATCATAATATCAATTTTTTATTGTTAAAGAATTAAAAAAAAAGTTATTGTTACAACAGTAAGATTATTTACCAAGCTTTAAGTAAATAGAGTGATTTTCAGAAAAGAATAAATGCCGAATATTAAAATAAATCTTTTTTTTTTACATTTACTCACTCTTGTCTACAATCTAATTATATACATTATAACAGTAGAATAATATTAATTATTATAATTACCACTTGTAATACTTTATAATAATATTAATGTATAGATACTACTTCTAATTAAAATGTTGATACTGGATAGTAAAAGTAAAAGGTTGTTTAAACTAATTTTTTTACAATGAATGAATACAATATTTAAATGAAAATAGTAAATTTTCGAGATGTGATATTATTATGATTGTCAATAGTATTTTCTTCTTCTTTTAATTACTTTTAAACGGCTATTATAGAATAGTTTTTAAATGGCTATAGAGCTCATTTATTTTACTCTACCAAAAAAAATATTATACATTTTACATAATCTTAATGATATAGCCCTATACCGGGATCAGCATTTATTTAATTAATTTTCAAGACGGATCAAAATATTGTTATTATTTTTATGACAAATGGTGGACACTTTGCACTTTGTAAAATATAAAATACGTAAGACCTGTTTAATCACAATGATTTGTTTCTTTCATGAGTAAGTACCTACCAACATTTTGTAAATTCACGCATAGTGTTGTTTGTAATATGGAACATACTCATGTACTGAGGTTTTTGACTGGATGCAGTACAAACAAAATCCAACACAATAGGTAGTTTTGAAATTACAAGTTTAAATAGGTAGAAACTCTGACGGATAATATAGAAAAGTATGGGGTCTATAAAGCATGCTGCATGAGGTATGGATTTCAGTTGTACATTAAAACATCGAACAAAACAAATGGTTTAAAATTAAATCATACAACGAAGTGGTAAGTTTGGCAAATTATTTTAAATTGAAAAAAACATACCTAATGTCATAGTCTAAATATTTTTCATTTTGTAGATTTGTTTTTCCAAATTTACGGAGATTCCTAGTTTTTTGACTTGCGTAAAAAGAAAATTTGATTTAAACGTATTCGTGCATGTGTGTATTTTATAAAATGTATAAATTTATTTAATTTATATTAGTTTTACGAATTAAAAAATCATTGATTTGTGAACAGTAATACCCATGATAAGTAATTACTTGCAGGTAGAAGTTGATGTTTTTGAGAAAAAATTCTCAGTTATGTTAGGTTAGATTTGTATATGACTTAGTTAAAAATGTTTAATTGATTCCATTTTTGATTTTTAACGAATAAAAGTTTTATAATATTATAGTTACAAAAATATTTGTTAGAAGACAATACTATTATTATAATCTGCTTCCAAGAATATTGTTTCGATATATTTTATAGCTTAAGTGTAAGTATAGTGAACATGTGATATTATTATTTAACCAACTACAACAGCAGTATCATGACAAACAAAAGTTATTGCAATAACAATTTAACTTCAGTATCTACTCAATATTAAAAGCTTTTTGAAATAATAACAGAATAATAAGAACACCTTCATAAAGTAAATAGGTACCTATATTATTATAATATTATTATTAAATAATGCACATTTGCATGAAAGGCACTAAATTGCATACTCGATGCGCCGTTCTACAAATTGAATTCGTTGAAAATAATTTTTCCAATCTTGACAGTATAATATTTTGAAATTAAATTGTCTGTAAAAACAGAAAATTATAATTTTAAAAAAAACTGTCTGTACAAATATCATATTATGATCAAACGCAGTATCGATATTATGATGAAAAAATTCTAATTACCAATTCAAATATTTCATGTTTCAATCCCGGAATCAAAATGTTAATATACTTCTTCGTGTACACTATCCATCGTACACCTATGTTATTATAAAAATAACATTTTAAAATAATAATATCATAGAATGTAACTACATGGATAACGATAAAGGATGATTTTTTCTATTAATAACGTCATGATTGTAAATATGTTCATAATATCCTAGTTTCAAATTATGTTATAACTTATAATATACTATTGCACAATATATAGTTTGTTATTAGTTATTACACGTCATGATAATATATTTAAAAATATCCACTCATGACTTCAAAAACTTTAAATTTCTTTTATAATTATTTTTCTTAGGTGATTTGATATAATTGCAATTCAACCATTTTTAGTTTTTTTAGTTTTTGAATGACATAATACATTTTTACTTTGTACCGAAACAGAATATTATGTCTCTGACAAAACTAATACGATATAAAATTCGCATTTTGAAAGATTAGCTTAGTAGGTAGTTATAAGTCCCTATTTAAAGTTAAGATGAGTAGACCAACATTTTTTTTTTGGAGTTACCAATCCACTGTAAAGTAAAAACTTAAAAATGTGGTTTTGCAATGACATCTAATAAAAAATTATATAAATGGATCACTTTATTAGCTTCTTATATAATATTTTAGATTCTTTAGTAAATTAAAATGAAGGTGTTACAATTATTATGTGTGTATTATTTTGTAGTAGAATACATATTTCTATCCTAAACTTGACAGTGGTATGTCAAATAAAATCCAGTTTTTTTCGGTATTATAAATTACATTTGTTGTTGTTGTTCCTTTAGTTTTTGTTATGTTGTTGTTGCCTATTCAAAAACTATTAATCGTAGAGGCTATAAACTATTATCCGTTAGGTACGTATTATTTTGTATTAAAATTTTAAAATGTTTAGACCGATTTTAAGTTTATTATACCCTAATATCATTCAACGATACAAACTTAACAATATTTTACGATAGTATAAAATTTGCATTAATTTGTCAAAAAAATATTTAAATTGAGTTCGAACAATATTTAATCAATAAAAAAATGAATAACGTTTTGTCATCATAATATACTAACTAATAAATTATGAAAAATCCTTAAATTAGAGTTCAACACACCGTCTCCGCTTAAAATCATTGTTCGTGTACAATGATGTATCATTGAGTTCGAATTTGACACAATATTCATTGAATTTACCTACTCAATGACGAGGTATATTCGTAACCGATAAATTTTCCAAGTGTTTGTAAATAGTGTTTACTATTTAAATTATACTATAATTTGGCTTTAATTACAAAAATAAATTATAAGAAGTGTCCACAGTACAATCATTCCTTATCACTTGTTATTTGCAACATGGTAATAATAGCAAGAGTTTTACATTTTTTAACTTACCAAAGTGTAAATCACCGAGCAACATTTATTGTTTACAAGTTAAATACAACTATTTTTAATACCTATAAGATATTATTGCAGGTACCTAATAAGTAATAACATGTTTATGTTATTTATAAAATATAATTGTGCTCGCATATTAATTGTTGTACACACAAAATATATTACTAAAATACATTTCTTTTCATTTTTTTTTTCACAGTTCTGTCACCTATATTTCAAGCTAAAGTTTCTACATAAAACATTTCGCATTTTGTCAGTTCAATGTCAAATGAAGAATAAAACCACATTTTTCAAAAACTTTTCTACATGAGTATTAAATATTATACACACATATTTTGAACCTCAGGGTGGACCACATCACAAGAAAGTTTCTCACCCGTGAGATAAAAACAATATCAGATAATATATATGTATATGTTTATAAGAGATGCTATGGCCATTTTATATTCCTATAGTGATATGTGTTAGTTTCTTTCTTTTTTTTTTATCTAAAATTTGATTTACATCGTAACTTTACACTTCGTATTTAACGGATATGATATCGATACACCCCAGACCACATCATTCTTTAAAATACAATTTAAGATTTTGTTTTTTCACTTTTACCTTCTTCCATATTTTTTTTATAAAATTAAAATTATTGGAAGCGATTTCCATTATTGCTTTTTTCGAAAATTCGGTTTAATTTTTATAATTTTATAATTTATTTATATAATTGTTTTTTTTTTTGTTGTTATTAATGACCTTTAAAGTTATTAAACTGAAATATAGGTTACACTTATGACATTTTTGTTATTTTCAATTGTTATAAATACGCATTACGTTTTTTTTTTTTTTTTTTTTTTTTTTTTTTTGTTACAATGTTTAATCAACGGACACGTACGAAAAATGAAACCTTAATAATAACCATTTTGCCAGCTGGTGGTTTTAAAAAGTAATCAGAAGTCAAGCCATTTCTTTGGCAAAATTTCCACCGGACCTGTATTCGGTGCGAAAAACTTTGAGCATTAAGGTCGACACCTTGTCGCTGAATTTCGAGTAACGTCCAAAATGATAATATAGGCTGTTATTTATAAAATACGTTTTACGCGGAATCAAGACGTTTTGACTTCCACAGAAAATTCGTATTTAGAACAAAATAATAATTGTGGTTTTTGGGGAACTTTCATCTCAGAACTAATTTAAACAATACACATTGTTTTTGGAATTCAAATAATTAAATTAATTAAATCTTTGAAAAATTGTATAGATAATAGTGTAGGTACACACGCAGACTCAAGTCAAATTAAAATAAAGTCATCCTAGACCATAGGTACGTATGATCATATTAGTAAGTATTTAATGTATTTTAATTTTATATAGCTGTTGAGAACATTACGTCAGTAGCTATTGTTTCAAAAACATAATTGACATGGTTACATAGTAAAAATGAAACTAATATAATAACTGTATGGAAACTGATGAATTTTAATAATATCATTGAAGATTTTATTGAATAGAAATAATTGCGGAAGTATGACATGTTAGCATTCAACTGATGGTATAAAACAAATTCATATAATAATAATATTATTATTGTTAAAATAATATTATAAGTATCCATAGTTAGCGCTACAATACGCGGAGACCTATACGAGTGGTACAGATTCGACGACGTCAGTCGATAGCTACTTACCTACGTATTTTTAATATAATATTATAACCATTTTGCATATTATAATTATTTCGTTGCGCGATTAGAGGGCTGGAAACATTACATTTATATTGTGGTCGAAGGTGCACGACAAAAGTATAAATCGAAGAGGATTACCCAATGTGTACCATTAAATTGATACGGTCATTAACGAGCCCTCAAGATTATGGGTACAGTATTTTAACCATCGGACGGTTTAAAAGCTACGATTAATTATTATGATCTATAATATTAGAGTATATTACAAATAATATGATTAACACACCTGTTTCGTCGTCGACGATGGTCGCGGACGCTTTGTTGGGCGCTCCGCCGCTGCCGCTGTCGACCGAGGCACGGACCGCGACGATCAGCCCGAGAGCGCATATCACGAGCACAGCCGTCTTCATGTCCTACGCGATCTTTGTCGACGAAAAGTATTAAAACTCGAAATTTAAAAAAAAAAGAAAAAAAAAATCGTTTCGCGGGAAAAACGCACCGAGATCGTTTGCAAACAGAAAAAAACGTCTTGAACGTCAGAGAGAAAAAAAAAGCCCCTCGTGGGGAGGGTCAAGTCATCGCTCCGGAAGCGGAGGCGCACGTCGCGGTATTGCCGTCTGGACTAGACCGAGCGGTTAGGTGAGACGGACGGAGAGCGGAAACACGACGACGGACTACAGAAATCGGAACAGTCTTGCGATCGCCGAAATTATTTGTCGCGATCGTGTTGGACGCGGGCGTGCGACGGCGGTGGTGTTTTGGCGCACTTAATATTATTATTATTACTATTATCAATATTGTTATATAATACACACGCGCTCGCGGCGCACACACGAGAGACACGGACAACGGCAATGTGCGTCGAACACCGGTCGCCAGATGACTGCTAACCACCCGACCCGGTCGCATACGCGGAGTGATCGTCGTGTGAGCTCGGCGGCGGCAGCGCGCGCGGAGACTTCGTCGTCGTCCGTCGAGGCAGCAGCGGCGGCGGCGGCGGCGGCGGCATTCGACGCGTGTACCATTCGCCGCCGCCTCCCCGGCGGGGATGTACCTCCAGACGAGTTGTACGACTATTACCTATAACGATAATAACAATGTGATACATATTATTATTATTATTTGTATTTGTATTATTATTATTATGATTATTACAAGCGGCACGCAGCGCGGTGTGTGTGCTACCAATCATTCCCGATCCGGGGGGTATGCGGGGTCGCGATCCCCCCCCACATCGAAAGTCAGCGGTCGGCAGATTCTCGACTAAACATTATTAGTTTATACCATCACGAACGTAATGTTTTTTAATCAGTCCGTTGATCAAGAGACGCGGTAATTATCATATACGCATTATAATAATAATTTATAGGTACCTACATTTTAGAATTGACAGAGATGTTCCAAAATATTTTTTACGGACACTTTTTATCACTACCGGAATAGGTATAACTACTGTAAATGTAGTCACGTATAATATTGTCATTTGTAATGCATTCGCACGTTTATTATAAATAATATTGTATATTTGTACATTCTTTTTTTTTTAAATTTTTATTATTTTAGGTGAACATTTTAAAATTGAATTTTGGTTGAACATTTACAATACTAAAATATGCAAAATATAAACTTTACTTCACTGACATATTTTTATTCGAACATACTTTTTTCTAAATTTATTAATTTTTTATCAAGTACCACTATTAATATTATCAATTATCATCTTTAATACGCATTATTTTTTCACAACCTATCATGTGTACTATATTATTTTATTTATACGAGTATCACCTTTTTTTTGATGTAAATTATTAACCAGATGAAATTTTTGAAAATATTGTTACACCTAAATCAAAATTAAGTACCTATTTTTTGAGTAATTAAGTTGTATGCCATGGACCCATAGTAATAGGTTTATAAGATATTAAGAGGGTCTTATGACGAATTGAAAATTAAAGTAATAATTGTTATTTTTTTTTAAAATTTCTGAATATAATAAAAACATAAGATGAATTATTACATATTATTTTATTTTATTAATAGTAAAACCATTAATACCAATTTATTTATTAAACAGGTACATTAATTTGTCTTGACAATTTACACTAATTAACTAAAAAACTATTACTTAATATTTAAAATCACTAGCTACCAAATAACATTTTTCATAATTTTTTGTCATTATTTCATTTAGTTTTTTTGAGTGACGTCAAGTTTAAATTGAATAAGTAAAAAACTTTAAATATAGTAAAAATTTTACTTTGTAGTGACTTGAAATTATTTTTATAAAAAAAGTTTCCGAAAACCTTAATACTTATTGAGATAATTAGTGTTTAAAATGAACGGAATCAATCGTTATAAACGTAGATATAAAAGACCCGACAAAGACGAAATATTTATTTTTACAAACTGTTCTGTATAATATTACAGCAGTATTACACGATATCATAGTCTATATAATAATAATATAATGATTTGGTCACACGAAGTACCATTGTTCCGAAATATTATTATTATTACCATCATCATTGACGAGTTAACTTACTGGTCTATATGCCTCTACAGGCCAGTTTGAATATAACTTCGAAGATATCAAAAAATACAATTTATCGATTTTTATGGACTTCAAAACTACGTCATTTAGAATGTACAACATGATGAAATACAGTTTTATATCTCCATCCTGTGTAAATACGTCACCACAGTAATTAACTCCAAAGCGCAAACTTATATCCGAGGTAACTGCAGCCTGCAGGTATGCTTGGAACTATATTGTTATACCTATATATCTTGTAAGTGGCCACCGATCGTTTCGCTTCAATCGTTTTTGGCGAGTGGTCGCCAACAGTGTTATATTATAAAAGACAATTTTGACATTTCCTTTTTCTTATCTCTTGTAAATCGACATTATAAATATAGTTATTATTTGATAGTGAGACACTATCGTAATGATTATATTTTATTCACTTGACTGTTTTTAATGTAGTCAGTACATATTTTAATTTTAATATAAATATGTTTAGGTTACCGTTTAAGCTATAAACAATATTATATTACAGTTATCATTTAAACAATAAATTAAAATCAAAAATTGTTTTAATCACATGTCGTTTCCATTGGTTTACCAATAGTACATAATTCAATGTCCACAGAAATAACATTTAAATAAATTAACTAAAATATAATAAATCACACGGATTAGTTTAATTCTTGTTAAACATTTTTAATTCCTACTTGTCAATACTCATGTATTACTAGGACATACATAAACATAATATAAAATTCGTTATTAACATAAATCCATTAAATTAATCAATGATCCAGAAAATTTACTTTGTAGTATGGGGTTTTTCCGCATTCAAACATATTTGAAGAACTATAATATTATAATGTTTAAGATTTTAAGACGAAACACACATTCTATAATGCCATCGATTCGTTTGAGTCGTCACAAAGACTCTATTTTCAGAACAGCTCCGGGAACCACGATTCGTGTTTTAATTAAAGTATCAAAATAAATCGTTTTATTTTACCAAAGAATTTATCGGTGTCTCTAGTCTCTATAGTACAAAATATTGTATAATAACATTATGATACAATATCATTACATCCATTTTATGTTTGTACAAACCATTTTTAAGGACCATTATCCTTACTGTATATTGTGTTCATTTTACTGCTACCAGAAACTACTCTTTTTTTTCTAATTTTATTTAGGATATATTTTTCACTTGAATTAATATTTGTTCTCATTTTAAATATAGGAGTTTGTAGTGTCGCAGAAGTACAAGACACTCCTTATTTGGTATAAACAATATTTAGGTAAATAAATAAAAATAAGATGCTATTAAGTATACGTTAAAATTAATTATTAAAATAAAAATTAGGAATGAGTATGCTTAGTGAATCACCCTACATAAATAAATAATAACTAAGACATATTTAAATTAGTTATAGATCTAAGTTAATTGTAAGCTAAATTACATAAGGTTGCATTATATTTTATAATATTATAATTTATAATATGATTGTAATACATTAATAAAAAATTGTTTTTTTTTTTTTTTAAATAATTTTGTTAATTAATATTTTAATTTATTGATCGCACAAATTATTCTATTGATAAATAAATTATGAACACGAACAGGACGAATTGATCGCACACTGGACCACTAGCCACTAGCAACGGACGCGACACGATTTATTATTATTTTTTTTATTTATATTTGGTTCCTATATACATAATAATGTAATACACATGTATACGATATTTGATATTCCTAAGATTCAAACGATTAAATATATTGTAGAATATCACTATAGTCACTACAATATCATTATACTACCTTATATATAGTACCTACATATGAATACAGAGTTTATTACACAATTATTATCAGTTATTATTATTATTTATATAAAATATATGATATGCATCATTGCAACACACAGATTTGATTAAAATTGAAAATTATAATATTGTAACTGTAAACTAATCATAATTATGATATAATTTGGTATTATATTTTTTTGTTTTAAATAGCTTGGAACGACGTTGGTTAAAATCGAATAATTAAATGTGACATATTGCGTCGCTGTGACTAACTCTGTGGATAACTTTGATCGCATCTTATACATTTTATATTGTACACAAGATATAATGGTGTAAAATTACGATTTATATTTTGTACGAATATACGAGTTGGTTCATGTTTAATATTTTCGTCGCAAATTAAAATAAATTTATTGATAAACTAAGTCTTATTTTAAATTTTAATATCTATTTATATTCAAAATTGTATACGCATTTTTCAGTCCATCCCATTAAGAATTGCACGCTGCTTGTGGATTTTCTAACACCATAAAAATCTAAGACATGTAAGAACATGAATAAAATAATAAGACATTTTTTTTAATGGTTTTGTTGCATAATTATATTATATAATTTTAAATCGAACACAATTTGTAAATTAAATACCGTAAAGCGGTCAGTAAAGTATACAGCAAAATCAATACATAGATACTGAAAATGTATTAAAGGTACATCCCCCTATGTAATTAAAATTTTACATAATATTTTATAAGCGATAAATTACGAAAAACAAGCATAAACAAATAATACGTTAATATTATATATAGTTTTGTATTTTTATTGAGTTATAATAAAAATATGATAATATTTATTAATAATAACTTAAATTCACTCAATTTTTAAACAGTTTCATGATGTTCATATATTTAACCTTTTTTTTACGCTGTACTAAATCAACAATTTTGTTTTACCTACGTGTAGGTAGGTATATCATTGTTCATTGACGTTCAAACGAGTGCCACTTAAAATTTTAAAATAATATTATATACCTACTATACTTACAATCTACATATTATAGTATAATATGTATACAACAAAAAAATAAATATAATCCATTGTGTGTATTATTATTTTGGAACAAATGTTAATTTACTGTTGCTATCAGTGTTGTTAAAATACTACTGTCAAAATATGAAATAATATGTTCGTGAAAACGAAAATTGAATAATCTCAACTTCATCTATAGTCATTTATACGGCTATATACTATTATAAGTCATATACATAGTAGTTATAGACTAAAGTATTATTATAGGTTTTATACCTATATATCTACTTAATGATAATTGACATACCGGTTTGACGGGGAGTGGTATTTTCAAGTGTTCCCGTTTCACCTGCAAAGACTATCAATCAAAACACTATAGACTAGAAGTCCACTTTTTAGATGTTGTGATAAAAAAAAAAAAAAAAAAATTAAAATAAATATAATAATAAACATTTAGTTTTTTCTTCTTTTTTTATGAATCGATTTTTACAGCTTTTATACAATGTTATCAAATATT
Source organism: Nasonovia ribisnigri (assembly GCA_027563435.1). NCBI lineage: Eukaryota > Metazoa > Arthropoda > Insecta > Hemiptera > Aphididae > Nasonovia > Nasonovia ribisnigri. Next base: position 852,919 of record JANEHU010004964.1, read on the forward strand.
TTTCTAATTTACCTTATTCATTTTTACAAGAAAAGCGGAATGCTTCGTGACATTTATGACTTCTATAATTTACTTTATTTCGTAACGAAAACACTATAACTAAATCACACTTATATTTTACAACGTCTTACACTTATTTATTTTTTTTTAGTTCTTTACGAGTTCATTTTACAATCTGTAGTTAGTAAAATCATTCACAATCAGTGATAGGTTGAATAGATGATTAGTTTAAGTCTTGCATGAAGAATCCATCCGTTGATGGAACTTTGTGGCATTCGAGTGTATTCATTTGAATAGGAGGTCGCAATCACATGTTATTCCGACTCATCGAAGAGCTCACTAAGAGTAGACAGTTCGGAAATAAGAGGATTGGTTGGTGATGAAATATTATAATATATATTATGGTTGGTACTAGATAATTTTATAATAGTTTTTTCTCGTGACTTCGATAACTGGACCTACACAATCCACAGTATCGTCAAAGTTCTTGTGGGTACTTTATCTATACGCAGAAGACGCGACGTACTCATGTTTAATTATACAGTAGGTACCTACGTAAATTATAACACATAATTTGTAAAATGAATGAGTACTTATAGAATATAATTGTTTTGTAAAATGTTTCGTTTTAGATCCGAGAGGAGCGATGAATGTATTGATTATTTGATTTTACAATGAAATGTGATTATTTTTCTCTTAGTGATCAGGAAAAAACGATAAAGACAATTTGAGAATAACTGGAATAATTCCGAATATCAATTTTAGACTTAATCGACTTTCTTATTTTGTTGTAACTCGAAAACCGTAATTGACATTGTATCAAAATGTTAATAATAATATGTTCTATATTATATAATATTATATTATCTAACCTATTCACATTTATTAATAAGTATTTTTACTTCATAGCTTTTGAGTAGCTTATAGGCATTGGAATATTTTTGATTTTTTTTTTTTAGCTTTTCTATAAATATCCACACAATAATTTTTTTGCTAGTTCGGAAAGCTTGAAAATGTAATAAAAGATCACACAATCGTTATTATCTTGGCAATTTAAGATTCAAATTAGGTACATACACACTATTTATTTATTTTTAAACATTTCAAGTTCAAATTTTATCAAAATAAATATTTTAAATTTTTAACGAAGAAAACCGGTTTTGGTTATTTTTTCCTAATCCAAAAATAATATTCGTGGGGACGTGACATTTTTACGTACACATATTATTATTATTATATCTTATATAGGTACCTACTATGTGACATTTTTAAAATGTTTATGCTTTTCGTTAGTAACACTTTGATTTGATTACTTATTATTGGTATTCGGTGGTTAATCAGGTCGGTATTACTGGAGATCACAAGTCACGACACTATATTATATGTTCTTTTTGGCCGCCGTGGATTTCCGGGAAATTTTGGTATGTGCAAATTTTTTATGAGTGGGTTCTATTATAGGAACTAGGAGGCGAGTTTTAGAATATTGTTAAGCTAAGTATTGCTTTATTAATTTTTTATACTGTTAACAAAATATTCACATAGGTCTACGGTAATTTGGTAAATTTATTCAAAAGTAAATAATATCTACAACAGTAAAATATGATGAAATTAAATGATTAAATAAAATTAATGAATTTGTTTTCGGCATAAATTAACTCGACCTACTGTATTTCTAACAGTAAAGTAAATGTCTATATGTTTTAACTTTGACTAACACATTTACAAGATACACTCGACACCTACCCGCTCTAAAAAACAACGATTACCTACTTTTTACCTTTTTCACAATTTTCTTTTTTTATGGCTTTCGCTTTTTGGAACCTTCGATAGAGTTTGATTAGCCAAACCTAACACAAAACGATTATCTCCATACCATATCCCAATAGATGTGGCTGCACAAAACATATTATTATTATGAACGTGTATACCGGGAATAAAATATTTTGTTTGATACATAATAACAATATCGGCGTTGTTTGACAAGAGTTTTCAATTTAAGCGTTTGACGGAAAGATGAACACATTTTGCCGCAGTAATACGCGGTATACATGATTAAACGCAAACAATACAATGGCGAATTGACGATTTCATTAATTTATTAAACGTCAACAATGCATTATCAAACCGAAAAACCTGAAAAACGATGTTTCGTATTAATATGCACCTCGTACCTATTTTAAATATTAATAAAAGGACTCTTTGATCAGAAATTATTACAAACCTACATAAAATTTAATTTTAAAATTATATAAATATCTAATTATTGTAAATTGTATGAAAATGTATAACTATGCTAAAAGTATAATATTCGTCAACGGTATATAGGTGAATAAAGTGCGAAATTAATTATTGCTTAGAGAGTATTATTTTCATCTAAACATTACATAAATCCAACCGTATAGTAATACAATTATTGATTCAACGAACATATGTTTTTAATGTCACTATTTTTGGTTGCTTATCTATATTTTAACCAATTTTGGTACTAGACATTGTATTGAATTTTTAAACTAAGCCGTTAACTATATTAAATTAACCGTAAAAAAATTATAATTTTTTTCCAAAATAACAAATAGTAAAACATTTCTATTGATTTTATATAAAAATAATAAGAGAATTTTCGTGAAATTTTTCAATAGTTAATAATATTATGTTATTCCATGTAAATGCAATATATATATTGTAAATGCAGAATTTACCGTTTTGATAATAAATGTATCAACTCTTATTATAGCGGCATTTGATGGGAGTGAACTTTCGTCACCTAACTTAACCAAAATTACTTTCAAATAATCATGAAAAAAAATGGGTGGGGTAGAAAATGCTCGATAAAAATTATTCAACGTTTATATTTTCACCTACACAATAATAATAACCATCCTAATATATATTTTATCATATTTTATCATATTAATCTTTATTTTTTACCACGCTTCAACTGACGTGGTGCATATAAATGAGTTCGTGCTGCATAATTTGAATGTTATAATCGTTGATCCTTCTCGTCTGCCAATGCATTTGTACATCGGAGAATAAAGCTGAAGGTATTCGCTTACAAGAAACATGTACCTTTAATAACGTATACATATATATAGGTACTATTAAATTCTTTGGATTTTGTGTTTGACGTAGGTATACCCATATAATATCTGTAAAATAATGTTTTGACGAAACGCACGTACAGTGCGTATGACTCACTTGTTTACCTTTAAGTATTAAATTGTAATTCCATACAATACATACATCCATATTATACATATACATATATATATATTATATATATAAATGTATATTGTAATTTAGTATACAGGGTACAACAAAAAGACCTGGGGCAAAAAAATGATACTACTTAAACGTATGAAAAGAAATGTGAAAATTATATGGTGAGTAAATAATTTAAGAAATATACTCATGTCAAGAAATTCTCGAAAATAATGTTTTGAAAATAGTTATTACGTTCTAAATAAATTTAGTCAAAAAGATATTGTTATTTTTAGAAATTGTAAAAATTAAACTACTTGTCTTAGGTACATATTTTTACCATCAAAATTATTCTTATAATTAGATTGACAAATTGGTTATTTGAAATTTTTCTAAAAAATTCAAATCAAATTTTTTTTTCACTATTAAAAAAAAAATAATAATTGTTTTTATACAAATGGTACGTATGGTGCAAGTGACTATAAATTGTATACAAAAAAAAGAAAATATTAATATCTATTAGAATAAAAGTAATTTCATCTGTCAGGTCTTCTTGATATACACCCTGCAGTATATCGCTATAATATAATATGAAGGTGTCATTGTGGGGTAACAAGGTATAGCAATTGCTAGTCCACCAATGTTATTATTTTATTCACCTACTGCTCCCGACCGCTAGCTTCATTAGACCACATGGAATTGAATAAAAATATAATTCAAGATGCTTGATACCCCATGATTTTACTCCAAATGACGCCCATGTCTATACAGCATAATAATATGGTGACTATATAGTGTGATCATAATTATTAAATAATTTTGAGAGCATGTACATTTTACATAATAATATGCTCTCAAAATGTTTTCAAAGAGTTAATGTCCCTATGCGAAATTTCTTCTAGTTCTGTTATTTTGCAAATTTTCACCATAGCCTATATATTCAACCAACTTAATTTTCCCTAACTAATTTCTACTAACATTTTTTTATTTTTTTTTTTATGAAGTTAAACAATTTTTGTTCTCATTGATTAAAATGAAAAATAAAATGATTTAGCACTACGAAAGTACGAACTATTAGTAGGCAACCTGCAGTGAGTATATAAGTGTACACCTAATAGTTATTATATTCTCTACACAGGCGTATTATGGGGTGATCTAGAACAGAAGTTCTCAACAATAGGGTTGTCAACAATGTTAAATGTGTCGGATAAAATTTAAAACATTGATACCCATAATATATTTATTTCTGAGTCTGCCTATACCTATATAAAATAGTTTTATAAATAATAAATGAACCCCTTTTCTTAAATTCTTCTAAGAGTTACCGTTATAAGACATTCGCAATATTGATAATTGGTACTAACTACTAAGAAATATTCTTATCAAATTTAATCGTTTCTGTTAATGTCAACCGATAGACTCGATAGAGTATTTTTGTTAAAGTGATTCTGATAAATTTTAAATTAAAATTGGAGTTACATTTATATTTAGTCAAATCAACTTTTTTTGATATTTTATATGATAATCATGAATCATGGTTAATAGGTGTAAGTAAATGTCTTTATTGAAATACCAATATTAATATTTTATTATGATAATTATTGGCGGTCACTATCTCGTCGATGCAAGCGAAATTGCATAGACGTTCAAAAATTGGTGTGTGGTGTATCATGTCATTTGTAAAGATTTTTAATGTTTATAGATATTATATTGTTCACATAATAGCTGAAGGGCAAATTATGTTTGCGTAGAAACGTTTAATAATGTTCTAGTGTGTTACTTAATCGAACGGTGTTTAATGAATAATGATCAATTTGATATTATCAAAGATGCATTTCACGTGACGGTCTTTGTCTGCCTGTCTGTATCCAATATGGATATCTCTCCCATGAAGCTTTCACTTAATCGCGTGATTGGCATCGTGTTTAATTTAGTAGAGTGATGGAAAATATACGTTTATATCGACCGGTTTCGACACAAAGAGTGCTACGTTCATCAAGACAAAAGTTTACTCCAGCCAAACCTGGTGATACTGTTCGTATCCAAGTCCCAGATGTTGACCGAGGGCGTGTGGAGCCACAAAACACATCGACAGTTGTCGAAGCTGTCGATAGTGAATTTTACACATAAGGCACAAAGGGAGGTGCAATAAATCAATTATACACCCGTAATCAATTTGCTGTATGCAAAGAACAACTGTTATCTCCTGAAATAGTTGCTACTGCCAAATCCGTGTCCTTAAGGAAACCTTCCACTATAACTTGTCAGGTGGACAGGGATACTTGAGATGTAATTGTAGGACGAAGTGTATATCGAAGAAGTGTAGTTTTAGATCCTCAAGAATTTTATGAAACTCAAAATGTCACGATAGTTTTTCTTGTTGCAACATGTATAGTATAAAACAAAATAATATATGGTTTATTTATTAATAGTTAATAACAAATAGTATAATATGTTTAGCGTATCTTTTGAGATTATATTAGGTATAGGTACCATATAAAAGTTTTTTTTTACTTCATTCATCTTTTTTTACAAAATATCAACATTCACCAAAAACAGATAGGTAATGCATGCCAACATTCACCAGTGAATGTCTACATAATCTAAGAAGAAATTGAAATTCACCAGACATCTTTCAGATATATTGTGGTTATTAAATGAGCTAAGTTTGAGCATGCAAGGCCATTAACAAATATTTATAAATGTAATAATAAAGTTCAAGCTTTTCTGAAGAGACTTGATCTTTAGATAAAATAAATTCAGGAAAATACGTATATGTTTCCATCATATTATAATATGACTGAAGACAAATTATTTAAAAAAAAATTAAATTCATGTAATGCAATAGAAAATTAAATCACATCAATTGTCAAAATTAAAAAATAAAATAATAAATTATTTCCCACCATCTTATGATATTTGATTAAAAATTATGTGGATTCTTAACCAGTTTTTACCCTATGGGAAAATAAATCATCTTTATTAAATGAGAGCCTGCAGCAATTAACACTATCGTCAGATAAATTATTAGAACAATCTTTTAAAAACTAAAAATTTGAATCAATTTTGGATATTATTAAGCAATGAGCATCCTAATATTTACGAAGAAGCATTAAAAAAATGTAATTCTTTTTGCAAAAACATATTTATGTACATCTGGATTTTCGACATTAACACTGCAATTAAAACCAAATCAAGAAGTAAACTTAATGTCGAATCCACGATGCGTGTTTCACTTATTAATTCCATAAGAGTACGAATTGATTCATTGGTGATGCAACATCAAGACCAAGGAAGTCATTACATTTTTATTTTTATTTAAACCGCATAATTATTTTAAAAAAAAATTATGTTCGATAAAATTATTAAAAGAAATGTTTATTTTTAAATATAATGTAATTAATATTATGACCTAGCTGTTATTATCATGATAGTAATATGAGTAAAAATAAATAAATAAGTAAATAAGAGTAACCAATAGTTATTTTTTATTCCCCCATTGAACGTTATTTATAAAAAGGTCGCATGAAAAATTGGGTAAATATCTTGCGTCGCTAAGACATAAAGGTTGAGAACCGCTGATCTAGAAGTTGAATCATTGCCACTCGACCAAGTATGTTTTTTACTTGAGTGTTTCAAATGGATTACTGAATGATCAACATTTTAAATTTATTTTTGTTAGATATTGGATACCTAACGATAATATAATTTAATTATTATGTTATTTGTTTTAACACTTACTTCTAAAACCATAATAATTAGCGAGTACAAAGATTTCTATAATATTATACTACATCACTATTTATTATGAAAATCTATATTTGCTAGAGAATATTATAATAAACTCTATCGAAGCAGCTATCGGCTACTAAATACCACCATAACAATGACAATAACAGAGATTTTATCCACAGTGCGCATACATATTGCAGTTAAATAACATGTTAAACAATTATACGTTTATGGTTTAGTCGTTTAGAAATATGTAAAAAAAAAGGTTAGGTTAGTAGGTAACTACTTTAGTTGTGGTTATTATATTATAATAGTGTATGGTGTTTCGTGTGTACACTTTCAGCCTTCAATAGTTTGACAACATAACATACCTACTGCCACACCATAGGTATTATATGCTTTAGCTGAGAATATGTACGGATATTATAATAATATAATAATATATTAGTAGGTACCTACATTTTATTATACTAATATTGTTATTGACACTATTATTGGTGTCCGAAAAATTGTATCTGTGTAGTAAAGACCAAATATTTTTATTTTATTTTTATGTTGATAAAAATTGTATTTTTTATTTCCATCTATATATAGATGCTTTTGTAGAAAAATATCTTTATTTTATCTAGATAATTTTTTTTTCTCACATGGACTTAGCGCTGAATATTAGGTACATAGTTAATTATAATAAAGTCATTGCTTATCAATTCCTGGACCATCATCGTGTTATCGAAGCTAGGGTTGTAGTGTATATTCCTACACTTTTAGTTTTAAACAGTTTGTGACGTATAGGTACGTGTACCCGTGATATTATTTCACATTTCAATAATAATACGTGTTTTCACGATAAAATAGTTTCTTTTTCAGAACAATAAATTACTATGTTATTATTATTCATTTACTTGAGATAAAACATATAATATTCTGAACTGCGAATAACTGCAGAATAATATCTATATACGTGGCTTTAAAAGTTTTAAAAGCAAAAAAGTGAATATAGTAAGTATGATGATATCATTGATGAATAATATTCAATATTATTATATACTGCAGACGATAATATACCTCTAAGGTACGTCAAAATATTTACTATATTATTATAATATTATGTTGTATTTTGTTATCATTTCGTCCAAATCAAACTGCGTTATTTACAGTCACCAAAATATTATACTATTCTCACATGCCCAAGTCTTGTACGGTTAAAATAATTAGCATAATATCTTTGAGACGTTTGGGTAGGCACACAATTATTATATCGCACAGTATATACTACTTAATTATTTATTGAATACACGACAGTCGAATTTGTTTAAGTGCATAGATAATAAAATTAATAATAAATCAAGTCAAATATTATATGTATCTCCACTTTCGTCAAAAGTTTCACGAATTGATCAAAAAAAACTTCTTTCAAATAATGTTGTACAGAGCACCCCACTGACCCCGTATTGACGTATTTCACCTGCCTGCGTAGTACATGTTATAGCAATTATTGCCCGACGTGACCGGCAACGGACAAATCGAGCAAATATTTCATATGCTGTATTTGGTTGATTTGTTCGTTATATGTACTCACACACTGGCAGGGATATTCCTTTGAAGTTTATTGGTATACGGACCATCCGTTATAGCTGCTGTAAGCCCAGGCCCGTACTATAACGATTTTTCGACCGTAACAATACGAGACTGCTGTTGGACTTCGGAAGGGGACCTGGCTTAATAAGAGTTTCAGTTCCTGTTTCCGGTGTCCGGCAGAATCAAATCTCCAAGGAAATTAAATATACAAATGCCTGCGCACAACATACGAGTATAATTTATATATATATATAATATGTATGGCTCATCTGCATTAAACATAATATATACTGGGACTGTATATCTATAAGTATATAGGATACGCGTGCTTATGTTACTGAGTAAGAAAATATTTGATATTATATAATATTATAATATGACAATACATATTATATTATAAATCAATACTTCTATATATTATAACAATGCTTTGAGAAAAAAATACTACATAATATGTGCATCATAACATATATTCATCTTGGGTAAAATTATACCATTGTTTGCGTATAATATATTAAATTTACAAGAAATTCTAACGTTTTAACAGTTTGTATTACACCTGTTATGAAACCTTGTTAGGAAAGAACACATATTAATCTGTTGCAGTTATATTGGATCGTATAGTTCGTTAATGACTGTAGGTACGTATGTTATAATTTACACAATCGTTTCGTTGAAATGGTACATACAAAATAGTATGAGTTTGAATTATAATTTCACCTAAAATAAATCTAAACTATTACGCCTATTGCTCATCAATATATTGAAATAGAAAAAGAATTAGTTCAATAACTTATACCTATAGGTATATGAAATAACAACAGCTTATAATTTTTATATACAAATCAATTTAAAATTCAACGTTAGTCGATGAGTCTTTAATACTGTTAATATACAAGTAATGACTAATATTTCTTTTTTTATAGGCCCCCGTTTCACAGCCATAAATGACGAATTAGGAATTCGTGAACGATGACGGGTTTATCGTAGTCAACACAATACTATATATAAAATAAGGGGGTCAAGTGGATGTCGCTCAGCTGTACAGTAGGTTACAAGTAGGTCACTATATAATGGATGGTATTAAATTTGAATTCAATGATACAAATTCATTGTATACGAAAAACGATTCTGAGCGGATACGGTAGGTCAGTCTAGGTTAGGTGAGGTAAATGCTTATAAAAAAAATGTGTGCCTATGTACTTTTAATATTTTTTTGATTTTTATTGTGACAATATACCAGGAGACTTGTGTAAAATTTTCATGATTTTTGGCCCAAAAAATAAAACTTTATTGGTATTTATAAAAAAAAAAAAACTAAAAAAATTGAAATGGTCCGTAAAAAGCTCAAAAAGAATCAAAATATTTTCAAAATTATGTAGTGTATAGAAAATGCTAATATAAACATTCGGTGAAATTTTTAAGTATCTATAGTTATTCATTTTTGAATTACAACAAAATAAGAAAATCTAAACATGAGAAATTGAATGAATATCCAATGTTGTAAAAATATGAACTTCAAAAGCTCATACAAATTTAATTTGACTTGGTATTAGATATTTTTTTTTGATTAACTTAGGCAAACTTATGAAAAATCGTGTGTTACATTTTCAAATCTTAGATTTAAAAAGAAAGTTTTTTATGAATTTCTAACTCAAAATAATTTGCACATTTTCGTGATTTTTACGTATTTTGTCAATATTTGAACTTTAAATGCTTATAAAAAAAAATTGTGACTACGGATTTTTAATATTTTTCATATATTATTGTAACAATATATTAGGAGCCTTGTATTAAATGTTCAAGTTTTTTTACCCAACAAATAAGGTTTTATTTTTATAGAAATCTATAGAAAAAAAACCTAAAAAAATTTTAAATGAAAATGTCCGTAAACAGCTAAGGATAAATCAAAATATTTTAAAAATGTTATGGTATATAAAAAATGATAATATAAATATTCAGTCAAAATTTCATGTATCTACGATAATTTCTTTTAGAGTTATACCAAAAACCAAAATCGATTTTGTCGAAAATTGGTTTTCCGTAAAAATTCCCGTCCTTTCTTTAATTTTTCATTTGTTTTTCACGGTGCTTTTGAAAACTACTTGGAAATTTTAACTTTTGACATCCCAAAGTAACAACTAGATTCACTTTCGTATCAGAAAAGATACTGTTGAATAAAATCGAAGCATTTTTAGTGTCCTAAAAGGTGATGACCAAGACAAAAAAAAAAAATAAAAAAACACACATCATTGTAAAGTCAATACATTCATCGCTTCGCTCAGAATCTATAATGTTTAATTGGTGCAATATAAATATTTTTATCTACATCGGGTAATAAATTCTTTGAAAAAAAAAATAAGAAAAATTGTAAAAGTCAATAAGTCCTTAACTTCGATACCGCGTGACTTTCTGCCTTTGTCAAACACACACGTGACATAGGATTTTAGACGTGTCCTTTACCAAACATACCAATTGATCTATAATGAAGCGATATAATTCTAAACACAGATTTGAATTTTTCGTCAAGTCTACTTCAAATTGACATTCCCACATTTTTGATTTTTTGATTTTAACTTCTCAAAAAATTGAAATAAACAGTATTTTTATATATCACTAATCACGGTATCCAATCCTCTTAAGGTAATTTTATATTTTAATAGTTTTTTTTAGATTCTGAGCGGAGCGATGAATGTATTCTTTTTATTATGTTCAATAAAATATAATAAAATAAGATTGAAAACTCTAGGCAAATAATATCACTGGATAATATTATCAATAACATGTGTTTCTAAAAGAAATATTGCAAAAAATTTATTGCCCCAGGTGAGGATCGAACTCACGACCTTAAGATTATGAGACTTACGCGCTGCCTACTGCGCTACCGAGGCTTGTATGCTAATCTGATGTTTTAGTCTATTAACCTGTACTTTTGGTAATAAATTATGAGTACTCAACACCTGTTTATCAGTATTTATAGTGTGTGATAACTGATAGCTGGTGATAATTTTCATGTTTTGATGGAATCAGATATTTTAAATTGTAATTTTATTTTTAAAATTACGTGTTGTCACTTGTCCCCTTGTTAATATAATCTTCAGAAATCTGTTTTTAACAAAACATGGAAAAAATAATAACATTTCCAACAATGTTTTTCTATTATGTGTCTACGATTATTAATAACTTCGTAGCATTTGAAATATGAAAAATAGGTTTGACAAAATGTTTACCTATAATGTTTTTCTACACCGTCGAATGGCACACCTAGCGGCTAGCTGTATATTTTCTAACTCGTAGTAATATTAGACCAAGTGATTGGCCCACCTATTTTAAAATAATGATTTTTTTTATTTCTGAGCGGAACGATGATTGCCAATAAATGTATTGATTTTCCAGTGATGTGTGTTTTTTATGCCAGTCACTATACTTTTTTGAGCAGTAAAAATGCTTCAATCTTCAATTTTTAGTAGATTTTTTGGTAACAAATAGGACTTAGTTGATACTAGAAACTAGGAGAAGACGGGGATTTTAAGCGAAATTATTTTTTGAAAAAATCCGATCTAAAAACCATCTGACGTGTGCAAAGCCGGTCACACGAACGAATTCGTGTACCTACTCGGCGAATAATCGTCAATCGCGTGATTCTTTACGAGTCAGTGCGGTTATAGGTTAACTTAACCGAGGGTATGGCGAACTCTGCCTATGCCAGGGTAGCAAATTTGTGCTTCGAAATTTTCGTCAATTTTTTAATCGCTAAAACGGTGCATTTTCCTAGGTTTTCCGGGGCCGCTATAACGAGTCTTCCTACGCCACCGCGTGTTTGGCGATTATTTTTACACGTCCAGTCGTTTCCCATCGGTCGTCGGTGAATGCGCGATGATCGGCAAGTGTACGGGTCGTGTAAGAGCGACATAATCATCAAGTCAAAACACCAGGCGAACACACGCGATTTAGACGCTCGCCAAGTACACGTGTCGTGTGGGACCGGCTTAAAAGTTGTTCGTATTACACAATGATTTACCGACCTAAACATTTTACTTCGGACGTTTGATTCTCGTAGAAATTTTGATTTTTTTGTAGTTTTGTACCTATGAGAATTTCAATATGACATTTGGTTTTTTTTTAAATATCAAAAGAGATATTTTCGTTTCGTATACCGTATGCAATATACATAATATTATTATTGTAGTTAAAAAAACGGCATATAGCGCGTCGATTTATTTTCATATGCCTACGTTTAAAATATTGGAAAATAAACTTTAAAGGTAGATAAATATTATTGTGTGAAGCGAGGCGCGAATAACATTCACACGTTTAAGATATAGGCAATTATACACCGCGAACCCGGCCCAATGACGTCACCCGTCTTTTTTCAATTCCTTATAATCGTAACTCACTAAAAAATGTGAGTAAAAAAGTAAAACCATTGGTTATAAATGTTACCATATTTAAACGTTTCCCGTCCACTCCATACAGGTACCTACACAGTTTTTCACTAGAAGCAGCGCAAATAGATGCCATAAATCCGTAAGAACTTTCCGCGCCACTTTCAGCACACGCATAATATATTATAATGGCCCATCTCGCAACATAACATGTTGTGTCTGAATTAGTCATGTCAAATTTAAAAAAAACTATTCCTTTTGAAAACTTAAACTTAGCACAATACGGATTCTACTTGGTTCTACCTAGTATCTTAAAGAACTCGGTGTTTATCAATGAATTTGTATGTTTGTCGTTGTTGTAGATAACTTTTAATTAATACATTTTATACATTTATAGTATACATACCTATATAGTGGCCGAACGTATTTTCTCATCATCACATAATGGTACACCCTACCATCCATGATTTGTAAATACCAAAATATATGAATTGGAATTTAACTTTAAAATTAAGATTAAAAATTAGTTGGAAAAAACTTTATTGGTCAGAAGTTGACATTTTTAATTCTGGCTTAACTTTGTTATATCGTCATATTTTGAAGGTACCTATACAATTTATTATTTGTCACGTTATCAAGATTTTTTGCTGTCCCAATGTTAATAGGTATTTATTTTGTTTTTTTTTTTAATAAATCATTATTTTTATTTTAACTAATTTGTCATTAAAATACAATATATACAATTCAAATTATGTAACTGGAAAACCATTAACTAACGTTGTTGGTTTTTTCAGAATATATAAAATGCATTATAATAGGTATATGACGCTATATAATGGCAATAGTGTCATGATGTACAAAATACAAATCAATATAAAAACTTTATAAATATTTACAAACAAACGTGACAGCGGTTGACAGAAGGCACGAAGAGACAGTTTTCACACTAAGCGCATTGTATTTCAGCGTCAATCGTATTATAAAATCATAACCTGTATTATTATTTTTAAATGTACTAAAAAGTATGTCCATTATTTTATACTTATTCACTATATTCTATACAAATAAGTTTTGTGCATAGTGATTTATATATAATGTAATTAATAAATAAAGGTAGACATTATAGTATGTGTCTTATTATTGTGTTATTGTTATATTATAGTTAATTTTCGTTTAAAAAGATATTTTTCAATGATTCAATTATTTGTTTAATACAAAAGTATATAAATCCGCATTTCATCGAAAATAATTTTTTTTTATGTTAAACCATTTTAATGAATATATAGGTACTTCAATAAAATTGTCTAATCCTTTATTCTGATCCTTTAAACCGATGAGCTAAATATCATGGATTTACAAGGTCAAAATGTGTATATTGTTTTTAATTTAAAAACTTCTAATATAGTACCTACGTATAAAGGTTCCGTTTTCCCATCAGGTATCCTGTTTGTAACTACTTTTGGGTCTGCTTAGTATGAATCTATAATTTATAAACTATTCTATTATTGAATAACAATAAAAAATGTTTTGTTGCGGTAAATATTATCCAATTAGAATCTATAAAGGTAGGTACTTATTATTTTCTTGATCTAGCCAGATGTATTAGTATAATACAGTAAAGTATGGTGTAATAGTAAACTTGAAGAAAATATCAAAAACACGTTTTCGCAGGCAGTATTGTATAAAGTAATACAGTGCTTTTAGCATTTTATTACTGTAATAAAGTAATAATTCAAAAATATTTGTCAACGGGGCACTTTTAAACTCCCATAACGTTTTGTCTAAAATACTTTCATTAGTATATATTAAAGTAATCTAAGGTGAGCGAAAAGAAAACAAGTTCATGAATCATACCCGCTGGTGCTCTCCTCCTCTCCAGAGTTTAGTTTTCTAATTGTACTTCCGTCGCGTACGTGTTTATAGGTATTAATTATTATTTTGTCGCAATAATATATTATTGCGATATATAATATATTAATATATATACAATATATATATGCTGGTAAATTTTGAATTTATATAGGTACCAACTATACTCACTTGCATATTATTTTTCTTTAACTGTGAATTTATTCAAATTCTGACTGTTGCAATTTTTAAGTAAAATATTAAAGACAAATTTTCAAATATTTACATTGCTCATTACTTCAAAATAAAGTAATTATAAACTTTTTTTTCATAATATAATATCCACCTTTTCTATCTATCAAATGTCAATCAGATAATTTTTTTAATAAATCTGATTTATAAACATAGATATTTTATAAATCTAAATTCCAACTACCTAATAGCTTCTGAGGTATAATTTAAAAGTAATAAACAATAAACATGTACCAATGTGATTTAAGCATCATGATATCCCACATTGATATCAGGTTTGGGAAATAATATGGAGGCTTTGATGATTTTAAAATTATAATAACTATTAATTTAAATTGTATAATGTATTATTGTGTAAACGTTTTCTAAATATAATTTACCGAGGTATCAGACTATAGATACTATAAAATAGATTTTAATATGTATAATATTTGTAAAACCATTATTATAAGCACTACAATATTTTTTAGTATAGGTACAGTATAATAACACAGAAACAATTTCAAATTTCTATTAAGATGCGACAAAATGTATTATATAACATTATAACAATTATTTAGAGTATAATCATTCAGTCGAATAAAAAAGTTTGTATCGGAACTCCATAAATTCTATAAAAACCTGAATATTTGTAAATGGCATTTCAATATACATATATTCTTTACATTTCTAAAAATTATAATTTGAATAAATGCATTAATAAATGATAAAAGGTGGGTTTATATTGTGCTTGATGATTCACTATCTGTATATACGATAAATATTTCAATTAGCCAACACCCAATTAGTTGTTTTAAATTTTAAACTTTGAATTCGTTTAAAGTTCAATCGACAAACTCTTTTGTGTAAACATCCATTATATTGATTCATATAATAAATCTGATAAATCAAAAACGCGTGCAAAATATTGTTCTTGTGATGGTAAATATTATTATCATCTACTAATATAGAACTTTTCGGTTGTGAATACATAATATTATCATAATAATTTACAGGCATAGTTTTCAAGTACAATTTAATTAATTACAAACAAATTTATTCAGTCAAACAATGAGTGAAGTTTCTGTTTACTTAATATTACATTTTTTTTTCCAGCAAGTTAAAACCTTTTGGGTTTTAATGGAATTATGTATAATATTATTACACGGTTTGAGTAATGCCAAACAACAAAAAAGTATTATATATAGGTATTATGCGTATATTTTGTATACAATCAAAAGATCCCATCGCTTATCGGCAGACCGAGATGCATTAACCGTGTAGCAAAATATACTCTATATAAGCACTCTTTTATATCGATACATTTGTTGTCCGTTGATAAAATATATCTCATTATTTTAAAGTAGCGTAAGTTTGACTAACGTTCTGTATACTGCCGATAATATTATGTGTGACAAGTGGTCGATAATATCGTATCTTCCTTTATTGAAATATGTAACAGTATGTCGTTCAATGGTTGTGGTTGACACTTGACACAAATGTATGTCGTATAGGTACGTCCTGTACTTAATTTTACAAGTGCGATACCTATATTGAAATGCCATTTTTTTTTTAACTTTTCAAAAATAGAAATCCAATATAATATCCAATACGAAGCGAGGGTTTAAATATAGGTAAGTATAGGAGGAAGCGTTGGCGAATACAAAAAAAAAAAAAAACGTTTTTGCACCAATAATTTCAATTCTATTTCTCCCAGCCTTAGTACTCCTCTGACGTTGCCGTAATGTCTTTATAATAATAATTATTCCTACCGCTGAATAAAAATTATTAGAACCAACACTAGGTATACAAAATGATCGGATAACCGTCGTGGTCGCGGTCGATGGTCGATTTTCAAAACCCATATTATATTATACATTTATACCCACCAAACGAAAACGTCATAAAATATTATATTACTGTAACATACATTTCAAGCATAATATATATAATAATATATAGTACGGCACACGTTTGTACATTATAGACTATAGTATAAGTATATATGTATATATTATTTTGACGGGCACATGGTGTAGCTGCAGTCTGCAGCTGTCTATAGTAAAATATATAATAGTAATAATATTATTATGTGTCGTACATATTATATATTATTATTATTATATATTATTATGCTGTTGCTGCTTTAACTGCTGGGTCGTATATATGTGCACGACAGTCGGTCGTGGCGTACTTGATGTTATTATTATTATTATTATTATTTTTCATTCCATTTCTCTCCATTCGACGGTACAATATAATAATAATATTATTGTCGCGACCATAATAATATAATATTGCAAGCTTCGCACGTCGTAAATCAACCATCGTCGCCGTGCACCGTGTCGGTGGCGGCCGTTTAGCCTACAAAATGTGCCGATAACGATGTGCGGGTGAAAAAACTAACAAAACATAATATTATACAAACTTTGATACACTATATTATTATGTCTCAACATGGTTTTCACATGGTCGTGTGCGTACAAAGATTAATTATAACGAATGTCTATCGTGGTATAAAGTGTGCTCGTTTACAAAGTGACTCGCTATAGAGCGAGTTCACCACCATTTTCATTTATACCGCTTATTAATGAGTGACCTGTGATGATACCAACTTCTTTGTTTCAAATGAGTACCACCATATTTTCCTGTAAATTGTTTATAGTATATGATTTTTTTTTAATATTTTGATGTATCTAAATCGAAATTCAAATGAATATATGAGTTGTTTAACTTATTGTAGTGTGAATAACACTGAATTTGGGTCCATAGTAATAGGCCTGTAAGATATATACGATATATATATTGATTTTAAAATTATAGTCATCAATATATTAAACTATATCAACATTTTATATTATCAACAAAATATCCGATTATAATATAGGAACTATAGATTAAATATTATATATTAGGTATATTTTATAGATTTTTAAAACCAATTTGAAGTAGGTACTTAATATTATCCTTAGAACCTAATTATAGTATAAAATATCTATTTTCATAATTCAAATGCACTAATTGTTCGAATTTATATTGAAATTCTTTAACATTTTCAAAAAAATTATTTAATTAGCAATCTACAGTAAATAAGATGGTTGGTTCACATTTGAAAAAAAATAAATTAATATCGTCACAGTATCTTTGAATAGTGTAAAAAATCTAAGTATTTGAATATTATATTGTTATATGGTTGTATTAAATGTCCTACTTAAAAATTCCAAAAATCAGAATTCAAATAAATTCATTAATGAAGTAAAAATGTAGGAAGTGGGCATGCTTGGTAAATCACCTTGGATATGCTTTCTCGTAAATATATATTGTGTAATGTGGTTAAACAATATAATATAGCGTTGGCATTACGCTCATATTCAGTACTCTATATGTAGGTACCTATAATATTGTAATCTTAGCAAAGAACAAATCATAAAACACTTACATATATTATAACAATATGTTATTATAATTATTAAATGTTCATCACGGTTTTCATAATTCATTGCCTGTCACTCCGTCCGAAAAAAATATCACACGCACTCACGTGATATATCACGCGGCATAATGTATTGTGTACCTTGAAGCAGGCCGTGTGATTACAATAATATTATAGTATTATTTTCAAACGGCTGTGCACTTGTTAACACACTTGATACGAAATATAATTATGATTTCACGAGCGTATTAGGTATACCTATCAGCTGTATCTTGAAATATATGCGCCCACGCCCTGCAGGGGGAGGTTTCACACCAGAATCGTTCACGGTCGCCCATCACCCTCTCACAGCGGTCCCCGCGTCAAGCGTCAACGCGTGACAGTCCGACGACGGTCTACACGGACAATAATGCCTGCAGTATACAATGTTAACAAACAATAATTATTATAACTATATACCTATTATTTATATTATAATATTAAGTACTGCTGTAATACAATAGTATTATATTATGCCCTATTATAGTTACGCGTAATAAAACAAAACGCATGTGTTGTGCGATCGCGCGTGTGTGCGCGTGTGCGATTGGTCGCGGAGATTAAAAACGAATAAATCACGGCAAGGACTAGCTGGTATAATATTATAATATTATATTATGTTCGAAACGAAAAGCGCAATCGGTGGATACCAGACGCCGACTCACATCCTTCTCCGACCGCTCCCCACCCCCGACACGCGTATTACAACGTATTAGGTATTATTATAATATTATATTATATTGTTTTACACTACATACGGTAACCGCGGTCTTTACAGTGCACTGCTTTTACGCATATTATTATTTCACGTAGTTACCTATTTCAACCACTATATGCACTCGCGTACCTACTTACGCCCCTCCCCTCGGCCGCCTCCCCATGGCTCGACACAATATTAATATTATTATCGCGCCGCGTAACAATGGACCAAACGTCATCGTCGATAACGAACGAGCGTGCGTATAATATAATATGTAATAATATTATTATGATTTTATAAAATATATGTGTCGAGTGTATAACGCATATATTTCACCTTAGACCAGACTTCGCGATAACGCAGCTACATTATGCAAAACATATAGGTACCTGGTACCTATGTATTATTATTATACGTACGCGCACAAGTCCATATTATTATAATATACCTATACCCGTGAACGTATAAACGGTTCAGAAGTGGACTGCAAATGTATTATAATTTTATCGTATTGTCTCAAGTCCCGGTTATAGGTAATATAATATAATACGACGTGCAGTTATTGGCCTGCCGTTTATTGTTTTTTTATTAATTAATTTCCTATTTTTAATATCAATATGAGCGTTCATAACATCGATGATTTAGCTACGTCAAATTTAATACGAGTAAATGAAAAAATAAAATATGTTTAAAACGCTTATTTCACGAATTGAGCAAAAAATGTAAGTACGCACAATGTAATGTATTGGTTGGTATGAATAAAAGTAACCTGTAATGCAAGTACTAAACCACTAAAAGTTTTTTATTAAAAACTTTTTTTATATTTTTTACAGTAGTGTTTTATAATTTGTTTACAATGTGATATATTATGTACAATAATTGTATACTCTAAAAATATGTCAAAGCAATTATTATTGTCGCAGTTACATTAAAAAAATCAATAAACACATTTAAAACTATAAAACGGAACTGTTTAGTGATCACCGAGTCAAATAATTTCCAATTTAATAATATTATGTAATATGTACATAATTAATAATTGTTAATTACCAACAGATTCAATGTTTGTAACTAGGTTAAATCCTAAAGGATACACATTTGTGTGTAAGTACCTACTATTTTATAATTATATGCTTACGATGACTTGTAACTAAATAAAATTAAATTGAAAAAGAATTATTGTTTTTGCTCAACTTGATATTACACTAGGTAATAAAAGTAACAGACATTAAATTAAATTTAAAAAAAAATATATATATATTGAAGTTATAAACAATTAACCAGATATAATAGCTAGTAGGTACCATTTGTATTCAAGCAAAAAATGTAGCTAATAAATAAAATTACCAGTTGTTTATACCTACGTTATTTTTAAAATACATAATATACCTACCACCTACATTTCGAAAATATTCGATTAAAATATATGTACTAATACACAGTTTAGTTTTGGTATTTTTAATTAAGTTTACGGGCATCAACAAATGTCATTTTTTTTTACAATATCACGCACAACACGTTGGTAAAATTCTATTTTGAAAATGTATAGCCCTTGCAGTACCTATATATACATACCACTATCCGCGTGTCGATAGCGATTGTGCTTTTGTCCGTCTGTGTTAATTAATGTCCCGCTCGTCAATACTTTGAAAGAGAGAGAGAGAGAGAGAGAGAGAGAGAGAGAGAGAGAGATAAAGCGGTTCTGTTTGTTTTATGTTGTGCATAATATGAAGTTTATATTTTCATGCGTGTACATCATAGTGCTCATAAAAACTAATGGTAATTAAAAAATATGTACTTCTCGTCTTCTCGTCTACAATTACATCAAAAAGGTAAAATATGAAATCTTAGGTGCCCATCTTGTACTTATTAATTATTTTCAATTCAACTTTACAAAACTAATAGTTAATACCTATTTTATATATGGGTGTATATGGTGTAACAGTGGTGCACGCTCAAAATAACCCGTTCCACATTTTAGTATTTCATTAATAACAAATTACATCAGCATTGATTAAACTTTATCCAAAAAAGTACGTACTACACTGATTATAATTAAATATTTGAGAAATTTAATCAGATGATATTAATTATTACTATCTAGGTACGGATTATAATATAATGATACTTACTTATTTATTTATTTATATACGTAATCAATTCTTAGGAATTCTATAAAAAAGTTTAATAATTTCATAATACAATTTAACTCAAACTTTTAAAAATATTAAAGTTGTGTCATCGTGTAGGTAGGTACACTATTACTTGTTTATATAGCTTTTACTTTGTACAATTCTCACATATATTGTAAAAACCTATGCATATAATAACGACAATAATTAGAATGAATATTTCATAAAGTGTTCGAAATCGATTTAATAATGTACCTATTGTCTTTCATGATTTGCTAGTAAAAAAATATTTGAAGAAATTAAAGTGTAAAGTTTGAAACATAAAAAGATTATTAATTCATTTTAAAAAAATGCAGTCTAAGACAGGATAAAAAACATGGGATGAAAAAATTCAAATCGTTATTAGTGAGTATAAGCATTTTTTTCCAAGACGATAGCTTCAATACGACATTGTTCTATGGGTCTTTGATGTATTCATCGACAGTACAAACCATTATATATATTAAAATAGACGTATACATGATTTCATTATATCGCATCTTCATCACATATTATTATTACAATGATAATAATTCATTATAACATATTATGCAATAAAACGTAAATCGGACACGACGAACGGAACGATTTCCGGTTAAACCATTTATATTATACCACTACCGATTGCAAGTGTGACGCATTTTATTCATAACACGTCACGTAATTTATAATAATAATAATATCATTTATGCAGACCAGAATGCATTTCTGTGTCAGTGTCACATCTGCCGTAAACACACGACACTTGTCGAGTAAAAGATGACAGTACGACCTTTATAATATAATATTATTACAACGTTATATTATTATACACTGCAGAAACGGCAATATTAAATAATATTATTATCAAAATAATTTGAAATTTAATTTTTAGCTGTACCATTCGAGAATGGGTCGGTGAAAACAGCCGATACGATGTATTGATTTTACCCCACAACGTGTAATGTATTATATTATTATTATTATTATTATTATTGTGATTCTTTTCGGTCTATTAGCGGCCACATTTCCAAACGCAATCGACACAACAGAAATGAAGACAAACGCGAGGAAACTATTATCGGCGGAGCCATTATTTTTGTCAAGCCATTAATTATTTACCCGTTTATTTATTTATTTTTTATATGGCCCGTAATATGGATTGGTTATAATTTCTTATTGAAATGTTTTCTCCGCGTGCAAGCAATGAATAAAATTCAATGTAGATTTCGAAACATAACAGAAACATAACAATAGGTATACTTACGCTGTTAAAAGATTTACCACCAATAATAAAATGAAAATTCCCATAAATTGTCAATGTTCTATGAGTCGAACTGCAGAAAATAATAATTCTAAATTGTCTTCAATTATGAGTTTCAGAATTTATTTTGACAAAATTTCTGAAACAGCCGGTGAGTATAAACAACTAGAAATTTTCGTATAAATTATAGGTACCTCTAAAACGTAATAAATTCTTTCGAATTAGGTCGGTATCAACAGAAGAAAATAACGTTTACATTACGTTTATAGGAAAAGAATAATTTCAAAAATCCTTTTGTTCCCATTGAATTTTCCGAAAGTTTTTTAAACAAAAATTTGATTTTTAAATTGAAAATAATTAATATTAACTGCACCAGTTGCTTTCAATTAGTTTTGATGGAAGTCCGTTACTGAACGAATATTCCGCAGCCCGGACGACCGGAATGTGTTTAACGATGTATTTTCTTATTCTTATTTATTTTAACTATTTTTTATTTCTTATTTTTCAACGTGATTATATTAATTTACAAAAATTATGTATCAGCTTGTTTAGGGGCGTTCGTTACACCACTCATACCATTGTCACGTACATATTTGACGTGCGGACTTTGATAAATGTAGCCAATCAATTCTTAGAACAACAATACATTTCAAAAACCATATTTATTTACGTAGCAATATTGAAGTCCGCACAAAAAAATTGACCGACATTCGTTGCCAACACCTCTGATGCCTATAACACGCTTATCTGTAATACTAATTACTGTACGACGTGACGTGACATACTGTACGGATACGGTAGGTAACAACACCAAACAGAACCATACTAATGGAATAAAAATGTAAATTGTCATATTGTTTTATTCGTTATTTCGTTTATAATATGACAATATTTGTTTTTCCGTAACGGTGATAGGTCTGTAAAATAACTTGATTACATAACTACACAAAGCAATTAATACTTTTGAATATTTTATAATCTATTAAGTATCAACTACATTTTAAAATCAATAATAATTTGTATACAATGCAAACTATTTTGATGTGTACTCATAAATATTTTAAAATTAAAAATTAACCTATGTTTTTTAATGTTTTACAATAATATTGATATTATCAACAAAACACTTTAAACGTTCTACGTACCTAAGTATTATATTATGAAAAGAATAAAAAAATACCTGTGAGCTATGATATCGATACATTATATTCCTACCTATATATTATTGTAAATGATTTAAATGTTTTGAAAATTACATTTCATAACTAGCTTTGTGAAAGGATGAAACGTATTTGTTTGGTACTCTGCTATTTTTTGTGATTAAAAACTCAAAAATAAATATGCAAATGCTACAAGTCCTCGGCCCTAATTATGACTTTATGACCTTTACCACCAACCAAGTCTCTGGAACCGCAAGTCTAGTACGTAGATATATTTATGGTCTAAGCATAATGAATTTAAGAAGAAAAACTCATCATACTATGTCATAACATTTATATTTTATAATTCGTTTGTATGATAATATTATTAACATGCTGGGTGGATAATAAAGTATAAATTATTATTTATTTTTGTAAGTTTTTTTTAAAAGTAAAATTATTTCTATTGATATTGGCAGTACCAAACAAACATTGGCCATAATATTAGTTTCACATTGTAATGACCGATGAGTTATAACTAGTAATTAATAGGTTGTAATTATTATTATTTTTATTTTCTAAGACTGCCAATCGTAGACATTTGTGATATAATGACTAGATAAAAGGTTTATGCATATTTAACCATCATATGTGGTAGTATACTAAACATTATTTAAAATGGCTGGGAAATTTCGCTATTAAATCAGCAAAATACCTTGTCATTGTCACTACTCATTATTCTCAAGTAATTCACTCAAATTACTAATTATCAACATTACCGCTAGCCGAGCAAACATATAGGTGGTATCAATTTGTTTGGTGGACATTATTTGGTACGAATGGTAAAGTACGGTTATAAATCGCTCTTAAATGTATTATCTCTGCTTTACAATACACCCCCTGCATTAGTCCATTTCTGCAAGGAGTAAGGGTGGTTAGGTTTTGAATAATAACAGAGAATAATGGTTTGCACGCAGCAATCATTATCATTAAAAACTGTAACGGTATTTTATTTATTATGCC
Source organism: Nasonovia ribisnigri (assembly GCA_027563435.1). Classification (NCBI taxonomy): domain Eukaryota; kingdom Metazoa; phylum Arthropoda; class Insecta; order Hemiptera; family Aphididae; genus Nasonovia; species Nasonovia ribisnigri. The sequence continues at coordinate 877,642 of JANEHU010004964.1, forward strand.
TAATAATTATCATCGTCAATTATAGAATGTGCATAGTATTATTGTTTTGTCATATTATTTTTCAAATTCAAAATTATATTAGGCACTTAACATTATTATAGCTTTACTCAGTGGTATACCTACTTAGACCACGATTGTTTGTCACTGTGTCCTATCAAAATAACGGTATTCGCAAACATATTGTATAAACAAAAGTGGGCATTAACTAGTTGAAAACTAAAAAATTAAAGTTTAGTTAAACAGTTAATTTTTTATAATTTTTTAGCTTAACCAGTTAGTTAATTTTTTAATCAATTTATGAAGGTAGGCAACTAGTTTAATTGGTGGTTGAAATAACTGGGTTTTTCTAATTTGTTTTAAAAAAAATCTGTGAAATTAAACATTTTTTGAATTTTTTATTTTTTAAGGTTTCAAATTTAAATATTAATATAAAAATAATTCAATATTATAGTAATATAAACATATCTGTTAGGTTACCTAACTTAGGTATTTTTCTCGATAACATAATTTTGTATATAGATATATTTTAGTTGATTAGATAGGCATAATTTTATTTGTCCTTAAGGCTTAAAATTGCTATTTTATATAAAAATATTTATATTTGATAAATTGTTAATTGAGATGTGTATAGTTTAAATATTTAATAACCATTTAAATTGAAATAGGTATAACACTCTACAGTGTACACTATGATAAAAGTTCAACAAAACTTTTTATTATAATTTAGGAAATTAGAAAGTCACTCTTTATATGTGATCCACATACTAATATTAAATTGTTAACTCCAAACCTAACGATCTTGTGTTCTCCAAACTTAACTTGAGTTAATTATATTTATTAACTTACTCATATTTGGTTAAAAATAAGATTTTTATTAAACGTAAAACTATGGTGACGAATACAATAAACAAATGGATATTATAAATGGATAGACTATCCGAGCTGTAAACACGTAAGTATTCGGCATACAATATTATAAAATATATGACGTGAAGTCGAATGTAGAATGACGTGTATGAGTGTTGTGTTGTAGTACTCGTGCACAAATAATAATATGAATATGAATATGAATAAAACGTATACAGTTCGTACATACGATATGGTTTTATACCTTGAAAAATCTCTGAATAATAAAATATTTATTTACCTTTTATAAATCGTGTATGCATGATAATGAGTGATTTTAATTTGTAAAATATAATACTAATACTTATATATGATACGTTTAGTTGATACACAAAGGATATATTATTATTTGATAGAACGATTAAAATAGCATATTGTTTTTTTTCCTTATATATACAGTTGTGCACAATAATATTATTATATATTATTTTATTTGCATCATATATTAATAAAATATATTCGTTCAGAATGTGTTCAGCAGATGTGATCAATATATATATATAAATATTATTAAACTACCACAGTTATTGTGAAATGCAAGTGTAGCCATCTGTGAATAAGTATTATTTAATAGTGAAAATAATAACGTGTAACATCCCTTAATTCCTTGAAAATTGTCTCTCTCGATTAAAAAATACTGGAACTTGCAGATATATACGGGGAAAAACTGAACTATAAGTTAAAGCTGAGTTTTGTGATTTAAGCATTTAAACTATTTATACAGTATTAAGTACATTATAAACTTGTAAATATAGTCTTAGTACATTTGCAGAGTCATTTATGTATTACACTAAATAGTAAATAGTTTCAGTATGAATTAACTAAGTTCGTGTTCATGTTCTTTCATATAGCCGCAATTTAAATAAAATTTCCCTACGTAATAATTATGCACATTTAATTAATGATAGTTCCGTATAAAATGTTTAATACATTTTGTGCAATTTAAAATTGTCTTAACACCCTAATTTACATGAAATCGCTCTAAAAATGTTGTGGTAGGTAGGTACCCTAAACTTAAATGTTTTCCTTTAAAAACCGTGTTTATGAAAAATATTTCAATAGCTTGTTTATCCCCACAGAGTCAATAATTATAGAAAAAATTCTCTGGATGCAACTTATTGAAAATGTTAAATCGAACGTTTGGCAAACATTTTAATGGTGATGGATTGATACGAGAACCCAAAAATAAAATAAAAGAAAAACAAAACTAATATAACATGTAGGTATTTACTAGCAAATTATACTAGCATTATTTCGGTTTGGTTCATTTTGGTAAACTAAAGTAATAATGTACCTATAATCTATATGTATTATAATAATATAATATGTTGTGGTCTATAGGTAGCTATGTATATGAGTTAGTACAATTATTTAGTAAATATTAACTAAATTATAAATTTGAACACCCCCCCCCCCCCCGATTAAAACAACAGTGTTTATGCTGAATGAAACATTAGTTAGTAATTTAGAATGTGTTAACTGAATGTGAATGGTTTCAATATTATATAATTCAACTACTATTGTGGAACTGACCTGGCTTTTCACACTTATATAGGTACGTATATAATAATATGTTGTATGATAACTATAACACCGTGTCACTGTGTTCAACCACAGAATAACTGCAGTACCCAGTTTTAATAACACCACAGATTTATAATACAACTATAGAAAGCCGAATCACAATATAAGTAATGATTGAAGCTCGGGAAATGCTTATTATGATAGAAGTCCTTATTTAAAATTTCGTCAACGCTAAGAAACAAATAGTAATATAATATAAAATACAATAATAATAATTCAAATGACAAATATTATACTAAACATATTATATATTATACTATTATAATATTATTTGTGTCAAATGATAATTAATTTACGGTTTGACTGAAATTAGAATGATGTATAGCTTCTGTAGTTCTCTGATTTGGAATCAAAACAATATTGTACAAGCAATTGTATTATTACATTATCTACAATAGTAGTTATGAACTATTTAAAATTATAGTAGAGTTACACTAGAAATGAGCTTTTATGCGTTACACCATAGAAATATTCAAATATAACTAACTAAAATGTAAAAGTATTGTCTTGACTAAATATTAAAAATAAAATAATTATAAGAATAATGCACATATACACATACCTATAGATATAATAATAATGTAATATAGGTAATATATTATGATTGTGTAAATTAATTTTAAATATATTATATCTATCAATTTCCCTATCTTATTAAAGGGTGATTTATTAAGTAAGCTCACCCCCTTTTTTATTCAATAATGCAGTTATTTAAAATAAAATTTTTAGAATTTTTAAGTATACTTAAAGTCTAAAGACTATATTTTCAAACTCTTGAAATTTGTTGTATCATGTGGAGATTCAAACTGCTCTTTTTAAAATAAGACCCCCCTCTTCAACTGTAAATTATTCAGAGAAGCATTTATCTAAAAAAATTGACAGATCAGAATCAAAGTTCGTTCTAATAGTTTTTGAGTTATTTAACTTTGTGTTCTAAGGATAAAAGGTAGTTTATAAGAGGGTATGGTAATTTGAAAATTTAAGTCATCTATACTTATCCATCAACACTTATAATTTGTAAAAATAGTCCAAGTATAATAAATACTATTTCCAGTTTTAGGTTTATTTTATATTTTTGTAAAACCATTTTAAAGGACTATAATATTATCCTTAGTACAAACATTGTAATATCTAAGAAACTACTCATTTGAACTTTGAATTAGGTAGATCGAAATTTTCAAAAAAATGATCCAATAAATAATTTACAGTATAAAAAAGAGGGTTCTAAATTGAAAAACAGAAGTTTGTATCGCTACACGATAATCGTTAAAAAATACAAACATTTGATAAAATTATCTGAGTATATTCAAAAATTCCAAAAATATGAATTTTAAAATATTCATTATTAAAGGAAAGATGGAAGCGAGTATACTTGATGAATAGCGCATATTGTAATACAAATACCCATTTATACTTCTTTTTGGTTATTGTCAAATCCCATTTCATTGAACAAAATGTAAGCATCTATAGGTGCCTACACAAAAATTCAGCCATACTTAAGTCATCCCGACTTAAAAATAAAAATCTGTTATTTAGCTGTGCCGTAGTATACATAGCAGAGCATCCGTTCTTTGTTTCGACGATGTAATTTAATTATTATTTTGTTATTATTATTATTATTAACTATTTAAACTTTTAAAGATTAAACTGTAAAAAGAAAATTAAAACTTGTTTTTACTTATACATTAATGATGTATTAATATTTTAATCAAAATTATTAATATAAAATTGAGATACTCAGATACACCATTATTATAGCATCGTGATTTAATATTATATACCTACCTGTAACCTAATTGATTATCGTGAATTTCCGGGAATTCCCGTCAAATTGCATTCTTTGAAGTTAGGATCCAATCCTTCGCAGCCTATATCATCATATCGTGTATTTGTGTTATTTTAATGCACACAATTGTATAGAATATTCCTAAATAACCTCAAATAAAATGCTAATACAACAGTGTCTACTATAGACTTTCTAATAAAATTTCGTGAACATAACTGTATTCGTTGGTTATTTGTATCAGGGTTTTTTACTTTCATGAAATACTTACATACAGCTTAAAAATATTATAAAAACGGATTCATGAACTGCAGCTTCAGTATATAGGTACTGAGAACTCGTGTGAAAATTGAAAATGTCAAAATATGATAATATGAAAGATACTATAAGACGTACTTCTATTTCAAGAAAATAAAATGTTGAGTATACAATATGAAGTATAGGCATCTATACTAGTGTTATTAGATTAGCCTTAACGTTTTGTCTTTCCCCATTTTCAAAATTATTTTAGCATCATCGGATGAGTCATGATGATTATTGCCAAAAAAGAAACAATCAAAACGCGTCTGCACTGAAAAAACGAACAAACAAAAAGATGGTATTATATTATTATTATTATATAAAACTGCCCCCCCCCCCAACCTTAATATCATTCGTTCAAAATTGGAAATTCGTTAAAAATTATACATACGATATTGTAATTTGATTCGTTATATTAAAAGAATGAAAGTCCGCAAGTTGAATTTTTTTAATCGTTTTTAATACTCTTGAGTCTACTTCAATTTCCACAAATACGACGGTACCTATGCTCGTTGAACGTTACATTAACGTGCAAAGAAACGAATTGGGCTGCAGGGTCGTCCCGACACGTCGTCTCGATTTCAAACGATTACTACAAATCGAATTGTAATTTGTCGGCAGATTATTTTTTAAGAAATTTCAAAATTAGGGCGGCTAATGGACTCTAAACGAAATAACGGACCGTTCAATATTACGCCGATACGGATGACGGTGCGGCCACGGCGGTCAGTATGCACAATAATACATTAATAACCGGTATGACGATGTACAATATATTGTGATGATGTCGATGACGACGATGATGATTATTATGGGCAATGTTATCAATTACCGAATGTAATATCTTCTAATACGCCGTCCGTTTAACCAAGTGCGCGTGCAGCGGACGATTTTAAATAGGAACGGATTAACGGTGGCGGTCACCAGACACACAGTCATCCGCCCCCCGGCCGAGGTCTTTTACCCGCAGAGCGGCGGCGACCGCACAAATACGCATACCCCGTCGGCGCTAACGACCCAAACACCTCGAGGGTACATAAAATTGTATAACGTATACCAGGTATACTCGCTGCATATACCTACAATATTATAACAAGCACACACACACACAATATGAACGTCTGACACAGACCGACCGCGACCCGAGTGGAATGCCAAGACCGCTTACTTCTCTTCTACACATAATATAATATAATATCATGGCGTTATAATAACATATATTTTATCCGTGTGCGTATGCGTTTGTATTCGATTCGTCAATATTATAATGCATATTATAATCTAACGACGTCATACGCGTCGTAAGCATAATGTATAGACATCACACACGTTAAAATATTATGATATAGGTATATTATATATGTAACGGAGGCGTGTGTTACTATATACCTAGGTACACAATATTATTATATGGAATATTATGTAAGACGAAACGGACGTAAGGAAATTATTACACTACATGGTGGAATTGTGTACATGCAGCTTATACATATTATTCGTATTATTATATACGACGCACCTGTGTAATATATACATCGGGCACGTATATAAAAAGGGTAATTATTATTATATTGTGGGTACAGGTAGGTACGTTCGTATATAATATTATTATACACGCCACAACATACATATGCGTACATGCAGTACCACCTATATGCGTTTGTATTGCAGTATTATAGGTACGTAAAACGATTAGACGATTTTGTGATGTATTTGTATACATTTAACGTACAAATACAAAAGACGTGAAAAGAAAATGTGAAAAAAAATTAATTTTTTCGTGTGTGTGCACTGTCCGAACCGTATCGAACACGAGAAAAAACGAACTAGACATGCGCGTGACCGCCGCCTTAATGTATCACACTCACGCCTGTCGGTGTACACTCGGTTTTTTTTTCGTATTATCCATCCATGGGCACAAACCGAGTTATAATTTTAATTTTTTTTTTTTTTTTTGATAGAGATTGAATTCAGTTCAAGTTGTAGGAGAACTCATTTTTTTTGGTGACCTTTGTCGAGCTGCTTATACACTATTATAAATACGTAATATAATAATATCGACATATTTTTATTATTATTATAACAATATGACGACTATATGACCCGAAATGCCAAGATGCTGACTAGGTAGTCTCATAGTTATAGTAAACATAACAATATCATTGGTGGACAATATTCGTAGCAAAAAATACTTGTTTACTTATAGGTATTTACTATACTGCAGCAGTGTGTGTTCACTTATATCTAGAGAGCAATCGATTTCTCGACCTGATTACGTTGGATTGAATCAGGACATTTTTTGGCAAGCTAGAAGGGTTTCGGAATGCATCTTCGGCATGTTCATTTGCATGTTCAGATTATATTATTTTTAACAAATGTTTTTGATACATAATTAGGGAACCCCTATTTTTTTTCCAGTCGTTTTGACGGGATAACTACGACTTAAAATCAAAATTAAGAGAGCTAGTTAAAATGTAATCATGCCAATATTACTGTTTTGAATTTGTTGAAATATTTAAATCCATTCATATTATATAATCTAGTTTTTCTATTTCATTAAATGTTATACTAAAATATAATACATTTTTTTAATATAATTTCAAGATATTATGAATATATGTAATTTAGAAAGGGTATACAGTCATTTGGCCGTATGAAATTGGTCGTGGTAAAATTGGTCGTTTGGTAAATCAGTCGTTTGGAAAATTGGTCGGTTGAAAAATAAGTCGTTTTCAAAATAATAAGTACATGTAAAATTAATAATTTTGAAACTGCTTTAACTAGAACGATTTACTATTTAACTAGAAATATTTTAAATTGTCTATATCAAACTTAAACAAAAATAATTAATCCTACGGGTTATTAAAATTTGTATAAGAATTAATAATTTGAAACAAATCAATTAATTAATAACATAATAATTTGAGCAATTTTTTTTTTTACCAAATATATTTGACATAACATTGTTTTTAAAAAAAAAACGGGCAAGTGGGTATCGATATGCTGTACTGTAGTACGTAGGTAGTGTTTAAAGGGGTCCTTGTAACGGATAGGTTAAATTTTTATTAAATGATATAAAAAAATTGTATACGAAAAAGGATTCTGAGTGAAGACGGTCTGTCGTCAGCCTATAATATAAAAATCTTATGTTTAAAACATCATTGTAAAATCAATAATCTCTCAGAATCTTGTATACCTAAGTATATCACCTCTGAAAATGTCGTCAAAATTACAATTCTGATTTGAGAATTCTAAAAATCGTTTTTCAATTGATTTGCTTATTAGTGATGTTGGTTTGCAACGTATTGGATAAAGTGAAGAGGGGTTCATGAAGTTAGCCTCTCAAGGCTATACTCTTTAGGTACACTAAAACTGAGATACACCTATATAGCGTAGATAATATATAAGATTGGGCACAAAAAAAACGGCACACTGGCAATACCGGGATAATCTTAATCAATAATAATGGATAAACATTTGTACTTGATGTTATTCAACTTAAAATCGCAAAATGTGTAAGCAGATTGGTACATTGTACATAATATCTTATTATCTTAATATACCTAAATATTTCTTTCTGAGTGTAATCATTTAAACTCCTCCTAAACGGCTGTACCTATTTTGATGAAATTTTTTGTTTGACTGAGTGGGTCCTTAATTGGTTTAGATTCACAATTGTACCAGGTAGGCCCATCTGGGGGCCTGTCGCACATTGTCCATGATCCAACGTGCAGGCGTATTAATTACCAGGGTGACTAAGTTTCACTTACTACAGCGAGTTACACCCAAAAATAGTTCAACAACCATAATTTTTTTTAGAGCTGTAATTTTTTACGTGTAATGAAGTGCGCGGGATCAGCTAGTGATAATAATTATTGTCCATTTGTACCTACATAACGTCTCTTAAACTAGTATTTACGTCTCGTACAAAAATATAAAACGACCAATTTTACCACGACTAATTTCATACAACCAATAATTGACGTGAACTCATTTGGAAGTCTAGACTGTGAAGTACACAGAGATATCCAAATAGAAGGGGACTGAGTTAAATCTTATATTATTATAATATAATATGTAATAAAAACATTTCCACATTTTTATGTAGTAAAAAAATTTAAGGGCGGCCTGGAAATCTCTGTGTATATGTCACTGGTTATATAGAGTTGAAACAAACTGTTCGATTCATTTAAGATTTTAATAAATTAAAAAAAATATATATTTATGACTTAAATTTAAATAGTAGCTCTCATTTAGTCAATTTTTATTTTATTTTAGTATTGTTACATTGAAACTAATTGAAAAAAAATTAGCCCACCCAAATAAGGTATTAAAAAGTGTAAGTTTTGCCGCCTGAACAAAAAATATAAGTGAAGTGTATAGTGGTAGTGCGCATTTACACAATTGCTAAATATTTTAACGAGTTTGGGGATTCTCTTTTCTTTTTTCTTTTTTTTTTGGAGGGGGGGTCATTTCACTAGTTTTTTTAGGACTAAAATCACCTATTACTTTATGTCACTATTGTTTATGAAAAAATATCGGAGGGAACTGGCCTTTGGCTACGGAACTGGTACCCTCTAATGGCTTTTCTAAAGAGATTTCAGATGAAATCCAGCGTAATCCGACTGATAAATTAAGCTGAAATATTGCTATGTACGCTATAATAATTTCATCGTATTGAGTAACTGCGCTGAGTCACTGTATTGAGTAAAGTTGTTTTTCTCTCTATAATATAGATAGATACTCTATACTATAATGCCTTTATATTTTTATTATAGACAATGAGATTCGCAACATATCGGACAGGTATTACAATATTTGCGATCACCGTTTGTCTAACATGACGTGATCTTATAATAATAACTATGCGGGATTCAACATTTTATGATCCATACATTTACTTACTGACTTTAGGTATGCAAGTATGCACGCAACTAAGTTTGTGGCTTGCATTAATAATTCTAAAATAAACCAATTCACTAGTTGCTTTGTAGGTATATAAAATAGGTTCGTCGTCTTCGTCGGATTGAATGTCATTATAATGTTTGAGATGCTGGGAAGTTGCAGCGTTAGTCACTTCATTTGGGTAACTCGAATGTATCGCTAAATTAGCTACAGATGTGTTTAATTAGACCCACAGTAATTTAAATAGCGTTTATTTGCTTTGACCCAACACATACGATTTGGTATGATATGACTGTCATTGTTTAGAGATTTTTGAGATATAAATGTATTTTTAAACTTATATGTACAACCCGCCTTCACATCTTCATTTAATGTCGAGAAAACTTTCAACTTGTGTTTTATATGCAAATCGACAATATTATCTGTGTACAAGTACTAACATTTTCTACAAATAACTAAATATTTAATAACATAATATGAAAATGTTTATTCTGGGCTTAACATCGACGCAAGAATAATATAAAAATATAAAATTGATTTAATTGATTTTAAATCTTAAAACAATTTAAACACAATTTAAGTCAAAATTCAATGCTTCAATATAAATCTGTGATACGTATTGTAGTAACTAGCTATAACTTATGATATTAAATGACCATCTAAAAAGATAAATATTTTAGTATTTTTCTTTTTGTTATACGTCTAAATAATTGTGTTTTAATAACCATTAAAATAATTCCCCTGTATTGTATAATATAACATGAATTAATCATTATAAAACAGTTGTATATATTACGATTGAATGTACATTCCTATTATAGGTACCTAGTATATTTACTAAAATAATATTTTGTTGACTTTTGAATGACTGATGAGGTAGCGATGTTTCGTATAAAAGGAATATGAAAGCGTATTCAGGAAGTCAGACGAAAGAAAAAACTATGAGAAAAAAACAAAGAATGTATATTATATATAATTCGAGAGAAACTACTGTTCAATATCTGTTGGCGAGTATCAAACTTATAAAACATTTATGTAGGTAATAACTAATTACAATGTTATTAGGTACCTAGTTTGAAATCCATATTTTTCCAGTGGGAAATGGTTATATTACAGTATCATAATTATTTTGATAGTGTTTGACACTTAACAAAATTAAATGTATCGACATTTATTCTAGTTTTAAATCGTTGCGTGTAATCACAATACAAATATTATGTCTGATCAACCGCATGCAGTGTCCTCCCTAACTTACTAGACGCACTTTAATACGAATTTAAAGACTTTTTCAGGAATTTTCACAATTTTCGTTTTGTGATTTTTTACGTCATTTCATTTTGATAGAGTTTTTTCACGATTATTATTATTTGTACCATCACTTTGAAAATGTTTAAGACACTTTTAAACTTTAAAATAGCATTCTATAATTATAATTTAAAATATCATCAAAGAGAATATTTCTTCATAAAGTTTTAATATATTAATCTTTATCTTTTTGACTGAAGTTTTATAATTTATAATTATTTAAAGTTTAGACTGAACAAATAGGGAAGGGTAGGTTTGACCAAATATGAACTAGATAATAATTATTGTATTCCTTACTATGCTTCTTGTAATAATGACGCACATAGCTTTAAAAATTGGAAATACGATCGACTATAGCTACGTTGTACCGGGGCAGGGTTTAGACATTCGATGCCTGGGACAAATCTTTTTTGGAGTCCCCCGCTAGCTGTAAAAAAATTAATAATCCATCATAATTTGAAGAGTGAAAAAAAAAGAGTGAAGTTAATCTCATAACATTTTATTTATTAACATTTGTAAATTAAACCTTGAGTACCTTCACACTGTTACATTAATAATAAATTATAGGTAAATACAGTTTAATTGGATTTAATAATTATTTCAAATATTTATATACTATAAATAGTACAATCAAAATAATGTCAAAAAAAAAACCTGGCTAAGTTTGCGCCATGCTCTATCAAACCCAAATTTTCCGGGCACTACCGCCGTTCTGTTTAAAAATAAATCATGTAACCACTCGAACGTTTATATAGTTATATACTAAAATATTTTGTGTTCGATGGGTGAACTAATGCCATCCTCCCATATCTGTTGCTCAAATTATATAAATACAAATCAATAGTGTTAGTTTTTTAAGTTGATGTTTTAATATTTGTATAATATTTTTTATATATATATGTATATTATTTCTACAATTTATCATAAGTTAATAGTTTACACAATAAATAATAATATTCTCTGTATTATAGCGACTATACGTATTGTTGTACCGAAAATAAATATACCTACCCGAGTACATTCCGAATAAACCGAATTATTATTAATATCGACGATGAGTGATGACATTTTAATCCCAGTAGGATTAGGTTTATATTTTAATACAGAACGGCGAAGAAGGATCAAACAACTACTTTAAAACAAAAGTCAAAACCACTTTCTGATTTAATAATTAATATTTATTACGATATAATCATGGCGCGGCGGCGCCCAACAGCTTCGTTCACCAATGATTACATTTACAGGAAGCTCAACAGAATGTCACGATCGATAATAATACGATTAACGTATTGGCATGTATTACTTATGCCAGCGGACATTCGATCACGTCGTTGCAACATAATAATCTATCATAAAAATCGCAATATCGCATCCGACGAGCACACGGGAGCGTACCCCCCCATGTCGGAACGATTAAAAACCAATATCTGTTTTGTACTCTGCCAACGCATGCTAATGATTACAATATAACGATAATAATGTAGGCACGACGGACACAGGGCTTGGTGGAATTTTATGGCCGGCAATTTCGTCCGTGTTAAAAGTTTTTATACGATGTTATTATATATTATATAGCTATTAGAAAAATTATGGCCATCGGACGGGACGACAATGATACGATGTATTGTGGACGATTGTGGAACGAATAATAATAATAATAATGTTCTCTTTCAGACCTGCTGCAGCAGAACGTCATTAATCACGTAATAATAATAATAATAATAACGCAATAGGTACCTATATCGTGGTATTCAATTCAGGACGAGTATTAAATCCGGTGTACAATCCTGCTGCTGCTGTTTATACTTGTGACTGGAAACGATCATAGCCAGTACACGTTTTACTTAAACGGCCGTAATAAATCGTTTTGGACGAATCAATTATACAACATAAATACAATAATATAACAATATATATATAATATATAATATAGTAGGTATACGTAGTTTAGCGGTCAGCATATATCCAGTATAAGCGTGCGCAGGTCTTTGAGACACGGCTGTCTGAGTAAGGATTACTGCGTATAAAGGATTTATATAGCTAATGTAACCTCAATATTTCCGTTTGTTTCAAATATTTCTAATCAACAAAACAAAAACTATTCACAAGAACAGGATAATAATAAATATAATATCATTATATTTCCGAGGACTATCAAAAGGACTTAACGCTTGAGAAGAAATTCACACAGCTGTACTTAGGTATTTGAGTGTAAATATTAATACAGTTAAAATGATAGTCCTTAACTGATCAGGATTCCAATGCCAAAAAAACCACAAAAATGTATAAATGTCTTAAAAATCAATTACAGTAAAAATTTGTTTGAAAATGTATTTCTTACAGTTTTGAAAATGATAATACAACGGAAGCGTGCTGACCAAAAGTGAATTATTTTCAGAAGGCATTTAAAAAAACTAAAGGCACTATATAATAGAGTATTGATATTGCCTCTTTAATTGTTTTTAGATATTATGAAAACGGTGATTGACAATTATTATTGCATTAACAATGTTATGCTACACGTTCGACGCTATCTTATAATTTAGTATCATCACTAATATGATGGTTTATATTTCAACAATACGTTTTTACTAAAATGTATACGTTTACTTCAAAAATAATTGACTTAAAATGTGCCTTACAACACAACAACAAAACAAAAATATCATTTGAATAATCTGGACACACTTTCAGCTTACTGAGCGACGCAACGTCTTAAAATTACTAAAAAAAAAAATGTCATTTCAAGATCCCAGCCCTATAGTCATGAAGAAGGGCTCAGATTTCAATGCAAAGGTCATTTTTTTAGTTAACGCTTTCAAGTACATAATTTGTTTCATGAAATCTACTTCAACGGTGAAACTTTAGTTTTGCGTTTTATAATATTTTTTGGTAATTTCGTTAATTTTAGTGCATATATTTGTACATTTTACAACTTACTACTTTAATTGAAAATACTTTATAATATTATCTAATGATAATTCATTAGTTTGTTTTTCTTGATGTTTAGCTTATTAGGTTTTCCTTTTAAAATTTTGGATCGTTCCATGATACCTCATAAATTGATCAAATTAATTAATCAAATTTTCATGAAATATTTTCAAATTTTTTTTTTTATTCATGTTTAGTCAATTATTTTAACTTTATTTTAAATTGTAAACAAAGTAGTCCCCTAATAAAATATTGTATTAAAAATATAAATTTAAATGACAATTTTTAAGGTAATTTCTGGCAATTTTTAGAGCATTTAAATCCGGCGACCCTTTTTATGACTGTATTACAACATATTATGTCTGATATATTTTATATCGATTACATTGTTGGTTAACTAATAATTTCGATGTACCTACCCACCTACCTATTATGATAACTACTGTTTTAAACATTCGTAAACAATATTTGCATTGAAATTAAAATTAATTCTTATAATATTAAACAACTATAATAGTCATAAAATAAGCCACTTTTTGATAATAATTTGAACTGATTTTTAGAGCTTTAAGTTCGAAAATATGTAAAATGACTTTTATATTTTAATTTCATTTCTTGCGCATATTAATATAAACTAATATATTAAAAAAAAATCTAGTTTTAAAATAAGTTTTTCAATTAAACTGTATAGTTAGTAGGTATATTATTGAGTCAGTATTAGCCGGTCAGGTCATGGCCCTATTGCCCTAACCCGTAGTTTCACCTATGATGATTTTTTATGAATTAATAGTGCCGAATAATTGTTTAAGGAATTTTTCGTTTGTAAATATATGTATTAAGTTTATACAACGTCGTTCAATCGTTTACCAAGAACATAAAAGTAACTTCAATGCATGTAATTTATCATTAATACTTTTGAATTAACATTTCATTCCATTCTTCGTCAAAAAAACTACTGTATAAAGGTGGATATTATGTTTTATACTACAAGAATTGAATAGCAAATAATAAAGGTATAAAAAATTTAATTTTTTGCATTTTCTCAAAACAAATAATATATTTGTTTTTACAGGACTCTTACATAACAGGGAAGTATACCTAGGTAGTGGAAGCGTTCATATAAGTACAACTTCCAAACCTTGCACCCCAAATTGTCTATAGTTGTAATCGTCATAGTGGCACGTATTAAGAGGATGGTATAATATACCCTCATTCATCGTCTATGTTTTACAAACGCGTATAACATAGCACATGGAATAATCTATTTCACTCTGTTGTGTTTAATGTGAGAGAAAACCGATTATTATATTACTATTGTTCATACTATCAGATTTTAAAGTAAGAATATTATCTAGTGAATCTTATATTTTTTTTTAATTTTTAAGTGAGTATTTTATGAGTATTTTAAAATTGTAAATTAATTGTTTGTACGTCATATTGAATTACTCATAACTCGCTTTGGAATAAAAAAATGAAACCTAATAGATTCACTAGATAATATTATTAAGTGTAAGTACTTCTAAATTAGTAAATAGATCAATTCGCTGCAATATTTAACATATTAACAGAGTTAAATCCTCAAATGGATTATTTACAGCGTACGATTGTAACGCGTTTGTTAGACCGAGACCGTCGTCTTAGGTAACGATCTGCATAATATTTTTATTTATTTTAGAAGATAATAAATAATGTGCCCCACTGGACGAGGCCGACGCGAGAGAGTTCCGTTGTTGATATCGTAATATCATTATATGGACTATGATATTAAAACGATTCCGATGTCAATTTTTTCGCCGCGTTGACGAAGCGTTATAGAAATCGGACAATCTCGTACAGAGTATACATACATAATACGCAGTCCGAAACGACTGCAGGAGCACTAATACAGCACGAGCGTTTATAATAGGATTGTTCGTTTTTTGCTCAAGAGTAGGTGTATTATGTGTATAAATGGGCTCGAATTTTTATGCGTGTGTGTGCGTGTGTCTGTGTGTGCTCGTATATAGTTTATTTGGTCTGGCGGATTTTTACAAAAGACATTATTTACGTGCGAGATGCGCCTTTGTGGATGTTGCCAACTAAAAGCCATCATCGCCGCCGAGCGCCGCCGCGATCGCGAACGCGTAAACTCGTAAACAACAGACGGCCGCCCTCTGTATACAATAATATTATAATATAATATTACATATTATGCGCAAATAATAAAACAATAATAATATTCATAATATTATATCGCAGTATTTTGTGCAGTGCGTGTTTGAAACGCTGTTCGACGACGGAAATCTAAACGATTCGACCGGCATCCCGAACGATCCCCGACCGCATGTATACGTATAATAAAGCATTTCGTGTTTGTACACGATGTCCCCGTTAATATAATAATAATATATTATACATTATTGTTGTGTGTACACATATTATATCTGTTTGCGCGACGACACGGTACAACGGTCGAACCGCAATGGACGGAAAAGGGTTTAGGGAATAATAATAATTGTGCTCGAGGAGTCATATACTTATAGTCGCATCCCCTCGGCCGGCTCACTAACGTCGTAAACGAAAAGGTCGTCTATTGTGCCGTCGTTTTAGTTCCATACAATATAATATTATAATGTCATTGAGAACGTAGCATAAGTAGTTTACATATTATTATATTTATGTACAACGATTATATTGTCTAATCGGCTGTTACCCGCCAGAAAATATAATATAATATGCACACACATAATTCTAATATAGTCGATTTCCCATATTATGTTATTCTTCAGCACTGTTTGCGCTGTTAACCGATAAAATATTCTATTAACCCTTCAACACTTGTGACAACATAATACAATATAATATCATATAATATAATTTGACTGGACCGAATCCTGTTGGAGGTCATATTATACGATCAGAGATGAGTCTGAATGATGAAAAAACATATCAAGATGCAGCTGATAAACGTAAAATAAATATTTTTTTTCATACATATTCGGTGTAATAAAATAGATGAATACAATATTGTTTGCATACCAATAACAATTGAAAGAACAATTTACAATATTAATATATAATAAAAGAGTATACTAATATTATATCATATCCGCATGTAATATAGAATGATTCTGAAATACGCGTAATTTATTAAATACCTAATAACAATACACATCAAAATAAATAGTAGGTATATAATGTTTCCGTATTGGTAAGGCGTAAACACTATATAAGCACTATATTTATTTAAAAAATAAAAAAGTACCTAAAAACATTAACATAGTATTACCTACTTATTATGGACTCCTTGGATAATATGATTTTCAAGTTGCAATAAAATAATAAATCTAAACAGGCACGCGGCTTGAGCCTAATAATGTCCATCTGTCAGTATGTCATATTGTCAAAGACTGAAAACGTACACATCACTTGATAATACTTCTTAGGAAGATGTCAGTGCAATATTTGTTTTCTCTCTCAGCCACATGTGCACGACATAGATAAAAAACGCTCTCACGTTAAATTGTTTTTATTTTATGATCTTTAAGTAATCTTAAAGAAAAAAATTTTCAAAAACCTCAAAAATTATAGAGGATAATATTTTTGAGGGTTTGACATATTGTATTAGGCTATCAAAATGAAAAAAAATATCGTCAATATAAATAATGTTTCAATAATTATTTAATACAATATTTAGACATAATATATAGATAGTATTATGTCAAACCTACCCTCAAACATAAAATTCTCAATCATTTTTTGTAATGAGTGATTTTGAATCACTCAAAAATATTTTTAAAAAAAATTACTTTGCGTGAATGTCTGTGTATGCCACAAGACAGAGAGAGAAAACAAACGTTTTGTGCGTTGACCATCCTCTTAAGAAATCACCATACCCGTTTATTATGCATGTAGGTCCGTCTTACAAACGTAGGTACAACATAGCAGATATTTGAGTTCCAAAGTTCCAATTTTGTGAAGTAATCTTGAGTAATAGAGGAAAATATTGAACTTTTATCAAAACCTTTTATTTTATGAACAGTATCTGTGTTTTCACATATTTTTTTGTACAATATTTTAACTCATAAGGTACTCATAACTAGTCTGTAAAAATCTGTAAAAACAATGGCAATGATATTATATTCTTATCTTTAAGTTTTTATGATAATAATATAAGTCCCATTCAACCTCTATTATTAAAGATTACTGCGCAACATTTCGAACTGCTGAACACACATTTTCTACATTGTACAATTATTGTCAGGCAGAGACAAGACACGTGGGTGTTGCTTCCTCTTAACACATACATTTTATATTGTATAATGTTCTGCACAATTATTATACACGTATAAAATAGCAACGATATTAATATTGATTTATATATGTTATGTTATCGATACAAATCCACATTTAGACATTTTGTGTTGAAATGTAAGCATTTCTAAATTTACATGTTTTATTTTTCAAATTATTCTTATAATATAACATACACTTTCAATAGAAATATTATATACCGTGGTCCATCCATATTAAAATATGCTTCACTCAAAATCATTTTTGAGCACCTATTTTCTACAATGATTATATATCCATTGTATTCAAATTGATTACAACCATTACAGTGACCTACTCATTGATGACGTACAGTCGATACTCGCTATAATTATATTTCAGCGGCAGTGGCACCGGAACAGAGGTGCTAAAGGGGTAAATTGACAGTAAACATGATTTTGCATCTCCCTAAAAAAAAAAAAAAAATGTTTACAGGTACAACTTTATAAATAATAAAAACTAATATTTAAATTAAAATCAATATTAATTATTTATCTTATAATGAATAAAAATATTTAATATTACAATTTCAAATAAATAAAGTTATCAGATTAAAAATCAATAACATGACTGATAATTGGTTTAAAAAAAACCGGTCGAGATCGATTATAATTTTGTGACATGATAATTTATACTGCTGAAATATTCAAAATACCTACTCATAGTATTAAATAAGTTAGAAAAGATCAAGTATTTTTAATCCATTACCTACTATTATTACTAATTTATTTTTGCCAATAGTTTTAGATATTTTATAATGATGTGTGTTTTTTTATTTTTATTTTTTATTTATTTGTGTCTGTGTACGCGATAAGTAGTCGAAATAATGCTTAGAATTTGTTCAACAGTATCATTTTGATGGGAAAGTGAATCTAGTAGGTGCATTTGGGAAATGATTTTTTAAAATTAACAATAGTTTTCAAAACCGCTGGGAAAAACAAAAGAAAAATTAAGGAAAAACGGGAATTTTTACACAAAATCAGTTTTTAGCAAAATCGATTTTGGATTTTGGTATAACTCTAAAACAAATGACAGAAGATACATGAAATGTATTCAGTGGTTGTTTATATTAGCAATTTCTATAGACGATAAAATTTTCAAAATATTTTGAATTGTTTTGAAGTACCTACGGCCATACTCAGTTTCCTTGTATTTTTAGGTTTTTTTTTATGAATGTCAATTAAATTTTATTTGTTGGGTAAAAAGCTTTAAAATGTAATACAAAGATCATTATATATTGTTACAATGACTTTTGAAAAATATTAAAAATCTATAGTTACAATTTTTTTTATAAGTATTTAAAGTTCAAATCTTAGCAAAATACGTAAAAATCACGGAAATGTGCAAATTATTTTCAGTTAGAAATTCATAAAAATTTTTCCTTATAAATCTAAGATTTGAAAATGTAATTCAAGATTTGTCTTAAGTTCGCCTAATTTAAAAAAAAAAAAAAATGTTTACCTGAAGGTAAAATTAAATTTGTATGAACGTTTGAAGTTAAAATTTGTACAACATTACAACATTGGAAATTCACTCGATTTTGTTTTTTTTATTTTGCTGTAATTCAAAAACAAATAACTGAAAATACTTGAAATTTATATCATATTATGTTTATTTTATAAATTCTTATAACATTTTTGAAATACTTTGTTTTGTTTTGAGCTATTTACGGACATATATTATTTTTACAGTTTTCTTTAGTTTTTTTTCTATAAATGTCAATAAAATTGTATTAGTTGGGTCAAAAAGCTTGAGAATGTAATACAAAACTCCTAATATATTGTTACAATAGTAGTTAAAAAATATTAAAAATACATAGGCACAATTTTGTTTTTTATAAGCATTCAAAAGCTATCGTGTTGTAATTAGTAGGGACAAAAAAGGAAAAAGTGCGCAATCGTGTTATAGCGATAGTTACACCCTCTATATATCTCCCCCACCCTACCCAATCTGAAAAATAGTTCCTGCACTCCTGTATAGCAGTAGTGAGTTTCCCGGTTTCTTAAATTTATTTTACCTCGGATTTGTATATTTATGTGATCCCAGTATTATAATCTTACACACACGAATTTGTACAGTTTGATGTCACGTAGTTTTATCTTGTGGATTTCGTTCACCAAAACGCGTAAATAATTTTTTTTTTTTTAAGTACAAAAACCGATCGTTCACTGTTTTGGAAATATATTATTGTATTATGTTGTATTATTTGGATTTTATATTATAATTTATACAATATAATATACCCAAACGATGTAAATATAGAGCATTGACATATAATACATCATAATGTCAAGTCATAAGTTATTACTTACTCATAAAACCAGCGCCCATATAATTATGTACGTGCACAAGTTTTTTTTCAGCCAAAACTTTATTGATGGATTTTTTATAAAATATAATATTTTTAAGAAGTTACTGTTTAGGTACAGTAAATTACCTTCTTCGGTCTATGTAGATGGAATCCTTTATTAAATAAATCACAAATTTATTAATACTATTGTGTAAATTAAATTAAATGTTCCCTATCAAATGTTCATGTTTTCCAGCATATCAACGTTTTTTTTTAATTACCAAAATAATATGTTATTTTTATCATCCCATCTCAAACAGGATTTCCAAAATTGGCCCTTTTTCTACTGAATTCACTCTTATAATAATGCGTTAAAGCATGTCCAGCCTACTGTAATCTTCTGCTTCTGATTATGTCCAATATATTCAGCTGTTTCTAGAGAAGTCTCTCCAACTCGTTATTTTCCCTAGATCTCTACTCCACCCATCGTCACTATGTTCTTTACTGCATGTTTAAAAACTATCAGTTCCCTGTCCTACGTCTTCCTTAGAGGCCACGTATTTGCATCAAAAGCGATTACTGGGCGTATAGCGTAATATACACATTTTATAGTTTTTACTGAAACTGTTGAATATATTATTAATTTATATTTGTTACAGTGGTATTAATTTTATACTTGTTGGAGATTTTAATTTATCTGCAGGCATTTGATTTGTAAATAATTGCACCAGTCTTATCTATAACAGTGGATAATTTAATACCTATTGTAAGTAATATATAAGTAAAACGTATGGAACTAATAATATATAGTTAGTACGAAAGCTTTGCTTCACTTAATTTATGACAAATGTAGAACACTGTAAATAATTTACATCTAAGTTGGACTTCGTTTTATATTACCATATGATTTCCAAAATTAATATGATTTGTATTTGTAAGTAGGTCACTAGCTTTAAATTCACAGATTACTATACCTCGGTAGTCACCTGCTATATGTTTTATCTAGTGTAAACTTAATTCATATTTTCCCCTTGAACTTTATAACCTTAAAACAAAAATAATAAATTAAGCATGATAATAATATTATATATTAAACCTGTTACATTTAATTTAACTGTACAATTATTATAAATATTATTTGCGCAGGTGCACTTGTTTATTTAAAATATTTAAATTTTATATTTACCGTTCAAAAATATTTTCATTTGTTTGAATAAATCACTTCGTTTACTTAAACTCGTCTTTATAGTCCATGTTTGATTTGAACTCGGCAAATATCGTCATTCTTTCATTCCATTAAATTCTCGTACTTTTATAAGCTTTTAAGTATATTTTATATCATGTAGGTTTATAAAATATCGCTCTAGTTTCTTTGGATTATATTTTGACGCAAACCCATTACGAAAAATTAAAAAAATTAATAAATCTCACATGGAATAATATTAACAGTAAAAGGGGCAATAGAAATACAGAACGATTTGGGTTGATAGTAGCTACGAATTTGAAAGGTATTTACGTCAATTGGTATGGAAGCTTATGTACCTGCATAATCGCAGATAATAAAATATTATTATCAATCGTAAAATATCATCAAAAAGTCCTTCAAAATATTAACTGGCTGCTGACGAGTATTCCATTTATAAACGGATCGGCTATAATGATATATGATAAACCCACATCCAATATATTACGATAGGTAGTTGTAAAAATATGTGATTGGAATGGTGTATGGTCGAATTGTAATTATTTTTGTCGAGTTGCCCAGCTGGATAGAAAAATGTAATAGGTAGCGGAATCGCACTCGCCACTCTGGTAAAATACAGGTAATGTTCGAAATGCAGTCCGTAAAAACCACACTAGGTTTGGTACTACTCGCCTACTTAACACGGTATTTAAATGTTTGTCTTCATAAATTGTTTAAGTTTCATATAGGCCATATTATATGACTGTCATTCACTTTTAAAGATTTGTAAATGAGTTGACAGATAATTATAATTTATAATGATCACACTGCACATACGGAATAAAGTATGTAACATTTTTCACACGCGTGCATATTATTATATTATACAACTGTCAATTAAAATTAATATATTTAATAAGTTATACAAAATGATCAGATCGAGTACAATTCAAACATTACCTTTTTTGAAACCAAGCGTGCTATTCAAACATTACTTTTGTTGAACACGAGTGAAATTTGAATATTTCGTTTTAGGTACCTAAAGAGTGCTGTTTGAGTACGCCCTCGATATGTGATCCAATAATATTATTCCTATCTAATCAATACCTAGTAATTGTTTGAGATTTTGAGGATTGATTTGTGCGCTAAAAAATAAGCTTGATATTTATTATGATAGCTTCAAATCGTACTATCCGCCGATACAAGTTCGATTAAAATCATGTCGTCGAAGAACTTCGCTTAAAAGCACATATTCAAAGCTGGAGGAGATTTAAAAAAATTAAATATTTCCCTGTTGTACAGCCGCATTGTAAAGGTCCCATAAATTGCTGCTAACCAGCACTGTTTGGAAAAAAAGAGTAAAAAAAAGACAATTTATTTATATCCTTGTTTATTATATTTTTTTGTAGATAATATCTCTTGGTCGGTGGCTGTGGTCGTAGATAATAATATTATTCGGGTATATTCCCCAGGTAGTAGGTCAGTCCGGATATTGTACCGCGCCAGTTTCCGTAGGCACCTACACATTTATAATGATATTTCTTTGTACGTAAACGATTTATTTATAATTATTATCATCACAAAAACATAAACACGCAATATTTCTTGTAACGGAATCTGTACACAGGCGACATTTAAATTTTTGTACCGGAAATTCGTATTTTGGTTTTTGAATATAATGCGGGATGAATAGGCTTCCAGTCCACAAAATTACTATACATTTTCCCTGAATGTTATAAATCCAAAAATAAATAATTTACTGTTTTGTTTAATTATTAAACAAGTATTTATCTGCGAAAACCCAATTTAAAATATAGGTATATTTTTTGAACATTGTAAATAACGTCGTACGTCAAAATTATACTGCATCGATACACCGGTGTTTTGGGATTGCGATTCATTGTCAATCTCTTTAGTACAAAAGTAGAATATCTATTAATGCTGAATTAAATCGAATATTAATTGTACCGTAGTTGGTCATACAAATATAATTCAAATATAAAAAGCAAAAAAATAGAATAACCCTGAGTAGGTACCACGAGATTTGACGGAGAACATAATAGATTTGAATAAATAATTTAGGAAGGCCCTCCTAAAGCAGCTTCAGGTAGAAGGTTCACACCCCCCCCCCCCCCACCCCACCAAATCTCTCACCAGCCGCCACACACATTGCCGAGGCCTATCGAGTATTTTTTTGATAATGATTGACCTAATTCGTTAAAAAGTCTCGCCAAACATGTATTTAAGTATAATAAATATAATTCTGAATTAAAATTCACTAAATAACACGTAAAAAATGCATGGTAAAAGAGTCAAAAATTACCTTATAAAAATGGTATAAAAAAAAGAAATATTTAAATATTACACCTAAAATAAATATTTTGATTACATTTATTTCATGCTCTTAAATTGTTTATAGTATTGGAATAAACCTATCACCGGGTAGTGGGTATAATAACTATGTTATTACATTACACCGCAGATAATTATATAGAATTAAATGGTTTAATTTAAATTTGAATTAGTTGATTGTGAGTAATTACTATAGTAGGTATATCCTCGCTTGATGCATTTCAACAGCCGTGTCAAATGCGAATTACTTATATCTCAGTACTTAACAACTATTTGCTAATTTTGTAATAATGTTTTCAGTAAATTAGTGCGAATATTTTCAGAATCTGTGTGGAATCAATATTATGGAAAACAACTACCTATAGTTTAAATATTTGAATTTTGAAAATTTAGTTTTACAAAAACATTTGAATATTAATTCGTATTATCTGCCCTTTGATTGCCCATTAGCGTACCTATTTAGTTGATGGACACGGGACTACAGGAGACACGAAATATTCTGCCGTGTACATGATTAATATTAAATTATAAAATGCAATTATCTTAAAACCAAACAAGTACAATGCTTGTATAGTATGCTTGCATCCCAAATCCATAGCATATCAGACCATTAGACCACACACTATTAGTAGGTAGAACTGATCATTATTTTTAAGGTCATTGTAACCGAACGAGGCAATTTTTTTTGTCTGGAACCTTGTTATATAATATTTATTTTGCTTGTGGTCTTGTGAACTTATATTATTAAAAAAATGCATGTACATTGTACACATTTTATTACCTAATTTAAATAATAATATACATATTATGTCATATAAATGGCAATGATACAATCATTATTAATAATTTAAAACAACAATATTGTTCACTGATTAATATATTTACAAAATAGTATCATAATATAACTTTTGACGTGGAGTGTGACGACTTAAGTCGTTGTCCGTTCGAAATAAATTAATGTTATGTGTGAGGTGAGGGTAAATCACCGACACCAAATGCAAAATTGAATGTTTGATATGATACTTTATTGGCATAATACAATTGTTATTTACACTATCATAGTATCATTCAGTTTGACGAGTGACTAGACTTATAGCAGGCCAACAGCAGTAGGTTATGGTTAGACGTCACAGAATAAAGTCACGGCCTTAGCGGCCATTTAACCCCCGTTTAATATGTTTTTGACGTTTTTAGAAATGTATTCCATGTCTGGCTATGAAATACAAAGTATTATAATATCTTTGTTTAAGATTCAAAATTATTCGGTTGTTTAATTAATTAAACATAGGTAGTATTATAAAATATGATTAACAGTATAAAGGCAATATACCATTTTAGAATCCTCGAGGGCATCTTGAACTTTGAAAAGGAAAATTACAATTAAAATGGAACCATCCTGTCAATGGTACCTACAATATAACTGATCATATTATATAATATATGTTATATTTATAGTCGTTGGAATATGAAAGTACATAATGGTATGTGTATGCGTGGACTCTAATTAAATTCCTTTAGATCCCGTACAGTGTATAGACAATATGCATACACGTTTAACGATGAGCTGACAATGAGATACGAGCATTTTGGTTGAATGCATGTTTATTGTATATAATTATATCTATATACCTATAACCGACATTGATGGGACCACTTCATAAATTGTGGTTGCTTGGTTGTGTGCATATTATATTACAATCATGCAACAGTATATTTTAGTACAACTATTTTGCCCCATCCCCATAAAGACAATATAGACGCAGTTAACTAATTTGTTTGTAGCTTGGACAATAACATTATTTTGTGATACAGAACTTTAAATTTTAAGAATCCTTTAAACGTAGATAGGAACGTGATATAATAGTATATTATTTATATATTGCAGAAGGCACAAGTAGGTACCCTAATAATGTTGTAATTATATAATTGTTTACTTAAAATAATCAGTTGATAAGATTATAACAATAACTTTAATAACTATACTTAAGTATAATTATTAATAAATTATAAAATTTCGAGTGATAGAATTTCTTTGTAACAGCTCATAAATTCCATCCACACGAAAATAATATAAAAAATGAACAAAACCTCTAAGCGTAAAAATCCAAGTCTCAAGATATATTAATATTTATAAAATAAAACCGATAGTATAAAATTAATTATTTATTCATGTATGCACCTAACGAACAATTTTAGAGTTAAATCAACTCATTTTGATATTTTTGTAAAGGAAATGTTACGCAGTCATCATAGTTACTCAACACACTAGTTTTATCATAACAAACTAAAAATAAACCTTTTAAAAAAATCACCAACATAAAAGCTATGCAAAGAACGTTAAGATAATTCCAAGTCCGGGTGATGTGTGACGCTAAAATATAGCACAAGTCTCCAACCACATACCGAGATCCATTTGGAACAGAATATTTGGATTTTATGCTTTGAAATGGACAGAAGATATAATATATTGAAAGGGATAAAAGCAGTAAATAATTGAATTGCATTTGATAGATATATTATGCACTTTATTTTGGTGGGGAAAATGTAGAATGGTCGTATAAATACCACCCGGGAAGAAAAACAATTTAAATATCGACTATAGCTATAGATACGGAAAATAATGATTATTGGCGTACCGACAAACGTAATATAATAGATAAAATAATTATTCAGCATATAAAGATAAGCTTAGAAGTTCAATCTTTTTAATATACTGCCGGGAAATGATTAATAATAATAATAATAATAATACTTAATTATTATCTTAAAAAAAATTAGTAAGGGGCTCGTGCGTTTGTACACTCCCAGGCTATATTGAATATTTAAATATATAATAATATACTGTTATGTGTATGGTAGCCATAACAAAATAAAGTGGATACCAAATAAAGCCAAACACACAAAACAAACATGACCTCATGGTTTATTTAGGAAAACTCTGCATTCACCGGCCGACATTTCCGTACCCATGGCATGGAAATCAGGGGTGTCCATACGACTGTACCTATGTTGGTGGAATTGGTCATTACGTTTTCTGTGTGTTCAGGGTTATGCACAGTATTGCGCATGCTATTCGTTTGCGGAAGAAAAGAAAAGTGACGTGATTTCCTTGTAACGAACGACGTGAAAGTTTTTTACAGCAAAAATAAGACGCAATATTAGTGATAAACTTTAATATATTCGTTGATTACGGAAACTCGAAAACCAACTTTTTTGTGAACGGCACAAGGAAGAGTATGACACGGCACAATTGTATATGGATAAATCAATATAATATGTAATTTAATTTTGGTATTTTATATAAAACTTAGTTATTGGCTAACATTTTCGCTTTGTCCTTCCTCATATTAGGCATGTATTAACTAAGTATTAAATACTTAAATTCATTTTAAAAATTTTCAATAAATTATTGTTTAGTTTAAACACATCATTTTTAAAACAATAAATTCCTTATACGCAGTTTAGGAGAGTTTAAAAGTTGTTTAAAACAACAACAAAATGAAAGTTTTCAATATTTTCCATTCTTTTTTTCGAAAACTTTCAACGAGTCTTCGAAAACATGATATTTTACATCTGTGTAACCAGAGTATATTATACGTAGTCAGTTCAACTGTGGAATGGCACTTTTTATTTATGAATCAAAATTACTAGGTACACAAAGAATACTGTAATATATTACAACAATAATTTATCGATAAATAATGAGTGTAACATTATGGATTTATACTAATTATACAGGGTACCTAATTCACAAAGCATACTCAAATTCTTTGTTCTTTAATAATGCAGTTATTAAAAACATGATTTTTGGAATTTCAAATATTATACTTCAAAATCATATTTTCAAATTGTTGAGATTTTTTGTACTATTTAAGGGGTATCCTGTGGAGTTAAAAATTTCTATTTTACCAAATGAGAACCCTCCCCCCTCCCATTTTAAACTGTAAATTATTAAGTAGATCGTTTTTCTGAAAAATATATACGAGTAGTTTTTGAGTTATTTTATTTTAGGTTCTAAGAATAAACGGTCCATGGTTCTTAAGAGACTATGATAATTTGAAAATTTTAGCCACTAATATTAATCTATAAATATTTATAATTTGTAAAAATTGAACAAAATATATAATAAAAACTTGTTCCAATAATACCCATTTTATATTTTTGTAAAACAATTTTAAGGACTATAATATTATCCTTAGTACAAACATTTTAAAAAACTATTCATTTGAATTTTGATTAGGTAGGTAAATTAACATTTTCAAAAAAAATATCTACTCATTAAATTACAGTAAAAAAGGGGGTTCCCATTTGAAAAGCATAAGTTTATATAGCCATCGGACACTACTTAAGAAGTAGGTACTAGAAATTCAGCTTATTGAAAAAATTTTCATTGAGATTTTTTAAAAAATCCAAAAACCAGAATTTGAAAAAATTTGGTAAAACCAGAATAATACAATGTTGGCATGTTTAGTGAATCACTTTGTATATATATTATAAATTATTTATAAAACCATAGCAATCCACCGAGCTGAATTAGTGACTCTAATGTACACTAGACGAAATCATTTCCAAAATGAATATAAACGATAAAAGATTATAGTATTATTGCCTACATGAAATATTTCTGTTTTCTTGCCAAAATAATAACTATATAATATCCTAATAGTAATATGATGTTAAATTTTCTTTTCAGAAGGTACACATTTATGTTATTTAAAAACTATATTATACCAATGTATTATGTTTTACCAGAAGGGTTGAATGTAGGTAGTGGCACATCTCGAAAAACTAAGTTTTGGTTTGTAGGTATAAAATACGGCATTACGAGTTGAAACTTAATGCTCAGCGAAGAGGTTTAATTTTTAACGCACAACCTACTTAAGTATTATATTCGTTTAGATATGATAAATATGAAAAACGTCAAGAGATAAAAACTTAATAAATTCTGTTTATAGAACTGCGGACGTACGGGATTAACAGGGGAGATATCTTTCCGAGCACAAATTACCAAAAAAACATTGTTGGTTGACGGCGATATTTCTCAACGTTTGTGCATTGCAGAGCTGTACGTGACCCCACGAGTTTACCTGATGCTATACGACTTGTTGTTTATACATTTGCGTTAAATTCTGTACACTTGTAACCTTTTATATATATTAGTATATTATACACTTCAAAGCATTACACCATGTTTAACATGTTCATTAAGTTTAACCATTTGCAAAAATGATACAAACGAATTTATTTTCACTTAAAATAAACATTTTATTCGCTGCGTGATAATAAAAATAGACAATTATCATTAACAAAATTGATTAAAAAAAAAGGTGTGTTATTATCACTTTTCTATTAAGATGGTTTTTTTTTTAATATTATACATTTATGTTTATGGTGTCCCAGCGTATCTGTATGCGATATATACATACTATATGCGTAATGAGTAATGACTAATGAGATTACCTTTGCAGAATCACGACCGTAATAATTCAACTCCAATGCAGCATTCGTAGTTTTTGTCCATATTGACCATAGTAGGTACATTTTATTATTATTTCAATAAAGTCAAAGCAAATTCTGTACCTACCAAGTGTCCAAGTATGAGGAGGGGATGTAGTTTGGTACGCGTTGCTGATTAAATGTTTAATGCGATGGCAAACAACCGATAGTAATTTGTATGTATTCAAATAATATACGAGTCTCTTTTATAGTAATTTTAAACATTAATAGAACATTCACTGTTTCAGCTCTCCAAAACCACCTGTTCATTATCTCAGTCATATACGATATAAAGGCGAAACACTGAAAATTGTAATGTCGGATGTACGTGCCTGAGTGCAGAAAATCTTATAGTCAAAGTATTTAGCAATAGTCATAACATGCGTGTAAACTACTGTGATATGAACAAATGTATAATATTATTATATCTATATATCCCGACAGAATTTCAGTTCAAACGATCCTGTCTTTGAGAACTAAAGTTACCCACTGCTGATGTAGATCAACTTCTATTATAGCTCATTTTTTCATCCTAGGTTCTCGGAATTATACAATATTATAGTATTATCGGCTGTCCTCACTCTCTCTCCAGGTGTATACTTTAAAATATATAATATAGGTATAATATAGGTACCTATATATTAGGTTTACTCTTAAATCTTTTAAGAGACAATAATATGTTACATTTAATAACTAGTCGTAAGTTTAGCTTTTAGTTATTCGGTTTTTTGCGTGTTTAATAGATCATTGTTATTTTTTTTTTGTGCAATATTTCGACCTCTTATGACATTATTTTAATATGAAAATATTAATATATGTTAGATCTAATAAAAGACAGGTGAGATGTTATGAATAAGTAAATATATTTGTCATAATTACTGCGAATATTTTGGTGATTCGGTGACATTAGAATCTACTTGCTACACTATAGCCGCGTCCAGACCAAGTGTACAATTGTCGGAAACATATTATATTATGTTTCCAACATTGTTGCCAAAAACGTTTCTGATTTCATGTCGTACACGAGCTTATAAGCTGTTACGTATTTGACATTGTCGGAAACATCTATTTCCGACAAATGTATGCTGGTCTGATTGTCTGGACGTGGCGGAGAAACTTTGGTATGGTGCATAAATATCGTTGTCTTTGGGAAGGTAGGTACCTAATTTAAAACATTATAAACTACGGTTGTGCACATATTATTTGGAAGGTTACCAGGAAGGATACCAAACGTATAAGTATAAATATTAATAATTTCAATTATAGTTTTTGAATATGGATTCAAATTGAATAATTTTTGTGTGTCGTATTTGCTGTTTAAGTTTTAGAAAATAACATACAGTTTTTTTTCAAAGTAATTTTTCTTAAGATAAGTGGATAGATTTTTTAACTGTCTATACAGAAAAGTCGTGGATTTTATTCTATGTATAGATAATATAATAATATTTTCTATAATATACAATATAACTATATACATTACTATATTAGGGTGTGGTTTGTAGTGATAAAATTTATGAATAGACTATTTTTGTGAAAATCTGTGTGCATCGATTAACAGCCATCAAAATTTCGATTTTGAACATTGTGTTCATCCATAGCAACTAAAAATATTGAATTAAATAGCAGCCTCCACAATTTTTATCGATCATCTAGTGAATATCATGGTTCATATATAGAACTCATATTTTTGTTTATTTAACCATAGGTCCCAACTAAATAAGTACCTACCTATAGTAGACAATACTATAATATATCATTAAGGCTTTGGGTTTTTTTCTGGGATGATAGTGAATAAAAATCAAATATATGAACTTAGAATGCAAAACTTATCTATATGTTCAACATTATTTACTACTTTTGTACTCCATTTTACAAACAACAATCAGAAATAAAACGTGTTGTACACTTGTCCTTACCTATATTACGCCTGGAAAAATAATATTATAATATTGTTGTATACATGTTATGTATTTATAAAAATAAGTGACAAAGCAGTGTTATTATGCCTACCTAGTTATCACTTCCTACCTAATTTAATTAATTAAATTTAATCATTCGCTGGAACGATGTTCCTAATATTTTGGTACCTTATGCATTTTAGGTGTTGAATTGGTGTTACTTGTATCTACATTGTATTATACTACAGCTGCAGGTATAATAAAAACCAATAATTGTCTTATTTCAAATAAGAAATTAGAAATCATTATAGCAAGAGCCCGAATTGGGCATTCCCATTTAACCCACTCATTCTTAATCAACTATAACATCCTCCACTCTAAGACAATAAATGTCAAGCCAACGTAACAACTAAGGACGTACAACTATTCAATGTTGCCTAGAACACCTACCAAAATGTACGAAAATAACCGGTTTGTAGTTTTATACCGAACAATGTAGAAGAAGATCTCAATACGACTAAAATAACACCAAAAGCCTAATATTATTATGTCTAATAAATTACAATAATAAGTTTTTCAAATGTTCAACAAGCTAATAATAACCATAGATTTTGAAGGCAAATAGTGATGATAAATACTTATTTATTATACTCCGTCATCATAAACAAACATTATTATTAGTGATCGCACTATACGTGTGTTTTTTGGTTCGTCCATCGAGAAGACTGAGGTTATAATAATAAAAAATAAAATAATTGATCATTATAATTTTTTTTTTCTGGGATATACCTTAACTTTTGGCGTATAACGTTCTACGACATAATATAGTTTTGCCGGGATGGACGAGATTTTCTTCCCCGCAGCGATCGACTTCAACGATGAGATATTACATCGATTCGATATGATTATTATTTCATTATAAATGATCACCACGACACTTAAAGAAATATAAATATTCACATGACGAGTTTATTATAATATCACGTCATGAGACCCGCTCGACGGCAAATAAACAACGAATAAACAAATACAACAAAACACGCACGCCAATAAAAACCCAACAACGACGGGTGTGCACCTCAGTGATATAATTTTGGTTATTATAAATGAGATTTGGGCTCGGCGTGCGGTCGGGGCAAGGGCGATATTCGTGGAGAAAAGAAAATTTGATAATATTGTGATCAATGTCGTTATAATATTATGTTTAACACGCAATCGTACATAATGCCCAATGCATGCGGTGCTTGAAATGAAAATGATCGAGCATGGATATGCCGTTGGCTTTGGTTGGGTTATAACTTAAAAGTAATATGTATTATTGTAATATTATAATATAATGAAATGTTAACCCGATTGTTCGCAGTTTATTACGATATATGATTCCAAAATATAATACCAAAGGTGAACATAAAAACATAGAAATAATTATCGAGCATACCCACTCGACTGAGTAAAATGTAGCACCAAAATAGAAAAAAAAAATGATGGTTGGACAGAACTCTGCCAAATTAAAATTTTTAAAAACAAGTCAAATGCTTATAATATAGGTTTTTCGAACCTACGAAGGCTAGAAAAAGTATTATCGTTATTCAAAAACTTCTAATATGTTATCAGGTGCAATAGGAATTGCAGTAATATTTTATCATATCTTATGAATATTTATGTCAGATACCCACATTTTCCGCGACCACGAAATCCTACGATCTGGAAATCCTGCAATATGTAACATAATATTATTATACTGCTGTTTCACTTCACGCGTATGATTAACGGACACGCACGTGTTATAGATCTGGTCGCCGGTCGGTGGCGGTTTGGTCGTGAGCTGCAGGTCAATTATTATTATTATAATTATTTATATTCGTTCGTACCATCTCACCTGTAGTACCTATACGCGGCAGTCCCTGTACGACATTTTTATGCGCAGAATCGCGAGCAAACGCACCGGAAATCGAGGTTAAATAAATTGAGATCCAGCTACGATCGACACAAAACGTGCACACGCACACACGCCATTGAGCATATTATATATTATTTGGAGGCAAATATTGGTGGAAAATATTTCCAGTGGTTGACCCGAGATAAGACTGACGATCAGTCAGCGAAAAAAAAAACAAATCAAAATCTGAAATAAACATTCACGCCGATTTCTCATTCCATCATATTTTTTCGACCGGATTTTTACTCTGGCAGGCGCCAAACATGCATTCGTTTATAATATTAAATAATTCTTGCAAAAATAAAAATAAAACGCGACGATCGTTAAAAATAAAATATATTATGACTGCGTATCGCATGAATAATATTCATATTATAATGTACTTATTGTACAATAAGTATTATTATTATTGTTAGGTAAATTTAATTTTATGGCTTATAACTTATTAATTACTAACGATTTTTATTTTTACGAATGAAATTTTCAAGAGAAATAAAAATCTTTTCGTTTATTGAAGTCTTAAATGGAGAAAAAAAACTAAAAATCGAAACTATTCGATCATCTCCGAGAACTGAATCTACTCTTATCTATCGTTTTTATTTGCTAAAATTAATTTGTATGGAAATCTCACAGTTACAAATTATAATTGCATTGGAAATATGTCTACGTTTATTTGTTTTTTTTTTCCTTAAAACAGTCCAATTTTTTATATTATGCACTATAACATTGAGTCAGCCGATTTGCGATCTAATTTTTCTAAGTATGCTGAAACTTTCAGTACAGATAGAGCAGTATAGTAATAAATAGTAACGTCATAAACTTGATGATATAAAAGTTAATTACGATATTTTACACAGACATAATAACAATTAAATATCAATATAAATACGGTAGAAAAAAATACTAAAATCATAATATTACTAATTCGTAATAGGCACCTATATGGCTATATAATTATCTACACAACTAAATAACTATCCATCTAATAAATATTAGTCATAATATAACTCATTAGTTGATACTACATGGTCTACAATAGGTTACAAAAAAAAAAAATTTTGTATAATATTAATAGCATATTACCTACAAAAAAAAGTCATTGAATCTGTGTGATTTGTATATAATTTTCGGCTTTATAATACCTAAGGCTAATGCTTAAACTTTACATCTGTATTCTGTATGTTATGATTTCAATAACTCATAACGTTACCACTTCATAAAATTTTTTAATACATATGTTTTAGTAAATAGTAAATCATGTACAAACAAATAGGTAACAATATACAATTATAAGTACCTAGTTACTATTAATTTAATGAATTCTTTATTTATTTCGTGGTGCGGTCAAAATTTGATATATAGTATAGACTAAATAGTTATAGTTATTTTAAAATAATTATAATATAAAACAAATTTAATAAAATAATTTATTATATTAATATTGTTTAAAATACTCATAATATAATTTAACAATTTAATAACATCAATCAATTATCACTGCATTGTTTCAAAAATATATTAAATTATTATAATATTAATAATATTAATACACACAGTATTTTCTTTTTGTAAATTGTATTTAATTTATAAGTAAAAATAAAGTTAGTGAAAAAAATTGCATACAGGCGTTATCGATAAAAATCTGTGCTAGGAAATTTTGTTGAAAAATTCCCGTTTATTTATAAATGTACGTGTTTTTTCTTCAAATCACATAGGTATATAAATAATATATAAAACACTCTTATAGTTTTTATTTTTAAAATTATTTCTTTGACTATTCGAAATATTTTTCATGAGTATTTAACTGCTTCCGTTTCAGAATAGATTTATTTATGGATGCATTTATCTCGATAGGGTTATACTTATCATCTAAGATAAACATTAGATAACTAAGATTTGCTACATAGGTACAATGAAACTTCGTCTAATTTATTATAATAAATAATTGAGATACCTTTAATTAGATAGCTTCAACACAACCATCGCTTACATTATTTGAGTATTTTTTTTTTATAATTTATTACAGCTTAATATGTACCTACATCGCTCACGTTCCTAACGAAATGTATTACGGGAACTGTTCAATCGTAGACGACATTACCTTTTTTAATCGGTCTGCATGATTATTATTTAATTTATAGTATATCGAATATTATGTAACATCGAAATGCTTCATATGTCAGCATAATATTAAATTAATATAGAGTTCATAAATAAGCTAGAAAGCTAGACGACAACTAAATGTCTAAATTATTATAGCGTAGGTAACATAAGAAATTTAAAACTTTAAATTTATTAAAACAGGATATTCGAATAAATTATGAATGTACAATCTGTATTGATAAACCGTAACATGTACTTAGTGTTATTTTGGATTTTCATAATTGATCTTCGCCAGGATCGGTAGAAGTGCGTAGGTACCTACTAGTAATGTTTTGGCTTTTATCTACATTTATCTATGTACCATAACTTTCAAAGTGCCTTAACTTTTTACACAGTTTATTGTATTCAACTATTATTTACAATGTATATTTTACAGTGTATGCTAACAAGTAACAGTTGAGTAATTGTGTTAAGAAGCATTTAAACATTTAATAGCTGATGATATTTTTTCTTGATAGGTATAGGAGGTCTGGTCTTTGCATTTATTAAAATATATGTTATGGTATGTGGTACCAACATTATTAATATAATATTTTATATAATAACTACGATATAGGTATTATAAAACGATGTGCATTTTACGTTTTATTGTATCGTTTAAAATGATTTGGACAACTAATTAAATCAATAAAATGCATTTAATTTTTTGGCTAAAAATTTAAATATTTTGTTCGGCATAAAAATCGTGCACTATTTTTCCCGGGAACAATTACATCGGAAAACGATCGGAAATAGCACGCAACGGCGGCGACCACGGTGATCGTGTTTCAACGCTCGCGATGGTACCTATAATACTATTATACGGATCGTATTTACTAACTTGAGCACATACAGCTGCAGGAAACCTATGCATCAGTAGATTGGATCGGCTAAACATTTTAATTTATACGAGAACATTATATTATTAACACGATGATGCGGATTCTGTTCGAGACCAGCAGCTATTATCGCGGTATCATGGTAATGCGCTACGGCCATAATAATAATACAATAATATAATACCGACACGCGAAGTGTAATTGAAATAATAATAATATCATAACATCCTTGTGCAGTTGAAGTCTCGCTGCGAAAGAAACGCGGTGCCGAGACGTTCGCTGCAGAGGACCTTTTATAATATTATTATTTTCTGTACGCTTCGTCGGTCCGTGAAGTTATTAGCGACCAGCTGCAGCGAGCGCGAACGGCGATTACTTATCGGTCCGTTTCGGAAGTTACTTTGAACGGCACTCACTCTGCCCCCCCCCCCCCGATATAACATTAAAAACAATAGACGTAAATCAAGTGTATTGCACAAGCCTACACGTGCCCATATATATATATACATGTACAATATATAAATGTAAGCGATGATTTGGAATCCCAAAGTGCAATAATTCGCACGTCGTCTCGGGCACCGCTCGTTGCTATATAGGTACTCTCTCGATTAGTAAGTAAGTAAGTTCCAACTGTAAAGAGCCCGCCACGATATTCTCCGCAGGTTGCTTTGAGTTGTTTCAATTAATCTTTAAGAGCATTACCGTGATGCTGTAACCCAAAATAATATATAATACGAACGCCACCTGTAATGTACGAGTATAATTCAGTTAATTCATACATGATAAACACGATACGCAACAACGATTGGTTTCGGTTGAAATGTCGATTTATTTAGATGAACTATGAATAAACATTAATTTTTCGATTGATAGAATTAATATTTATTTTTATATTCCAAAACAAAATAATTTTCTAAGAATTTCAAATTCCAATTTTGAATGAATAAATTGTTAATATACGTATTTAAATCTCGCAAATGAGTGAAGTAGCAGATCAATATTTTGATTGGCCACCTTGGCTGCCGGCTTTGTACAACTAATACTCCGCTCATAAAAATATTGATTTGGTTTTTGTAAATTGAATTTATCAGAAAATATTTTGCCTAAAAATATGAAATTGAAAATATAATTATCATGAAAAAAAGTAAAGCAACTATAATTTAGAAGATATAAAGATAAATATGAAAAATGTTTCAAAAATGTTGTCAAAAGGTGTTAAATAACTTCAAGTTATTTAAAAAAAATTATTTCCAAAAACGTTAATTCTTTTTCGAGAAAATAAATAGTTATTATTTACCTTTAAAATATTTGCACTTATTATTTATAGAAGATAACGAGCGTACCTCACTGAGTTGGTAGATCATTAGTTGTAATTACTGTGTCAAATTTTAATTTAATGTTGAACTATTGTATACGAAAAATGATTTTGTGTAGAGATGGCGTGTGTCTCAACTTCTAAGAACATTTTCTAATATATTTACAATACTATTATAGCTACCTACTTATTAAGTAGAGCTATAATTTATGTACCTACAGTATGAAATATTAAAATATTAATTTTGTTAAAAAATTGCATTAAAAATATAGTTTCCCGTTTTACGTTTTCAAAATCGTTATATTTACCTACACTGTTTTGTTATTCAACTAAAAATACCTAAAAAAAATTACGACTATGTGTTATATATTTTTTAACTCATGTTAAACACATATTATGAGGGACTGTGTACCTATTCTATTTTAAAGATTTTTTACTGAAATTGTATTTGCTTTAATAGCATAACCCGAATAAGGGTAATAACAAATGAGTTGAAGGTTTTAAATGTCTATAAATAGCTCAAAATCAGCCAAATAAAATTGTTTTAATTGTATCACGTTTAGAATACGTTTATCTCTGTTTAAGAAGGTATTTGAGGAAAATGTACAGTTTCTAAGGTTATTCCTTTATGAATTATAGCAAAAAACATAATTTGTTTTATCGGAAAGTAGTGTTGAGTAAATATATTTAGTCTGATTTTTTGTAACGTCCATGTCCCCCAAAAAATAATTATATAGATATTTTGTATGTAATTTTATGGGGAACTTGTTATATTTAGATAATTTAGTCAAGGAATTCAGAGCCCTATAAAATATATTTCAACCGTAACTCGGGAACTTCAGATAAGATAGTTCAAATATTAAGTTCTAGTTGATATATTTTATTATTACACATTACTTATTAAATACACAATACTAATTAACTACAAAATATCGAAAGACTTACTAACAGTATAGTAATCCGGAGTTCCTTGGGGACAGACTATACTTGTCCCGGAACTCATGAACCTAACATCATAACTCGTATACATGTTAACAATTAGTTGTGTTACTATATGTGTACCTAGATAACTATACTGTGTATATAAACCTTCATGCTTATTATTATTATTATCTATAATTTATTTACACCTCACAATATGTCATGTGACGATATCACACATATATTGTGATCCGCTACACTACGAATAAAGGTATAAAACAAATATTGATGGGGGAATGTCCACGGGGGGCGGGGGCAGGGACATATTATGTGTAGATCCCATTAATGTTAATAATTAAACATACGTTTATTTTATTTTACCAGATTCAATAACTCATTTTATATGAATTTATTTGAAAAATTTCCAACTATTTATTTCACCCCCTATCTTGTAACGCTATGTAAAATACCTATTTTTCAGTGTTCTCAGCTCCAAAAATTTAAAAATGTAAACGTTTTCTTTTGTAAAACTATTATACCCTATTCGTTTGCTATTCCTGATTATTGAAATAATACTTTTAGTGTTTCAATATTGACCAAACAACTAGGTCAAATTCTCTAACGAAAACTTTCCTAAGTATTGAATACTAATTTTTAAATTCTAAAGAATGAATTAACAAAAAAAACATATATCATTGTAAAACCAATATATTCATCACTTGGCTAAGATTCCAAAACTTTTCATTATGTATTTTCTTATGGATCATTTTATAGAATATTATAATCTTGCATATGTGTAAAAATACCCGTTTTGAACAATATACCTTTTTTTATGTACATAAAATATATAAATATATTATATAAATATTCATTATTTTTATAAATCAGTTAAAAAATACTGTTTTACTGGTTATAAATAATCCATAAATGGATCCACATACGATTCGAGAACATTCGAGACTACAGATTTTTTCGTCATATTTTATTTCTTACCTACCTTTAAACTATTAAAACGTTCCCCCTATGCTGGCAAATATATTATTAAACAAAAATAAAAAATAAAAAGATTGTTTTTATTGATGTTTTTACTTACTATTGATTTTATAATTAAAATAAATACCAACAACCTAGCTTAATTTTAATAAATGTTAAATGTAATTATAGTATGTAAGCGTAATCATTTATGTGTTATTACTTATTGGGAATGTATTATTGTTTTAATCTTCTACGTTTCTAGTAATATAAGTATTTGTATTTAAATTGTTTAATGGTTAGTACCATTAGTAAATTATGTAAATTCTTTAAATCAAAATTTACAGGCAGTACATTTTTTTTTTAATTCATCACAGTTAAGTTATCTGTTATTAGTTCATAAAAATACTAAAACAGGTAAAAATTGACTAAGAAATTTAAAAAAAAATACTGCAACGATGTCACTCTAAAATTGTCCAAAAATATTTTTTTTTCGTTTTGTTTGCTGTAACATAATGTACACTCTTTAGCCGTTAATATATAAATTACCATAAATAAAAACATTAAAATTTTTCGACAAAATGCACTATGCCAACATTCATATCTGTATGAGGATGACTGAATGAAGTATATCGTTTTGGAGGGTTTGGACTTTGGTGGACTACCTCCATTTGGTACTTCACTTGGTGAAGTATTATTTGCTTGGTAATTTCTTTCAAAGGATATCAAGAAGCAGTCCTAATGCTCAGTCGCAGTGGTGGATGGACCATTCTTGTTTTTCATAATATTTTAAATTCTAAGCCGAGTAATGAATGTATTAATTTATCAATGGTGTATTTTTTTTTATTATTTTAGTGTTTCCATGCACATGACAAGTAGTCGAAAAAATATTTAAGTAGCAAATGTAATATAGTTTTATAAAGATTTAAGATTCCCAGAGTTTTTCAAAGGCGCCGACTAAAACAAAAAAAAAAAATTTAAATAGGAAATTTTTACACAAACTAGTTTTCAACAAAATCGATCTTATATTTTTGTAATAATTCAAAATTAAATAAACGTCATTATAAGTAGTTAACATGTTTATAACATGTTTATAATATGACTATTTTCTATTAATTCAAGATATATTTTTAATGAGCCTTTAAGTCGTATATGAGGAGAAGAAGGTTTTTGATAAATAACTACAATGTTGAATAAGCTTTTAATACTTCATAAAAACTGTTCTTAGAATTCTAAAATTGTAGTATTTATTTATCCATATGACAAATAGGTAATTCAGTAAACATTAAGAAATAACTATTTACATGACAAAATTAACACTTTCACAGTGTTACTATCATAGATTATAAACAGAGTGTGTGCGTCGATGTCTCGTCAAATGACCACTTTCACTGAACGATTTGTCACATACATCGCACGTGTACGGTTTTTCACCAGAGTGTGTTCGTCGATGTTTCGTCAAATCATCATTTTGACCGAACGACTTGTCACATACATCGCACGCGTACGGGTTTTCACCAGAATGTGAGCATAGATGATTCTTTAAACCACCACTTTGACTGAACGACTTGAGGCATACAGTACACTGGTAAGGTTTTTCGCCAGAGTGTGTGCGTCGATGTCTCACCAAATCACCATTTTGACTGAACGATTTGTCACATACATCGCACGCATACGGTTTTTCACCAGAGTGTGTTCGTCTATGTTTCGTTAAATTGCCACTATGACTGAACGATTTGTCGCATACATCGCACGCGTACGGTTTTTCACCAGAGTGTGTTCGTCTATGTTTCGTTAAATTGCCACTATGACTGAACGATTTGTCGCATACATCGCACGCGTACGGTTTTTCGCCAGTGTGGATTCGCTTGTGTACCGTCAAACTGCTACTATCAGCGAACGACTTGAGGCATACATTACACTGGTAAGGTTTTTCGCCAGAGTGTGTGCGTCGATGTTTCGTCAAATTGTTACTTTGACAGAACGATTTGTCACATACATCGCACGCGTACGGTTTTTCACCAGAATGTGAGCGTAGATGATTCTTTAAATTACCACTATGACTGA
Organism: Nasonovia ribisnigri; assembly: GCA_027563435.1. NCBI lineage: Eukaryota > Metazoa > Arthropoda > Insecta > Hemiptera > Aphididae > Nasonovia > Nasonovia ribisnigri. Next base: position 919,081 of record JANEHU010004964.1, read on the forward strand.
ACGATTTGTCGCATACATCGCACGCGTACGGTTTTTCGCCAGTGTGGATTCGCTTGTGTACCGTCAAACTGCTACTATCAGCGAACGACTTGAGGCATACAGTACACTGGTAAGGTTTTTCGCCAGAGTGTGTGCGTCGATGTCTCACCAAATCACCATTTTGACTGAACGATTTGTCACATACATCGCACGCATACGGTTTTTCACCACAGTGTGTTCGTCTATGTTTCGTTAAATTGCCACTATGACTGAACGATTTGTCGCATACATCGCACGCGTACGGTTTTTCGCCAGTGTGGATTCGCTTGTGTACCGTCAAACTGCTACTATCAGCGAACGACTTGAGGCATACATTACACTGGTAAGGTTTTTCGCCAGAGTGTGTGCGTCGATGTTTCGTCAAATTGTTACTTTGACAGAACGATTTGTCACATACATCGCACGCGTACGGTTTTTCACCAGAATGTGAGCGTAGATGATTCTTTAAATTACCACTTTGACTGAACGACTTGAGGCATACATTACACTGGTAAGGTTTTTTGCCAGAGTGTGTGCGTCGATGTCTCGTTAAATTGCCACTATGACTGAACGATTTGTCACATACATCGCAATGGTAAGGTTTATTCTCCATTTTTCCGCGGTTGTGTTGTCAGTCTGCTTTTATTAATAAATTATTTATCTCAAACGTACTTTTATATGGTTATTTGGTTACTATGCTATTTGGTTTATGATCGATAAGATTTGATTGTGTTTGCCATATTTTAAAGCCAGAACATTGTATTACTTTTTAAACTTTAAATAGTGTATATTATGTTGGGTTTAACACAACAAATTTTATAAAACCTTTCGTTTATTTTATATTTAAAAAAAATAGCATTTTAGTCTAAAATTAATTCTTAAATCTAAACCTAGAGAAATTCATGTGAATCAGTTTTGTAACATATCATATCTAACACGCCTAGCTGTGAAGACGCAATCATTACCTGCCAGTTATAAGTTATAATTTATGGCAGCGCATCCTCGTCGGACCGATAAGACATTTTTTTTTGTATGAGAATATGAATAGTGTATTAACGTAAAAATAAAATAAATATAAAAAATGACCCCTGTTAATTATTATATTTAAATTGAATGCTAAATTTAAAAAGTTGTTTGATTCTATCACATATGTTTGCTGAAGAACAATACCAAATCACAACATTACCTTTCTCCAAATGTTCGAAGGGCTCTCAAGATCGTTGATACAGTTGACCTGGCTGAGTTGGCCTACCTATCGTTATTAAGAATAACACTGTTAGTTTCTGGTATCACGGTTGGTGTATATTATTTACGTGGTATTTTTATATATATATATACAGTCAATGGGTGATAATATGTAAAGCGTCGAGTCTGTACCGGCCCGACATGATTTGGCAGCTGTAGAGTGTCTTCAAGGTTTCGGTTGTTGGTTTTAGAATGTGTGTGTTGACGGGTTTAAAGATTGAAGAAGACTGAAGACTCTGAGCTTGTTTTGTTTTGTCTAAGAACTCTGTTCCAAGTTTTAGACTTGCAGTGATATGGTACTGAAGAATGACAGTGATTAGTTTGAATTAGACTAGGCAAGTATTAATTAAGTAAATGTTTTTTTAAAAAGTGCTCTTTTGGAGAAATGTTTGTACTAATGTCAGATATATTACTGAAACTTAAATTTTGTATTCTTTGAATGAGAGAGGATTTATTTTGTTCTACGGAGTCTTTTAGTATCAGGATTTTTAATGTTGATCTGATGGTATCATTTGATACATACCAGTTAAATTGGATTTTGATATTTTGGCTGTCCTTGCGGGCCCCACTTAAGTGATGATAGGTCTGATGTAAGTTTCGAAGATGAATTTTTTAGAATTGATTAGTTTGGACTGCGGTGCACTCTGTCTTAATGTCTGTACAGTGTAACTTATAGTAGGTATTTCGTATAATAATACTAAACATAACAACTTAAATATTGCATAGTAAAAAAATTATAATTTATAACAGGTAATTTACACTTAGAAGTTGGTATCATTGCGTATAATAAATGATTTAAATCAGAATGAAAAATTTCTACAGGTAAAAGTGTAAAACCTTTTAATTCTAAAACCAAAATGCATTTTAGTTTTTATTATTAACAAGATCAATGCATAGAATTTTCACGATTTAGTATTTATGGTGTAAAAATGTATTAAATTTCTAACTTAAAAACGTTCCCTTGAACAATATTACAAAAATTATTTTTAGGACTATGACAACGTATATAGATATGTCAGCAAGGTGCACATATCCCCAACTTTTTAAAAATGAACTGTGTATATATATTTTTAGCTTTTTCGGTTACAGTATGAAATATTTAGGACAATCGTTGTGTTAAAATTTCAATCTCCAGCATACAAATTGAACATACTATAATTTTTAATTACAATAAATTTTAAAATTTTAAAGTTATTTTGATAAATATTGTCAAAATGTTAACTTTAAATACATTTAAAAATCGTAACTATGGATCTTTAATATTTATGAACTGCAATTACAAAAACTTATAAGGAACCTTGTATTCAATTTTCAAACTTGTTTGCCTCATTAAAAACATTATATATAGAATAAAAAAAAGGGTGGCAAGTGGATGTCAATCTGATGTACAGAAGGTGGGCGAGTAGGTCACTGTATAATGGATGTTATTAAATTTGAATTTGATGATATAATATCACTGTCTATACGGAAAACGATTCTGAGCTGAGGCGGTTTGTCAATGTGTATATTTTATATTATATTTATAATGTTATTAATTATTATTAATACGGTAGCTGGTAAGTAGAATTAATATTATAAAATTACAAAAAAATAACTAAAATCGTTATTCATGTTTATTTAATATGTATCTTTGTCCAAAATCTGAACATTATAAAATAAGTATAAAAAGGTTTTTCCGTATTCGGGAACTAGATTTCTCAACGGTGGCAAAGACCATTTTCGACCATTCCTCCTCTCTGGCAGCATATATGAAAGCCACACGCCATACGTATGCTGTACGGATCACTTGATTCGACTTTTTTGTCGAAACCACCAAACGCCCGCATCTTGTATCACGTGTGTTTGATAGCGGCTTTCGGGTGCCAATGTTCAGCAGTCGCTTTTCGTGCTATTGAAGAATTATTATAGATGTACGTTTGCCCCCCCCCCTACCACTGAGTTGCTTTTGACAGTTCTTTTGCAGATTTATCCTGAGTGTCGTTCACGATTAAATATATATCTTTTTATATATCTTACTCTGATATCTAAAGATTTTCTACCTAATTATTTAGAATTGTAATCGACACCTATTGTTTAGATAGAGGATATATTTCCACCTGAGATATAGTGCATCAGTTGATACGTATTTAACAACTATAATGGTCGTGAATCTTTTCATGTACATTTTAATTCAACTCTTTCTAACATCATATATATTGTGTCATACAAAAATAAAATAAAATCAAACATAAACTTAAATAAATATTAAAATAAATATCCTAAATGAACCATTACAATTTAAAAATTCAAAAACTAAAATATAAGAATTTTTAAAAATAACGATTCAAAAATAAGTTTAAGATTTTTGTTAAAGTGAACATTTGTTATCGGCAGTTATTATTGAAAGAAAATGAACCACCAAAAGTACCGACTTGATTCATTTTTCCACCAGAAATTAATTTAAGTTGAAAATCTACTTTTCACTGCTACACGTCGGCTCTGACACACAAAAATAAAATTTAAAATCCCACATTTTGAAAGCAATACATTAATTGCTCTGCTCAGAGTTTAACCTCTAAATTTACTATAATGTTACTTCAAAAGTGACAGTAAAGGAAAATGAGTAACTCCCCATACCCCAACCCAACACTATATTTACGTTATATATTATATGTAAAATATAAAAATATTTCGTTTTTGTCGTTTTCCGCTATGACGATAAAATTAAAAAATGTAAACAAGTCGCTGACGACGCGACGCCTCAAGTTTGTAATACGAACATAATAACAATTAGAATAATTAAATTAATATTTCATAATCACATCATCATCGCATTAATAACGATAAATTATTGTCGTCCGAGACTAGACGACACGACGGCACCGCAGCTTTCACCTGCAGCGCTTATATAATATGTATATACCAAGCCGTTTTGGTACGGCGGCGCTCCGAAATCGGATATATATCGTATAATGGCGCGGGTTGGCGTTTTTATTTCATTCCTTCTCCCTCGCCGCGGTTTATCTATTTATGTTTTTCCCGCGATCGCGATAACGAAAGCAATTTAAAAGGCATCGGACGGTATCGATAAATTAAAAGGTCCGCCGCCGGAGATAACGCGGCGCGATACGCACCGGGCGGGGGGAAGGACCTGCATCGTTCCGGGACTATTTTTAATAGTATTATATTATTATTATTATTATTATTATTATTATTATTGTAGTCGACTATTCGCCACGCGGTTTTTCAGCCGGTCCGAAATTAAAAGATAAAAGTCGGTGCGGCGGTGGATCGCAAATAATATAGATCGCTATAATAATACCATCCAAAACGATATAGACTGCAGGCTCGAGGTATAATGAAGACGCGTGCGAATGATAATATGATGTATCATAGTCATTACTTCATACGGTGGTCGGCCTAGAGAGATCCATAGGAGCAATTAGGGGGGGGGCTTAGCCCCCAACCACCGTTTTATCCATACTCCCCCCCCCTCAGTTTTTTATTCATGCTTTAGTTTAAAATATCAATTGTCAGGGCCTGCAGTCAGAGATGTGAAATTTCATGTTATTACTGGCCCGAAGAAACACAACGAAAAAATTTAATCTTTTCATTTTGCTTTTTTAAACCAATAATTTGATTTTTATAACTATTCGATAGTTAAAATTCTTTATTATAGTTTACATCTCGCATCACCAAATTATATAATCGTAATTTATTAGCTGTTATTGATTTATTTATTGAAATTAAATTAATACTTCAATAATAGTAACCATCATTCTTTGGCAGGTAATGAAAAGTTCATGAAAAGTTTCACTTAAAAACTTTTGAAACTTTTCAACCTTACGTCTCTGGGGTCTGTACTGCTGATAGAATTCCATAGAACCATACAGATTCCGATCATACAACACACTGACTACGTCAAACAATTATATCTTCTAAATTATTTATCTGATATTTAAAAGGAAATATCTATTCATCGCTTCCTTAAAATCAGAGAGGCAAAAAATCGAAAAATATTATTTAGCTCGATATACTATGACTGATTGTAGTGATAAACTGATAACATTAAATTCAACGACAACACCCGACTTCCGCATGATTTTAGATTATACATCGAAGAAAACTCAAATGGCTACTTTACCTGCAATGACCACTTAAGTACGTAACAAATAAGTACGCATAACTATCGGTGTAGTTCGATTTGTGAAAATTTTCGCTATCTCCCCGTTACGAGTCGAATTTATATGATTAAAATTGTAATGACTACTACGAACACACCGTGGTGTGTTGTGATCATGTATAGACTTATAAACTGTGGACAGCGCTTTCCACTCAGCCCTGCCATCAATGCTTGGCGAGTACATAACTGATAGGTAAAAAACATCAAGTAGTGAATCATGTAGGAAATACCTACTAAAGTTTATTTTCTTTTAATTTTCTTTAAATCAGTTAATATAACAAGTCACGTTATCATTAAAATATAACGATCAACAAGATTTTATTGTAACACGATTTTTTTTTTTGGCAATTATTTTACTACCTACTTTGTTTCTATTTTCGCTTACTCTATATCATCGCCTGACTTCTCTCTTTAAGCAATTAGCTTAAAGGTTAGTCCATAGGTTAAAGGTTTGAAGGTTGTGATATACAAGACTTTATGACGATCGCCGACCACAAGTAGGATAAAGTAAAAATAACATTTGTTTTCCTTAGTTATTACCTACGAACTAATTGTATAGGTAATTTAATTATTGCGTGTATTATATAATAGGTATACAAACATATAATCCTCACGGCCCTGCTCGTGACAAATCAAATTATGCCAGTGGATTTACCCCGTCTTAAACTCGGTTAGTCACACATATTTTTTATACAGTAATTTGTGTGGTTTTGACCAAATATATAAACACAGGTCTAAAATGATATCCAATCCTGATAACTATTTTATTTTCTGTAACCAATGGTAACCGCGTATATTATGCAATCAAAAAAATATTCTTTTTTCGTGAGCCGCAAAAAATCCCGTGTGTGTACCCCTCATTAAAATACTAATTTTGGAAAATCCTTGCTTAGTGCACCCTTAAATGGTGGTTATACTGTGCTATGTGGTTTTCCGTTCTAGTTCTGCCGGTGCTATAATTTTTTTTTATTAAATCAATCATAGTCTTCGTCATGGATGACTAGATCATAAACAATTTTTAGTAATTATAACATTATTAGGTGCACGCGAACAAATTGGAAAACAGTGTTATGGTGTCGACGGTCGACCGGTACGTCAATTGTTGCGTGCAATTAAACGTTACTCGTATATTCGTATAAATACTATTATTATATTATGGGAATATACAAAAATAGCTATTGTTGATCAACATAATTTTCTATTCAATATTGTAATCTCGGTTAAAACATTGAATCGACTTGTCCCGTCATGGAATGGAATTATACAGCTTGCAGACACGATGCAGTAGCCTGGATATCCTGAAAGAAGTTATGTTCAACCATATATGTATTATGTATAGGTGGACATTTGGTTGAATTTTTAATGTGGACTAAAATAATCCAAAGTAAAGTTACCCGGCTAAAGTTTCCCACAGGGTCATAACCTAACCTCGCACTCCCTCACCCCACCATAAACAATTGATACTAAAAATTTGAGTAGGTACCAATAAGTACCTACTATAACGATGAATGGCATTAAATAATAACCAATAGGTATTGATTATTTCATTTTTCTTATTATTTTTATGTTAAAATAAAAATACTTATGCCCATATACATAGTCAATGTATGTGTGTTACATAATACATGTTAAACTATGTCTTATGCGACACACAAATTGCCTATGCATACGGACATTAAAACGTCATATAACTCAAAGGCGAACTTAACAATAAAATACCTATATAGGTACCTACTACCTAATCACAAAAACGTCGAAAACAAAACTCACTCGATTTCCGTAAACCGTAATCAGCATTTTCCCTCATTACCATTATATATTATTATCTAACCATTCATCGTCACAACTCGCAATCATATTATTTATATGTCTTCGTTGTATCTTTCGTTGTTTTAGGCTTTAGCGTCATTTGCTGGCTAAATATTTTACAATTTTTAAATAATAGTAGATATAATAGATAAGGCATTTCGAATAAAGTTACACGGGGGTGGAGCTATTGAAATATCTGGGTGCTTAACCCAAACCCACACCATCCCTCTTACGTACACCTATGTGTTGGACGCGATGACATTGATCTGCCACTATATACTTCATAATATTATGTACGATGAACAATAATGTCGTACGTAAAATATGACGATCGTTTTTTAAACAATATTCCATATCGGACATTAACTCGGTCCACGTGTGAGCTGCAGCACGCTTCAATACGCAAACGTTATTGCACTCGCGTGGCCACATAATATTATTACGTTGCATTAGGTATATTATTATTCAGTTTGACTTAAAAATAAATCGATGACTTCATACTGCCATACAAAGACGTGCATGATATTATTATGTGTTGGATACCTACACGCGCATTTTGTACGATAATAATAACACGTTTTATACTATGTGTAACGGAATTCGAACGAATAATGTATAATACTACGAACAATAATAATAATAATAGTACTAATAATAATGGCATTCAATAACATAATAATACGGAACGCATGAAATCATTTTTTTTTTTTTTTAAACTGTACCAAGTCATTTTTTATAAACATTTTTATTTAATAATATAGGAGATAAATATCTCATATCTTAAGTCAGATGGTATAAAGATACATAGTCTCTTTTATACACGACAATATTATAGGTATATTAAAATGTTATTTAATTTTGAAATCGAAATCCCAGGTATTTCAAGTATGTGTAGGTATTTCGATTTTCCTACCGGGAATAATATAAAAATATGAAAAATTAAAATGTATAAGTACTATGATAGGTTATTGAAATATCGATGTAGGTATTCTAATAGTATACGAATATCGGTTGAATGCAGAAACCGATGACTTTATAGCCATGCAGAATTCCTAAGGATTTCACCATTTTTATTTCAGAAAATATAACAAATTAGGGAAAACTCGAAATACCCTTTCTGATCCTGAGTTTACCTATATGATATCTGAATTTTCCTGATGTAATATTATAATACTAATGCATTTTAATTCATATACCTACATAGAATTTCAAATTAGATAGGTGTTTATGGAAGTTTTTTCTTTTATAAATGCCGTAGAATAAATTTTAATTAACAAATTATTATTATTTCGTTAAAATTACGTAAAAATATAAATAGTATGGTACCAGTTAGGATTAGAATTTTTCTAGTTAACTACAATATTTAATAGGTGCATAATTGCCTATAGGTAATAATGGTTGGATTTCGAAAAACACAAAAAGTAAGTACCTACGCTGATTTTTGGTCGATTATAAAATAGACTTTCATTAAAAAATCAATACATATTTTAAATAAAACTTGAAATTTAACTGTAGGTAAACTGTGTGCACATCAAAACATCAGTGTAAATACTAAATAGTGATGTAATTGAATTTTGAATTTATGTGCTTAATGAGTGGGAAAAGTAAAATATAACAATACAACAATTAACCTGTATTAGGTACACAACTTGTAAGCACTGTTTAAAATAAAATGTATAAGTCCATAATTGTTTTGAATAATATACTAATTAATGTGTAGAAGTTTATAAATGCTTCAGTACTCCAGCGTTTATCAGCACTATTTTAAATCTTAGCTCCTACCTATACCTAAGTGAAATAATTATAATAATATTATGTAGTTTGTAATGAAAATTAACGTTATCATAAAAAATAAATTTTGTTTTTTTTTTAAATTTAAACTGTAATCATTTGATACGATTCTTGATCCAAATTGCATTCAGTATATTTATTTTTTGTCTACCGACAACAATAGGTAGGTACCGAATCGTTTGAAACCATATATAATTTCGTACTACTCAAAATAGTTAAAACTCAATTTTTAGTTTAGTTTTATAATTGTTAAATTAATTCTACATCAGTAACCAATGAAGATGGTGGTACTATTGCAGTGCTACTGTATCGTAGTGCATTATATTATTATTTAAATGAATTGTATTATATTATATATTTTACTTAATATTATAATAAATTGTATGACATTTCGGGGCTAGACGGATAGTATAATAGCATCAAGAATATTATATCCAATGGTAATAGTACGTACCTGGCTAAACGGTGCCGTGTTGGGGCAACGGTCTAAAACATGCTCCACGTTCGAAGTGTGTATAATATTACTTTTGAAAAATTATTATCAGACGTGATGGCATGTGACGTAAATAACGCCGTCTATAATATTCCTCACCAGTTACGCAGTAGGTACAAGATTATAAAAGTATATTATCCAGACCCTAAAGTTTAGACAGTTTTGCGTCGTTTCTACGGTAGTTAAGCAAAATTACAGTCTACGTGATATTGGACGTCGTCGACTTAAGGGCGGCATACGCGTAATTTCATATTATAATATTATTATCCGCGTCAAAGAAGAATTTATGTTTGAAATTTGGGTAAAATCGTTTCATGTTATACACACGAGTTACGAGTAGGTGGGCCGTCCTCCTCAAAGCGTCGCGCGTCAGATCAAATAACTTTATAGCCGATTAATAATATCACAATAATATAATATCTTATTATAACTTCACATGCACCGATAGGATCTGATTATTTCGTATGATGATATCCGGTTAAAAAACACAGCTAAACGAAAAATAAAAAACATCACTCGTATCGTCTAGAAGTGTGGGTTATTCGACCGCCCGTTTTATAGATTGGAAGATTTCAAGTTTTTTTTTTTAAATTAATATTTATCATAATAGAAAATAATATAATATAATACGTCGTACAATGTGAATATTTAATTGATAATATGATAATTTGGTTGTAACTCAAATTATACGCCCAACGACCAAATGGAGATAATAATGCTGCCAATGCGCAATATTAGGTATAATATGTGGTGGACAAAACGTTGAACTATTAAATATTAATGGAAAATACATAATATTACCAACGGGCAAGGATCAATAAAGATTAAAGATTACCTGTTGGTGAGTGATTTTATACCAAGCCATATCTGTTTTTGAATTCCCTCTATAAAAACAACGTGATCTTTGTTCACAAAAATTAACAGCAGTCGCCAGTTTAAAATTTAATGTTAAGTAAAAAAAATAAAATAAAATCAATACTATATATTCACTTTACAAACGTATCAGATAGAAAATCTAATCGAGTGTTATGGGTACTATACTTATATCATAGTTTACTATTACACTATTACAATAATACTATTCTACACTGGTAGGTACTACATAACACGTGTAACTACAATATGAGCTCTTTCTGTTTTGACGGAGAAGAAAAATATATTAAGTAAAAACTAAAAAAACATTTAGCTATCTTTAGTACCGAAATGTTGTACCTGTTGTTTTTAACGATGATCTGTTTCGTTGAGGTTGTAGGCAGGTAACCACGATTTGAAAGACTTAAGTTTTAAATACTCCACTTGGAATCGTTCAAAATATAATATAGGTACAATGGGTAGAAATATTATGATGAGTACCTTATAGTAGCACGATGCAGTGAATGATTCAACATTAATACCGTTGTACAAGTGGTTGTTTTAATGCTGATGAGTATAATATACATTTCATGTAGAAAGAGTGTTCACGGTGAATAATTTGAACTCGATTTATTAAAATATGTATATTATTATTATTATTATTATAGTCCCCCAATGTCGAGTGTTGTGTAATGAATTTCGTGAAAAATCAATATCACCAATATCTATATTATGGTATTAAACTTTCTTTTTAAATATGCATTTAATTTCACGTTAATGTGTTGCAAATGTTTTTTTGTTGTTTATAATAATTATTATTTCGATGGTGCACAAATATCTGCGTCCACCATTGCTCGACAGTTCACCACATTTTTATAAATTGGTTACAATTTTAATAAAGTATAAAATATAAATAGGAACCTGAATCTGAAAGTGATGTACATTCTACATTGTACAGTACATTATCGTATTGTAGTTTATACAAACTACTATACAAAATAAACGCATAAATAACAGTAATTTTATGTTTCAACTTGGGTACAAGTATTTTATTATTTATGGAAAATGTAGAACAGTATAAGTCTTTGAACGTTGAAAGGAATAAATGTCGTATAATTTCCTGCGGGACAAGATATATTTGTGGCCGACGGTTATAATAATATCACCTTATGTCCCAATGATAATATATTACATCGACGAGATTTGATTTGAAACTGCAATAGACTGTAATTTAAATGTATTACGATATAAAACATGAGGCAAGCTAATAATATGACAACGGCGAATTCAATGTTTTGTTCTGGACCACAGGCGGGAATTCAAAATTGTTAAAAGGCCAAGGGGTAAGTCAACAATAACGGTCCGTATTACCCAAAATAAATACGCATAAAATGTAAAACGTGTAAAATGGGAACCTATACTATATTATATATAATATAATGATATAATTTAGTCCCTTACCCAGTAGCATGTTTAGGATTTTCTCATGGGGGTGGAATTATATTTTTCCTCGGGGGAGGTATAACTCGCATATTATAACTTCATAATTTATATGTTGTTAACCCGTATATTCGTTTTCATTGAAACCTACTATATTAAAATTGTTGTAGGTACCAGGTACCTACTGCGTAGGTACACCACTAAAATATTATTACATTGTATAAAACAAATTTATTTTTTTGGTTGATTTACATTTTTGAATAGGTATTAAACAATGAGGACTCCTTAGTGAGCCACCCTAAATGTTGGTAACAACTTAGCTGCTCTAAAGAATAAATGAGCATTTGTCGCAATAATTTATGTAATTATTTCAGGTACTTAAAAATAACCAACGATCCCATAATTAATTGGACGAGCTTACAAGAAATGTTGTTTTCCGTAAAACTTACAAAATCTGAATATACATCAATAAAAAAAAAAAAAGGGCGGGTAAGTGTATGTCGCTCTGCTGTACAGTAGGTTATAAGTGAGTCACTGTAATGGATTGTGTTAGATTTTAATTCAATGATATAATATCATTGAAAAAGAAAAACGATTCTGAGCGAAGACGGTCAGTCAGTCTATAATATCTTACTAAGTCTAAATGTATTTGATGATATTATTGTGAATAAAGTAATTCATTTTAGTATTATAGGCATTAGTATTTACTATAGTTGGTTAAATTCATTTTTCTCAAAAAAATTATATTTTAAAATGCCATTGCGTGTATATAAAATATAACAATATATTCTAAAAGTTTCATATACCAACAAATAATATTTTTAAATTATATCAAAATAACTAAAATCATTATTCTCGGTTTAAATATGAAATTTTGTCTAAATTTGAAATTAAAATGTCTGTAAAAAATAAATGTGTTGATATATTTTTTAGATTTTTTGGTTACAGTATGATTTATTTATGAGAATTTTTGTTTTAAATTTTCAACACTTAGTTATAAAAACTGAACATTTTATAATTTTTTAATTACAATGATTTATAATTTTCGAGATTTTGACAAATTTTGTCAAAATTCGAACTTTAAATGCTTATAAAAAAAAATCGTGCCTATGTATTTTTAAAATTTTTCAACTGATGTTGTAACAATATATAAGAAAGCTTGTATTAAATTTTCAGACTTTTTGGCCCACCAAATAAAATTTTATTGACAATTATAAAAAAAAAAACTAAAAAAATTGAAAACTAAAAATGTCTGTAAACAGCTCAAAACAAATCAAAATATTTTCAAAATTGAACGGTGTATAGAAAATGAGAATATAAACATTTAGTGAAATTTTCATGCATCTACAATTATTCGTTTTTGAATTACAACCAAATAAGAAAAACGCTACATGAGAAATCGAGTGAATATCCTATGTTGTAAAATTATGAACTTAAAACACTCATAAAAATTTATTTTTAATTGCTTTTAGATATTTTATTTTTGATAAAAGTAGAAAAACTTACGTTAAATCTTGTGTTAAAATTTAAAACCTTAGATTTAATAAATGAGAATTTTTGTTTTAAATTTTCAACACTTAGTTATAAAAACTGAACATTTTAGAATTTTTTAATTACAATGATTTATAATTTTCGAGATTTTTACGTATTTTGTCAAAATTTCAACTTTGAATGTTTAGAAAAAAAAATTGTGACTACAGATTTTTAATATTTTTCATGTGCCTTTGAAACAATATATTAGGAGCATTCTATTAAATTTTCAAGAATTTTTAACGAATAAATAAAATGTTATTGATTTTTAAAAAAAAAAAAACCAAAAAGATTGGAAATTTAAAATGTCTGTAAACAGCTCAAAATAAGTCAAAATATTTTGAAAACGGTATGGTATATAGAAACTGCTTATATAAACATTCAGTAAAAATTTCATGTATTTACCGTCATTTTTTTTAGACTTACACCAAAAACCAAAATCGATTTTATCGAAAATCAATGTTGCGTAAAAATTCCCGTTTTTTCCTTAATTTTCCATTTGTTTTTCACGGTACTTTTGAAAACTTCTGGAAAATGTTTACTTTTGACCCCCCAAAGTACCAACTAGATTCACTTTCCTATCAGAAAAAGTACTATTGAAGAAAATCTAAGCACTTTTACTGTCCCAAAACGTGAAGACAGACACAAAAAAAAAAAAAAAATTAAAAATTAAAAAAATTAAAAAAAAAACACACATCATTGTAAAACCAATACATTCATCGCTCCGCTCAGAATCTAAAATGGTGAAACCAACGCAACCATAGTATAGGTACCTACCTACCATAGGCGAACCTATACCTATGATACCTAATATTGTATAAACTATAATATATGGTTCAGTAGGTATATTATATTAGACGTTCGCGTGTGTCCAGTAATGGACTTGCGGCATAAACAAAATATTATGCTACACGTTTATAAGTGATTTGAAAAATAAACGTGTTTCTTTCGTTAGGTCCGTAAAAAATGTGCCGTCAACGTTATTTACATGTAAATCTCTCTAAATTTCTACCGAAACGAATGGTGTTAAACGAGTCGTGTATATTATGTTTGTTCAAAATTATATCCTAACACATATACCTACCTACGCAACACTTAAAATTATTACGATCACACGCTGAGCGTGTATCGTCGCGTGGTATGATATCGATTCGCGACTTTGAATAAAATATAATCTCAAAGCCTATACATCTATTAAAATATGAGCTGTTTAATACCAATAAAACCCATCGCGACGAATAGCTGGTGATAAAATTACGGCCGGAATGATAATATATTATGTGACTGATCACACGCCGGTTCTTCACTTAAGATTAGTAACATTCGATACGAATATTATCATGTTGTTATATTTTTACGAACCGTTTAGAGGCATTTCCGTTTTTTTACTTCAGAATATTATTATTATTATTATTATTATGAAAATTTCCAATTTCGTGGAAACCCGACAAACCGGTTTCAGGGACGTACCAATAATATGGTGTGAGCATATTTTATATTTTTATGTGTAATGTAATTAGTCCACGACGTGTTTTTACTTGCATAACAATGACCCGTGTTGCAGTAAAAAAAAAAAAAAAAAAACAGAACTTGACTATAAAATTTATTATGCGTTCGGAACACAATGAATTATGGGACCGTTAACGCCGATTAATACACAAAATAAAACACATTTAATCAGTAGGCAGGTATAACAATAATAAACACCAAAGCAGATGGGTACCTAATAACCCATACACTAACTGTTACACGCGATAATAAATATTATAGCATAATCATCAAAATAATTCACAAGTGGTGTCACGATTTCTATAATAGAAGTCCTACAACGATTGTATAGGGCCTGCAGGACGTGGACGATATTTTTACATTTTCGAGAGGTTACAATAATATTATGATCGATGCCGTACCGGAAAATTATTTATCTGCTTCAGGCTGAACGAGGATCGAATGTCGACTTCTCTCTTTACTCTTGTTACACGCTATATAGGCAATTTGTTTATGTAATTTTAAAAAGTAGGTAGTGCGTATATTATACACTTCGAGTGAAATGTATATGAAAATGGCAATAACTTTATTTTTCGTACACAAAAAGGTTTTTTATGGCTCTTGAAATTTTTTTTACACGCAAAAATAACCTCTGTGTTTTATCTCTTGCTTGCTTTTACGTAGAGTACCTATTACGTGGTATAGAGGTACACACCATATTATAATATACGATATTATCATATGATAATTTTTTTTTCACTTCTAGCTTATATTATAACAATAAAAAATCTAAAGGCTTGCGGTAGGTACTCGGATTTTTCTGGGCATCGACGTTTTGGTCAAAACAAAACGACGGTTTGGTTTTTTAAAATAACAATTATCGCGGTTAGGGTTACCTATATTGGATGTGGTTTAAAATCGAAATCGAAAACAAACACGTGGTTTTCTACTTGATATGTTACTGCAGCATTTTATCCCACTCAGACGTCCTGCTCGTTTGGTTTACGTAATTTATGGCCCGTCGTTATGCACTTGCAGGCTAAGTAAGTATAAGCTGGCGCACATTATATATATATATACATGTTTATGTATATTGTATATCAGACACACACACACACACATATATATATACAAATATGTATTTCATTACGTGCATCCGTGCTACTGTAGCAGGCGTCTCGATTGATCGTAGCACAAGTACGTACATATTATTATTACTATTATTATGATCATTGTGTTTGAACAAAACGGTCATAATATATTATTATTATTTTGTATTATGGTATTATCGTTGTACGTATGTGTGTCGTATATAATATTATAAGACCCGATTATTCCCGCACTCGTACGTAAATAATAATAATAATTGTACGCATATTGTATAATATATATAGAGGTATATACTTCTATTATATGTTTAACATCCCGCGAGTTTTGTTTCTCACGGATATCGATACGCTCAGTGTAATTATTTATTCGAATCTGTGTACCAAAACTGTTGTATACTTTAGCGGTTTACCTACTACCGGACAATTATATATTATATAGTTATTCAAATATTGTTATAACGTCTACCTATGTACTTATAAAAAAAATATATAATCAAATCGCATAGAAGGTTATCGAACAGGTTCGAATCGGTCGATCTCGGATTGCTGCGGAGGAAGACCCCGCGGGTCCTCCCAAAAATTGAAGACCCACTTAAGCATAATATTATAAGTAATTAGTATGATTATTATATTCATTACCACGCGTTCTATTGTTTAAAGACTGTTATCTTAACGAATCCGATAAAGTTATATGAACACGCATAGGGACTAATGTATATCATGATAGGTAAATATAATATTATTATAAATATTGAATAGTTTTATTACTGTTATTGGGTAAAAAAAATGACGGTTACATTGATTTTATAGTAATAATGTGATGTATGTGGTAATTTCATGTTTCAGCTTACAGTTTTTGATTGGCAAGTAAGTTCAAAAAGGGGTGCCATGCACCGTCCCTATTTTAATATAGATTTGGAGATTGGTACTTTATAGAATTTACGCCATCCTCAAATTTATACCGTCAAACGACGAACATCAAGAAAAAAAATTTCAAAAACTATGAAGAATACTTTAAATATAAAGTGTAACATACTTTGTGTTGCACACGACGTTTTTCAGCGAATCGACCTCTCCTCGGATCCATCCACAGAAACATAATATGTTATTTTAAATTTATAAAGACATTCCGTATCACATTTTATCGGGCCTGACTTTAAATAACGCCCCAGAGTTCTAGGTCCTTAATCCGCATCCTTGCAGGATTTAGGTATCCCGAAACGACTTTCGTCTGCGTCGACCGATTAAACTTTTGGCAAGAGAATACGGACGAAGATTATATACGCGTAACGCGTGTAATACTATTATATGTTGTGTCTTAATCTAATTCTAAGATCAATTTTTTTGTTTTTCCTAAATTCAAAGCTGTATAACCATAAATGGTTCGTTCAGCTGAATAATAACACGGTTGGTTAATATTATTTAACTTAAACGAGACTTATTATAATTATTTGTTCATCCATGCCTCACACCGATAAATCACGATGAATTCTACACTTATCAATATCTATTTGAATTCTTTATATTGTAATATTAATACGTTACAATTTGGAATCCAACATTTTTTTTTGACAATAGTTACTGTCGGAAAAATAACTTACACTGCTAGCGTTCATTGACGTTTAATCACACGTATATTAACGGTTCACGTGATCATGATATGGTTACCACCACTGCCGTCAAAGGTTTAATGGATAAATTGATGATTTTAATTAAAATAAATGGAAACAATCTACTTTATTGCAGCCCGCTGCAATGCGTTAAAAACGATTATCCTTATTATCAAATTTCACTCTGTATCTGAAACTGATATCATAAATTCAGCAAAGCACGCTTAAAAATGTGTAAACATTTTGAAACTGGTAAATAATAGTTTTGTTTCGGTAATTTTAATTAAAACCATCATTTTAGTAAACTTTACAGACAGTATGTTATCGTGTTTAGTATAGAATGGTGCAGGTCTACCATTTCACTCTATCGATATTTATGTTATGTATAGGTACTATATAACCATATACCTAAACACTAACCACGTACAACTACAGTGGTTTACGCATTGATCGAACAGAGTTGATTAAGACATTTGTATATTATTATGTGATGTGTGATCTTGTATTTTTTTTAAAATTCCATATTTACACTAAAAAAAATTCAAAATATTCTAACAAAACATTTTACACGAGTATACGTTAGTGAAGGTAAGTACATGTTTTTAAACAATTATAAAGTTCGATCAAATTGTATCACTGACATGAAGCAAAATCTACGTACATAATAATATAATATACTGCACAAATATAATACTTATATGATAATATAATATGTTTTATATAATCGTATCTTATAACATTAAACTATGCATTCTGATACTAGGTAACCGGTAGGCAGGCTGTAGTCGGTTAGTAACTTTTGTACACGGTTTGAATTATTAACCTAAGAAAACCGTTGTTTATAAAATAGATTATTCTAATAATATATGTTTCATACTTTTATAGTGATACACAAATAGGTAAACACTAAACAGTATATTATGTATTAAAAGAAAACCTCCTATGAAAAAAAAAAATTAATTCATATACTATTTATAATCTTGTATTGATTTTAAGTTTATTTGCATAATGTTTTTTTTTCTTTTTTGATAGTTAAATTTATATTTTTACTAATCCTTTTTTTCTGATATGATAGCTATAATAGTATCTACATTGACAACGACATTTCAAAGCGCACCAATATACATTACACATTCACGAAACTGTCGTTCAACCACCGTTTTTATAATAATAATAAATACTTCTTCAGTGAGTATGCGTTAATGAATCGTTATTATGCTTGAATATCTTGGACTGGCGTCGAATAATAATAATAATAAATAATGTACCTAACTAATAATTGTTGCCGTATACGCATACCAAGAGATCGTTTTCTATGAGAACCCAAACAGCTCTTAAAAATATTCGTCGTTATTTTTCATTGAAAAATCTCAAAAACAACGCTGTTCACTTGTTCGGCATAACGTTTTTAAGTAAACGAACTGTCTATTTAGCTTTTGTTTTATCCAAATGAAATGCGTCCAGTTTATAATTTTAAAATAAAATATATATTATTCTATGACTTCTGTTATGCCGAATTTTATGGTATAAATTTAACTAATTAATTATAATATTATATTCGCTTCTATTTGCAGATTTAGTCGACTGATGTCTGACTATACGACATTATTGTTATACTTAAGGTTAAAAAAATAATTGGTTTGTAATTTGGTAATTACAATTTGAAATATAATTAATTTAACTTGGATATTAACATAAAATAATAAGTTTTTTAAAAATAAAATGTTTTATTTCACCACTTGTACAAGTTTAAAAACATTACAATTTTATTTTGTTTTCGTCTCTTCCACGAGAAATAATTTTTTATGTTACTGTTTTTTTTCTCTTCTTAAACCAGTATTTTTTAATTGAATATAAAAAAGTATACCTAATAAACTTCTATTCAGACACAAATAAAAGTTTAGTAAAATATGTTTTCACTTAGCATTTAAGCCATTATTATTATTTTTTCGTTTGGTACAAAAAAAGAGTGTCATCCGTGTATTTTTGTGGACGTAGAACTTCATACCCATGTTTATCATCCTACGAATCAGATCATAACTCGTATAAAGTTGCTAGTTTTATCAACTTTCAATGTTTGTTATGACACCATCAAATTATAATTATTTTCATCATACCTAATAAATATATTATACATTTGTCTATTTTATCAATGTGCGAATATGAGTGTAATCATTTTTCATAATTATTTATAATGTTCGTATCAGAGAAATATGGGTAGAAATATGTAAAATAATAGAAAAACAAACAAAAAATATTAATTACTATACGACTAGCCTTTAGTTAGTATTAATGCAGTGAAATAGTATTTAAAAAAAAAAATCCACAATTATGATGTAGAGTTAAACATTTCCAAAATACAAATAATTATTATTACTTTTCGAGACCTTGCAGGTTATATTAAAAAATCGTATTATCCTTACGCAGTATTACATCAAAATATTATGTTTTTCAGATTATTATCATCGCTTGATGTCCGCAATGTCTGCAAACCAACGAAACACATTACTTTCATGTGCTTTATTCATCTCAAAATACACACAAACAGCAGACAACATTTTGTAAGTTTATTAATATTATACCCGAATGGAAATTGTACACAGGTATAGTTGCTTCTGTGCGTAGAGGACGTTTCCTCGGGACTTTATCCACATTTCAATTTTCAAACGTTTTTAATTACTGCCACTCACAAACAAACTAAGTACTTACCTACTACATTTTTTTTTCTTTCCTTATATAGTACTTTATTCTTGTACGGAACACGTTCGACGAGATTTCTCATTATATCGTAGTATAATATTAACACGACAGTTTAATATATACTGACGTATATACGCGTTAATCAAAGTAAAAAATATTATATTATAGGCGTTTGTCTTAATATATTATTATATTTTATATCAATGAGCGAATTTCACTGTATTATTAATTGTAATTATATTTTACGGTGTTTGCTTAAGAGCGTAAGTAGGTGGAAAATAATGAGCCATACACTTAGCCTTCTGCTATTTAGGATTAAAACAATATAATCATAATTCTTAAAGTTATTTCAATTCATTGGTGCTAAACGGTTCCAAAATAATTATTACGAATACTTTTCGATATGTTTGTCGATTTAAAAAAAAATAAAATATTTCCCGTGTGGTGGACGTTTACCCGAAACTTTATCCACTTTTTAATTTTAAAACTTTTTAATTACAGTCGGAAAACTCATCGCCCGCACCCGTGTAAACGAAGGTGTGTCCGGCACGTACATAGTGGATCTACTTATCTACTACCTGTAGGTACTAAATCATTTTTTTTCCCAGCCTTGTACTCCACTCTTGCACCGAACACGTTCAACGGGGTTTAAGGTACTCATTATAATATATCGTAACATAATATTATTAACGCTGCAGTTTAATACGCCTAACGTACGATGTCATCTATAGGCGCGTTGCTGTTGCAGTCGGTCTTGATGCAATATTGCTGCTCACTTCTATTATTACGATCCAAAATCGTATCGTGGACATATATATATTTGACGTTTTCAAAATCCCGACTCGAACCAAGAATGATATACAAACCTTGTTATAATATGGTCGGTGAATATTGTTTTCGACCGGCTGTAGATAAAACGACCACTTTCGTGTTTGGTTCGCCGTCGTTGGGGCCTGTTATTCGGATCGTTTCCGTTTACAATGACGTTTCAACGCGGATATAATGGAGTATTTAAATTCGGTTTTTTTTCGGGAATTTACGGGCTGACAAAATTAACATCGACTGTTTGAAACAACAATAATATAAAAAAAAAATGAGAGAGACGTCACTTGCCGTATATACGACTTAATAACACAGACGTCACATCTAAATCATTGTCAAAACCACTTTTAATAGTCGACCGTTCTGAAGCGAATACATTTATATATAATATATATGTAATAACCTGTTCGTTCACCCGCGGTGTCACGTAGAATTCGAGTAAAAAAAAAAAAAATAAAAATAAATATATAATATATATATACTTATTATAAAAAAAAAAAATCAAACACTCACACAAAATCTTATAAAAATGCTATTATATGTCGCTGAAATCGAAATCGGTTTTATACGGCTTTCTTATATGAATATAATATATATATTATATACGTATATACCGTACACCGGTATATACATTCGATTGAATTGCGGCAAAAACGATCTAACTAAACGAGTGTAGGTCGTTTCGGCGAGCATCAATTACCGTTTATACGGACGGAAAACAATTTTAAAACGACAATATAGCCTGTGTAGAGTGCACTGTATACGTAATAGTATATATATATATAAAATATGTATGGCACGACGTAATAAAACCGTATACATATACACACTGTGTTTGTATAACATATTTGATTGACATCAGAGCGTGTCCGGTGTAGACAGTTGGAGTATACTACGTCCAACTATAAGGATGTAAGGAAAAAATTAGTGATAGATAGACGTTATTATTATTGTTAAAACGGTTCGCTAAAAAAACAATGAAATAGTTGTTTGACGGTGGTGGTTATAAAAAATAAGAAAATGGAATAAAACTAAATTTTAATTGTTCCATATTAGTTTTTATCTCCGAATAAAGACATAATAAAAACGATATACCTTGAACAAATGGACGTGAAACGCCGTTATTGTTCGGCGATCCATTTCGAGTAACTCGAAGGTATAATTTTATTGTTTGCATTTTAACTTTAAAAATAAAAAGTATTATTACATTCCATTCAGAATAACTAAGTATAGTGTCAAAAAACCGTCACTTGTCTACCTGCAGATAAATAATTATTCAAATAATCGATGATAATCTAAAATGTCTAAAGTTTATAATTTAAAACTTTAATACAATTTAAACTTTAAATTAATCATATCAAAATGAATTATGTTCAAAATAATTTTGTATCAATAAAAATATGTATTTAACTTTTATATTAATTTTTTTATAAGACACCAGCTCCAACTTGAGCAGTCACTATGACGACGCTTGTGCGGAGAAACCGAATTGTTAATCCATCGAAATAATATGATATTATCATTGGAATCAAAATAGACATTGCATTTTGACGTTTTCGATTTCTGTGTCAGGTGGTTGAGTTGGAATAATTTCCTATACGTTATTATACGGCAGTCAAAAATATCGAAAGAGAATATTTCTTCAAACGATTTGTTTAATAATATTTAAAGCAAAACAATTAGGTACTTCTATCTGACCACCTATATCTGAAATAATCATATTTTGGTATTTTATGTTCTATATAGGCAATGATTCCGTTTCTCAAAGAATGTTAACAATAATAATATATATTATTACCCATATAATATAATAGTGCTGCAGCAGTGCATGTGTCGATGAATATTATAATAATAATTATTAACCGTTCGGAAATATTTAAATTGACGTGTCAGATTTCGGTATATCTCGTGCAGCGATTGAGCGTGTGTGGAGTATCAGAAAAAAACAACAAAAAAAATGTACAAAAATTTTTTTCGATGTCGTTAGGTTAGGTTAGGTGCGCGCGGTAATATTAATAATTTCTACGTCTCTTTTCTATTTTCTCACAATTAATTTCCATTTTTTTGTAAGCCGGTCTTTCATTAAATTTAAGTACCTGCAGGAGCCTGCCCTCTATACCTGTATAGTATAACAGGTACACCAGCAGCAGTTGCCCACCCGAGTCGGGGTCGGGGTTGTGATGATTATTATTAATATATTTATTATTATTATTTTTTTTTTCACTCTACGGTGTTATAACACAATGCCGATATACCGCGGTTAACACGAATCTAAATCAATCGCGTACGCCACACCGCCGCACGTAAACACTTTTGGGTAACACGCAGAGAAAAACACGTACATGTAGGTACCCACCTCATGTAAAATATGTTGGAAATACGTGTGTACGTCACATTGCACCCCGCGTGTGTATATTATAATTGTATAATGTATATGGTCGTAGTAGTCGTTTGGACACACGCGAGATCGAGGAGGTGAGGGGGGGGGGAGGATAACGTTTTATATTTTTTTTCTCAATAAACAAGATAAATATTATTGTTACGACTGGCGCCGCCACCGCCGCCGGTCCCACATGGGTAGCTATATACATATTATAATGATATAAAGAGATCTCTCGGTGGAAGTCATCTGCAGCGACTGTCCCGTGCCGTTGGTATTCCGATCGACGACCTTTGTCACATACTTTATTATAATATTAAAAACAAACAGCATTCAAAATTGTTTTTCACGTTTTCGTTACTATATTTATTTCGATATATTGTGTCTCACTGTAATTTAGCTGGCAGTGTATGCTCCTGCAATGTAATATATTAATAATATTATACTATATAGTAATATTAAACCACCTGTATAGCCTGGCTTTGCCCGTGTGCAGTTTTATTTTTATTTTACTTTGAGGCAAATCCTATATTGTGTTATTTGTATATAATATTCACTATATAAGGTATATCTCGGTTTCAGTGTACCTAGCTTTGAGAAATAATTTGACCTAGATGGGCAACCGCAAGTCACGGAGGATTGGGTTTACACTTGGTATATTTGTTTACGTGGTTTAAACTATTAAGTCAATAAATTTCCCGATATATCTAAAAACAATCTCTGAGATATTCTTCAAAACAATTAAGTATATATAACTTACAAACATACATTTGATTTTAAGATATAGTTTCTATTTAATCGAGGCCATGTAAATGCGAAGATTTGATACATGATCTGAGTCTGCTACTCAGTCATTGATATACAAAAAAAATGAAAATATTTAAAAAAAATACTATTTATTTCTACTATTAGTATTATAAAACTACACTAACCAGTCAGTGGAGAAAAGTTATTTTATGCAATATATAAATTAGAGGTGGGTCGAACTGTTTGAAGTTCAAAAAATCGAACTAACCTTTAGGTGTTTGAGTTCGAAAGGTGAACTTACGGGTTCGAGTTCGACATCACACTGAATTGTTCAGTTTTTCATACGATTAAGACTTTGAGTGTCCGACCAAAAATGACAAAACTGAACATTCTGACTGGGATTTTGTTTGTTTTTTTTGTGTTACTCCGTGACACTAATGAAAGGTACAAGCTTCAACGGTGTTTTTTTTTTTTGGGGGGGGGGTGGGGAAACATCATAAGTGTGTTTTTATGCGTAAGCAAATTAACGAACCATAGTGTCACTGAAAATATTCAGTTTCACCAGAATTCTTATATTTTTCTAAAATAGGCGATTTTCCATAATAATATGTGTGTATCGTTATCAATTATTGATTATACATAAGGTACAAGCAAACATGTAAGTTGTGTATTGAAACTGATACACACGGCACTTCAAAGTTCGGATTGAGTTCGGTTTGAAATACCAATAGGTTTGGTTCGAGACCATATTTTGGTATTTAGCCGACATCTAATTATTATTATACTTCACGTGTTTGACCAGCTTGGTTCTTACACTTGGTTTTCTTCTTATTATTATTCCACTCATGTACGACGTCATCGAGCCTACCAAGGATAAGGAGATATTACATTGTACATCACCGCCGCATTGATCGTCATAATAATAATTAAAATAATATGTTAATTCCATTATTATTCCGTCTGCGTGTATTCCGTTCAACAGGGATTTCAACAGAGGAAGGCGTAGGTACTCAGTACCTCACTGATGTGGTATCTACACCAGAGGTTCCCAAACTTTTTACGATAAGCCTATTTTGGAAAATTTTTAAATTTTGGTGACCCACAACATCCTAATGACCATTTTTTGTTGTTGTTGTTTCATTGATGGTTGTTATCCTTGGGATAACTGTTGGGGCGGTAGCGTTAAGGTGACACATCACAGGTACACTCGTAATCATCACGAATAAAACAAATATGTCAACAAGTCACATGGGAACTAAATTACATTTATACCAAAGTAGTAAATGTACAATATCCTTACAGAGAAAATACTGTAACATATACTTGGATTTACAAATGAAATATTATATTAAATTATTTGTATTATAAAAAATAAACATAATTATTATATTTCAAAACTTTCCGTGACATACCGATCATAATATAATACTGCAACCAACATTTTGGGAATCTCTGGCCCACACTATTATATCTACATAGTTTACGGGCGTGTGTGCATGCGAGTACCTACATGTATGAGCATAACACGTGCACATATAGAACATAGGTATATTATAAAAGGGCCCCGGAAGTCAAAAACACAACATTATATTATTATACAAAAAGCAGAGTATAGTCGAATCGAATAATATTTTTTGATTAATACACGATATTGCTTTGAAACTTCATCATACGTTTCGATGATTGGCCGAATGTGAAGTAGGTACTTAATAAGCTACTACTATAATGGTTGTATACTGCAACTAAAAAACAATCACGTCAATTACACTAATATCATATATCATAACTGCCATAGATGCGTACTGTATAATATATTTTGTACATAGTGCCGACCCACGTGTTCATTTTCATTTTAACTTTGTAGTACAGTTTCAATCCAAGCTGTAAATTTAAAAATACCACTCGAATAGGAACAACGTAGTGAAGTGGTGATATTTATATACTATAGTTTAAAATTATAGTACATTCATTGTAGAAACGTTTTTACGTTGCACTTTTGGCAGTTTTATTTTGAAGTTTGAATATGAGTGGTTATAATATCTAAAATTATTTCCAGTTTAATAACATCTGATAAACCATTGTATACTATTATTATAGGAGGCAGATATATAAAACCTCCTCTTCAGTATTTTTTTACTCTTAAATTCTTTAAAATAATTTATAATAACTGTCTGTAAACATGAAATGATATATAATTATATTAAATAAAACAGTAGTTATTTTCGTGCAGTGATTATAGGACGGTTACAGACATTATTTACAACCATTGTCCGATGGCAGTGTACATAAACATCAAATATTCAAAAAGTTTTTTTTTTCACACTCAACAGGTATATACCAATAATACTTCATTATGTACCTAAGTTTGACACAAATTTACGCCATTTGTAAACTATGAATTTTTAATTTGGGAAATAATGACATCAAAACTTTATTGAATTATATTACACTACAGCACAAAACCCTACCAAAGCCAATTATTTTAAAATAATTGATAATATACCTTGTTACAGGTGTTGACAAGTATTACACAATTTAAATGAACTAGGTACGTAATAAAAATTAAAATATAATGTCTGGTGCATTTATTTTATTTTTATTTTTTGATTTAAATAGTTGATATATTTTATATCATAAGATGTGTGTTTGCAAATATCGCAGAGGAAGCTGTTTTGTTTACTGCAGAACCAATTCTAGATAAGCTGTTTTGTTTAAGTAAGTTTATTCATGTTAATACTGTTTCAACTAATTGATTTTTAATCATATCAAAGTGAAAGGCAGTTAGCTGTTAGTTGTAGGAAATAGCTTTCTTAATGATGTACACACAGTTTATCATTACACTTGCTACTGGTGTAGTGGTGTAACTCGCTGAGGGAGAGTACCTATTTTCGGAGAAAATGTCGTTAAAATTATATAAGTCACGCCCGTTAGTGGTGGGTTACACCTAGAAAGTTTGAGGAGGTTTTAACCTGATAAGGATTATAATTTGGTGATAAAGGTTCTGGTTGTGGTTTGCTTGGTTATAAGGATTTGTGACAAGGCTTATAGATTTGGTGGTCTCGTTTTGATGTCGGGAATGTTTGTCAGTTGAGTTTGAGTGGCTAGAATTCTCCCTGGCCCGTGGAAATCGGTAATTAAAAGGCTTGATACGGTATTCTGCGTATACCTGATGCCTTTTTTGTACGTAAAAAATGTTAAGTCGAAAACCGTATTTGATTGTCTACCAATAGTCAGTCACCTCAAGTAAAATCGATTAACGTCAAACTTAGTCACCTAGATAGACAGTATAATATTATAATCGGCATACTAGGTATAAGCACGGGTAGCAGGTTCAAGTCACTGCGGACACAACGATGGACAACGGTAAGATAATGAAAATAGCCATTAAAGGACACGATACCTACATGGTAGTACCCGGCGTAGTAACTCAATTGTTCGGATACGGTCCAGTCACGATTTAAGATACACAGATTACTCAACAATCCTATGCACATACATAACAATATACATATTCATAAGAAAAGTGTTGCGCAAAAGTGAAGCTACTAAGGCTCCAAGCGTGGTTCATCAATAAACTATAATATTTTACATAATATATGTATAGATATATTTTGTAGTACCAAGAGAAATTACTATAATTCAATAGCGTCAACTGTAATTCTTAGTATGGTAAAATTGTTGACATTTCGTGAAACAAAAAATAAGTCTTGTTGATTAACCTGAATATCTTAAATCGTGGATCCGTGTCTTCTGTGCTTCTATGAAAGTCAAAAATCATAAATACATATTATAAATATATGATTGCCTTGTCTGGCGCACGTGTTCGTACCTAGGACGGTTGGATACGGTCCAGTCTTGTGCTCTTATGAAAGTCGAAAACCGTAAATCGTAAAGCCATGTTTGAGACTCTAGTAAGTCAGTCATCATCTGTGTAAGACTGGAGAATCTGCCTGCGGTGGATATATTGCCATATGCCTTATTTGCATGTCCTGTGTATTTTCGTAAATAAAAAAGTTTAAAGCTGAAAACCGTATTCGAGTGCCGCTTCGAGTGCGCTCGCTGAGACTGAATGGTCCCCCACGGTGGTCAATGACCGCAGCTGTGTGTGTTTCGAGCTTGTAGATTTGCTTGAGCCTTACCATAATAATATTAAATAAGCTTAAAAGAAATGTGGGAAATGTTCGGAGGGGCTTGGTCCCTAAAGCCCACTCTATTTTTGCCTATACAATCGTGCACGATCACGTCCACCTTCCTTATGTCTTTCGAACTTAGATTTAGATGCATAAACGTTTTCAATTAAATCATCTGATGTACGTACTACTTAATGGTATAAAAATCTAATTATTTCAAAATATGATATTTGAGTGTAGGTACTCAAAAATTCCAAAAATAATAATTTGAATAAATGCATTTATACATAGGATAAAAATGTAGTCAGCGTGTTTTGTGCCGGGTGAATTACCTTGTACAACCTAATACAGCTAATTATAATATGAAGGTACTTCAGTATCTGTTAATATTATTATATAATTTGGATGAATTCTATTTCAGATAATTAGAAAATTAAAATATTTTGAAGTCAGTAGTCACGGTTAATTTTTAGGAGGTACCCACTACCAAATAATAAACATGCAATACATATTGGTTCCATTCTTATTGTACTTTCTATATTTAAGCTGTCCGGTACGGTACAGATTATATTTAGACCTTAGCATCAAGAAATTAATCGATTTATTATTATACTTTACCCGTCACAACTTATAATATAATATGGTCGTGTTAATATTTAAAAAGAAATACGCTCATGTCACAAATATTTTTATTTTTCAGCAAAACACAAAGAACGAAAACCTACACTGGATGGCTTCCTCATGCTGAAAAACTAGAAAAAAAACCGTCTCGGTAAAAGAACGCGTACTATTTTGTAACAAATGTCGCCGTCACGGTCCGTTCCATAATATTGGGGCGACAGTGCGAGCAGTAGCCGTAAATTACACTAAACACGACAATAATAACACAATAACAACAGTAACACAGCGCAGAAAACAACGTGAAAGGGGAAAAAAAACGTTTCTGCAAACGTGAAAACAAAAACGGGTTATTATACAAAAATAACCCGAAAATAAGAGATAACATTACGGCGGCGGTGATAACGGTAAAATGTCGTCGTTGACAATGGGAAAACTCTCTGACCGCACAGACAATATAATATTGGCTTTTCGGCGGACCAGCGGACGACGGAGGGTCTTCGCGGATTCGCCAAACTCCAACCCATCTCCTACCCGGAAGTGTTAATTTTTATTCGGTGTGAGTGTTATGATATTATTATTATGATTCTACACTGGTTATGGCAGCGAATCGGCGAGAAATTAAAATTTACGTTTATAGCACGTATTATCATTGGGTCGAGAAACAGTGGCGGATATCCTAGTTCTGTGTTGAGTGTGTGGGGGCTAATTCATAACCACATAGGTAATGAAGTTCAACCCTCATTCCTTTTATTTTATTTGAAAATATATTTCTGTAATAGAAAAGAAAAACGTATAGTATAACAATACATATTTTTTCAATACAAATATGTATTCAAAGTTTAAAAAAAATGTATATACAAATACATAACACATATTTACTATACAAACATTAGTTGTACCTACATAAAGTATTAAATAATTTACACTTTGGAATTTATAAAAAAATAATAAATATACATTGAACAATGTACGAAAATTAATATTTACGAGTAGAATTATTGAAAAATAAATAATAATTACGTAACAAAATGTCTAATCAGTGATACGCCGACGCAGGTTCAAATAATATTGTACATATTGCCAAAATTACGCTGGCTTATAAACAACACTGCATCAAGCTACTAGTGGCCGTTGTAAGTCTCTTATTTTGTTATTATGAGCGGATTGAGTTCATTATTTAATTTGATTGCTGTAATACGAATATATTATATCATATGATAACTTATAACAATATCAAATGAGAAAGTAAATTAATATTATTTTGTTATAAGGTACTATTTAAACCACCTATAAGCAATAGCATTATTTAAACACAGAAATTTGTTTTCGTAAGACGTTTTTTTTTTTCAACTAAACGATGACCTTAACTTTGGCAAACTCCTCTCAAACCGTAAACGTCTAATAATTTCAAAGCAACATTATGACGATTCGTTTTATTTACTAAATAATCGGTTGTTGTTATTATGTTTAGCACAAAATAGTAGGTACGGTTATAGTCGTGAGCGGTCTGTTTCAAGTCAAATAAAGAAGTAACCAACCGAAACACCACAGAACTATATTTTATTATGTATTTTATTTTTTAGGAGGTCAGAACAACAGTCGTTTTGGCAACGATCCGACCAACTCGTTAAACTACCGCGGCCGTTCGTCTTCCGAATTGTATTTCCGTATTATTATATAAAAACATCATAATAATAATAGTAATAATAATGTATTTCTTGTACATCAGTTTGGTCGTTTAGCGGCCACCCCGTCGTGGGTTGGCTGCAAGTTCAGGGTGGATTTATCGGACGTGACGGTGGTGAACAAATAATATAATAATATTATATTGTGATGGCGTACTTGCTGTAGCTATAGTTTAAAAAAATCACCGAAATTGTAACGTAAACACGTTAGTATCGGTTCGTTTTAGTACGTGTTGTTGATACTTTTATGTGGCGGACAGTGATGAGTCCAATATATTTTAGCTAGATATTATGTGTAATATTATTACGTATAACCTGCAGGACATAAAATCGATTTTAAGTATTGATAAAAATTGTTAAAATCTATCTAAGAAATCAATAGTGATATCAAAATCAAATATTTAATTTAATGAAAATCATATTCAAAATTTATATTGAAATAGAAAACAAATTTAAATCGATAATTTATACCAAAATAAAAATTGTCAGGTATAAGAAATTTAAATTTAAAATTCAGCAATAGTTGATGTTGTTCTGTGTTTCTTATGCATAATATATAGTATAATATGTACCTATAATAATAAATAATTATGTTTCGTTTTCTTTGGCCTGTTACGCAGTCGCTCGTTCGATGACAGGCTTCCTCGTCGTTAGAAATCAAACTTAAAGTCATAAAAATATAAAATTGTTATTTTAAATCGAAAAAAAAAGAAAAATTATTTTTAAAATCTAATTAAAATTCAATGTACAATTATAAAATTAATATATTATAAATTTCGATCTGAAAAAACAAAATAAGTGAAATTGAAATCAAAAGTTTTTATTTTGATTTCAAGCCCTGGATTGTGTACTTAACTGTAGTTATTATAGGTAGTTATAACTGTATATATTCTTCTACAAATCGGGTTTCATCTAGTTTAACATATCATTTTCAGTTTTAATAATTGTTTTGCAATAGTAAGTTAGTTAGGTATTTAGTTATTTTCAAAATTAAAGAATAATAGATACGATTTATTTAAATATTATTGTTTGAATATTGAATACTACTGATACACGTATAATTTATTACTGAGACAGTAAACCATTGTCATGGATTCTTATTTATACAGGTACCACAAGAAACATAATGTTAAATAGTTCAAAACGGTCATCAATGATACTTGGTTTTGTTATTTAACTATAGCTATACTTATAGTGTACAGTATACCAGAAGGTATCTGTTCCACTGAAATACACTATTTTGAAAACTGCCAACCAATCAATCCTACAATAATATTAAGTAATTTGGTTAAGACGATTATGAGAGTTTATATCGGCACGTCGTCAAAACGTACGACGGATAGGAGGTTTCTTCTTTATTTTCTAATCTGCCGAAATCAAATTTCGAATTATAATTATTGTTATTATAATCATCACTTCATTTCTAATCTACGACACTTTTGATGATACTATTTATGCCCGTGCTCATTCGATCGGTATTGTATCAAAATGATCGAACTAATCTGTTTTTATAGTCTATAACGTTACTTTAGAGTGATCCTCAACGCGGGAGTCATGAGCATATTTATGATAATCCGTGATTACTGCTTATCCTGGATAACCTACCTATATTACGCAAAATGTTGTTTAATATATCACGAAAATATGATATGATAATAATATTGTTTTGTGTCTAATGCGAGTGTTGTCGATTTAAAAAGGTCGAGAATCGCGCTTGTCTGCAGTAATACCCCATTACAGTTCTCTTGCAGCAGAAATACCGAAAAGAGTGTAGGTATAATACTATTATTTTTGCCATGGCGATTGAACTAAACCGCTCGCGGCTTGTTGGCCGACGACTAGGTCATCAACATTGCAGCTCGACACAAAAAGCCACAGAAACTAGGTATATAGGTTATTATAACGCTATTACCGGGCTATAGGCGGGAGCGCCGGGGGATATTGTATTGTTTTAACGGGCATCTACTTTATTTTTACACTTTGCGAAAACCGTATTGCCTCGCTGTACTTTCGCCGTCGAAATTACAAATAGTCTTGCCATAATAACGTGGTTCTCTCGCGATTTCCGTAATGTCGGTGATTTTTTACATTTCCAGATTTAAAGCCGTCATTTATCGTCGAGGGCGTTTTACGTTTTGTTCTCGAAAGGTTTGCCGAAAAATATCTAAAACAGCAGTAAATCACAATAACAATAGGTACGACCATTGTATACTATTATATTAATATGAAATTTATTTCGTTTCATCGTCGGTCTTATAACCAATAACGATGGTTTAAAACCAAAAATGTCCATCGTAAAACTCAAAATCCCTGTTTGAGCACATACCCAGGTTGTGCCTACCTGGTCTAATTGTGCATCTAAACCATTCAAGAACCCCTCCTTTTCTTCTATTTTTTTCTAATTTATTTATTTTTTGGTTTTCTTAGTAATTATGAAATACTCAAAAATATTTAAATCGTTTTTAGACGTTTTTTCATTATTCATACATTTTGTTTTTTGTTTTTGGCCATGTCGCCAGGTGTACACTTAAGAGACAATAACTCCGAAACAACTTATTGCACAGAGTACAAATTTCACAGAAAATATCTACATATCAATTTTAATATGCCCTGAAATTTTTATTGAAATCGGTTTGGTGGATCTTGAGTAATAAAATTTATTCAAAATATACACTGAAAGGTGAACATATATTATATTTAATTTAACAGTCGTAGCAGGTAGTTATTATTGTTCTCGTATATTTTTTGATTTCGATTAAACTGTAAAATAAAACTAAAAATCTTTGATGTTCACATTTTTATGGTTCATACTAAAATATATTTTAAGTGAAAATTCAATCACGTGATTTGTAAAACCTAATTATTTTAGATTCTGAGTGGAGTGATAAATCTATTGATTTTACAACGAAGTAGGTTTATTTTTGCGTATCTCTATACGATTTATGTTAAAATATACTTTGTTCTTTGACTTCAATATCACATCTGGCTTTGTAGTAAGTACTTTTGGGAGGCCACAACTAAAAATTCACAGTGCTTTTCAAAATATAAAAATTAAAATATTGAAAAACGGGCAATTTTCCGTAAAACAATTTGTCAACAAAATGCCTCATGCCAACATTCATATCTGTATGAGAATGACTGAATGCATATAGTTTTAGAGGATTTGGACTTTGGTGGACTACCTCCATTTGGTACTTCGCTTGGTGAAGTATTATTTGCTTGGTAATTTCTTTCCTCGTAAAGTCTATTTTTTTGGCTGTTGTCTGAAGGTTGCATTTGGTCTCTATTTCAGTCACTTTACATCTGGTGATGAAGTAGCATTGCTATCCATATCTCTGTTAATAATTTTTATGATTGGCACCTATATACGTTTTTAATTCATAACAATAGGCAAAGCATATATAGTATTACTCGTTTCTTTACGTAGTTGGACCTTGCAGCTCATAACTCCGATATTTATAAATTTTCTTTTGAATATGATTCTGGTAAGGATATCAAGAAGCACTCCTAATGCTCAGTCGCAGTGGTGGATGGACCATTCTTGTTTTCCATGTTATTTTAAATTCTAAGCCGAGTAAAGAATGTATTGATTTAACAATGGTGTATTTTTATTTTTTATTTTGGTGTTTCTATGTACATGACAAGTAGTCGAAAAAATGTTTAAGTAGCAAATGTAATATTGTTTTATAAAGACTTAAGATTCCAAGAGTTTTTCAAAATCGTCGACTAAAACAAAAAAAAAAAAAATTTTAAAAAAGGAAATGTTGACACAAACTAGTTTTCAACAAAATCGATCTAATATTTTTGTAATAATTAAAAATTAAATAAACGTCATCATAGGTAGTTAACATGTTAAAATATTTATAATATGTCCATTTTCTATTAATTCAAGATATAGTTTTAATGAGCCTTTAAGTCGTATGTTAAGAGAAAAAGGTTTTTGATAAATAACTACCATGTTGAATAAACTTTTATTACTTTATAAAAACTGTTCTTAAAATTCTAAAATTATCCTAACTTGTTTTTTTTTTTGTTTTTTAACTGTAACGTAATGTACCTACAACTCTGTCCCAAGCTTTATACAACAAATTACAGTTCTATATTCACCAGTGCCAAACGGGAAAATATATTACAATCGTTAAAGTGGCCAGGACTATGATGTGTGCACAAAAGTTAGATGTATTATTCTGACGTTATTCTTAACGAGGGAGGAAAAATTTAGGTTTTTGTCTGTAGTGACTCCTATATATTTGATTTTGTGTTCCCATTTGATGATTCCTCCGTTTTTCAAGGAGCAGTTGGATATAATGTCTGGCCTGGGTGCACTTTTGTTAGGTAGCATGTGGAGCGTATTCTATACTTCCCTGGGAGATAAAATATAGATTTATTGTAGATTGATTTGTTGTGTTGATCTATTGATTCCTGGACCATCTCGTTGACACAGAGAGTGCTTTTCCATGATTGTAGCAAAGATGTTGGCTTTTGCTTGAGATTCGTAATGAATCCTACGTCATAATTGAGTGGATTGGTTGGAAATAATTTCCTGATAAGGCGTTTGTTCAGTTTATATATTTTGGACCATCTCTGTAGAGTGGTTTTGATTGGACAAAGTAAATTGATCCATTCTTTTTTGCAGTTCCAATATAGGAGGTCCAAGCAAGTTTGTAGGTTATGTATGGTGTCGTTGGCTAGGTTTTTAATCCTCTACTAAGTGGGTATTAGATTAGTTTTTTAGTTATTTGGAATAGGATAGCCGGAGGTGGATCTGATTTTCTGTCCAACGGATTATTCATTACAGAATTGGTATTAACGTTATCCGAGATAAAATCAGTGATTAGTTGGATACCCAAGTTTATTTGGTTTAATATCAGCTTGATTTGGTATTTTGACTAGGAGAGTCACGTCTGAGTTGGACGTCATTGATTCGGTGTTTGATGAAGAAAGGAATTCGTTTTATTTTTGTTTTTGTTTTTAACCGTCGTTTGAGGTGGAGGTACCGATAATGTTTGTCTTTTGTTTGAGGCTTTTTGAGGAGGAAGAAGATTCAGGTTGTGACCGGGGCGTGGGACGTTTTACTTTTGTCATTATGTATTAGCGATACGGATGAAGGACATCGACGCTAGACCTCAGCGTTACTAACCTAATGGAATTGAGTAATACGATTTTAGGTAATTACTGCACTGGTTTAGTTGGCAAAGCTCCTGTTGAGATGGACGTTAATGCTCGGAAGTCGGAGCACTGTACGTTGAATTTTCTCGATGATACCCTATTATGATGACTTAGGAGCCTATAACCGCATAAGTCTAAAGTGGTTGGTCCTACTATGGTTTTGATAAGAGAAAGAATTGTTGAAGGAATATTGTAGTTGAAACTAATGCTTCAACGCTGAACGTGACTTTGAGTAGATTAAGTAATAAATAATAAACTTATGTATGATTGATGACTTGATGATTTTTATGAAGACTCTGAGCTAAGTGTTCCCATATTTATATTATTGGACTAGGTGTTAGTGTGACCTGTGATTGGCTTCGTATTGCCAAGTGAGTATTATATGTATCTTGTCTATTGTAACAGTTTCTAATAGCTTGCGAGTGTTCTGGGTTTTGTTGGTCCTGACATGGACCGTTTTGTGAGAATCTGTTCCGCAACATCATGTATTCCTGAATTTGATGATATGCCCCGTACAATATAACATTATGACATACAATATAACATACATTTAATATAATATCCGCAGTCAATAAAATATATTATATTAAACTAGCTGAATAACCCGGCGATGCCCGGGAAAAAAATTGTGATTAATTAACTCCTTTTAGGTGTAATTTAATGTGGAAGAAAAATCATATTATGTTTCAATTTTTAGTCATCCCGCATGGCGTTGCTCGTGAGACATGCTATGGTTATGCAAACAATATATTATCAGGTAGGCAATCTACTTGCAGTAGATTGCGGACACAGCGAGGAGGGTGATCAAATACAATCTACATTAGTATAGATTTGTAGTTGAAAAATATATTTATACGGTATTACGGTGTACCTAAAATAGTATTGAAGTCATAATTGATTATCCCGGATTTTTATAGTATTTCTATATTAATATATTTTGAGGGTTATTTTATTTTTTTATTTTTTCGGATAAATCAGCGTTCTTGTACCTAACGGCTAACTTTGTGAAATAATTCAACGTATATAGCTGATGAGCAACCGCAAGTTATAATAATAATAATGCTAATTTCTGCTATCACTATTATAACCTGCAACCAAAGGCAACCATTAATAAATAAAAAAAGTTTCAATTTCCACCTCGAATCTTAAAATCCATGATTGACCACTTCTTTGAAATGCGAATATCAGAAAATCTTTTCTTATTGCACATCTAGATAATTAGAAGAACCACTATTCCAAACATCAAGTTTGTATGTTTTGTAGGTACTTAAACCAATGTAGTATATTTAAATTAGATAAAGCTTGATAGATGGCGCTACTATTGTATTCTTACAACCCCTTATTTCCTCCTTTAGGGGTGAATTCCCAAAAATCCTTTCTTAGCGGACGCTTACGTCATAATAGCTATCTGTATGCCAAATTTCAGCCAGATCCGTCCAGTGGTTCCGGCTAGGCGATGATGAATCACCCAGGACAAGTCTTTTTATATATACAGATGACTTACCTGACTCACAGCTGAATCTATGCTATGCTGTGCCTAGCAGTTTTATGTGACACAAAGTAATACTTAAAAATCCACAAATAAAAGTAAAGAACCCACTGATTATTGCTCGATAAAATAAGGCCAGTTGTCTCTCGTAGAATTTGCTATTGGGAGGTTGCTCAATTATCGAGAAGGCACATTAGAAAATCCCCGATTTCCCGGTATGCCTATCCGGCCATTTCCCTCTGTTCCCTTCGAATGCTTATTTTAGGCTAGTTATGTTAACTTTGTTTTCCCCTAAATCAATGTTTCATAATATTTCTAGGGCAATGTCATCACTGGATGTCTATTTCAACCTTTCCCGCTTGCATTGTCTATCGATCACCAAATATGTTATCTATAATTTTTCTGTTTCTCACTGATCGAATCATCGTGATATTGTTTTTGGTCGTTTATTTGTAAGTTCGTCTGAACGCAATTAATCAGTTTAAAGATAAGATTAGGTCAAGGTAATTTATGATATTGAAAAGAGTTTAACATCAGAAACATTCTTCATCTTCTTCACATTGCCACATTTTGTTTCTTTGGTATAATTCAAATACGAATACCCGTAAGTAGTTAAAATGTTAAACAAATGTTTACAATAGCATTATCTATACATTTTGACATCTCAGACTTTTTTTTCTGTACATTGTGATAAAAGCCTTTACAATTTAATACAAGGGTCCTCATAAGTTCTTCATATACAAATTATAAAAGATCGAAAATACATAGTCTCTTTTTAAAATCGTTTCAAGATAGCGTTTTAACTAAATTCATAAAGGTCGTGAACATTTGAAAATTATTTTGTACCTAGTTGAAAATTCTCTTAAGGTGTCATATTCATACAGAAAATGTGAATACCAGCTAACAGTGAAAACGTTTTTGCTAAGTCTTGCTAAATCAATCTAGCTGTACGAGTATACGACAGTGCAAACTGCAGCTATTATGCTCGACATGAAATTATGAGTTGTTTTCGTTGAAACAAAGTCTCCATGAGACTTAGGGTTGTTTTCCAATACTCGGATAACTTGAGGAGGTTAATACAAGAACTGACAACGGTGGTGATGGATCGAGGACAAATAAGAATATGTCTGTACATTTTTAAGGCAAGAAGAATTTTTTTTTTAAAGTAAATGTGACTTCTGCACCATCTAAAACTTCATAATTTAATGTTCCAATATTGTCTGTATATGAATGTGTATACTATAATATAGTTGTCCAGAGGACCGCACGTGTATTTCATGATCCGTTGTTATATTATTATTCACGTGAACTACGCTTCGTACAATACCTATAAAGCATAAATCATCTCGTAAATTATATTAATACACACATATATAGATACACACATACATATATATGTATAAAAACCACAAAAGCGTATTTCGCGAGTGAACCGGATACGCGCGGCAACGGAATAATAATATCTTTACTTAAGTGTAAAACAACACCGGGTCAGCGATACGACCCGAGCGGGTCTGACAGCGGAAAAACGTATATTATCTTTCTCTTTCTCTCTCTCTCTTTGTAAATAAATATATATATATTACCGTTTACCTGTACAATAATAATAAAAATGATATACCATACGCACTGCACGTGTGTGTTTATGGACCCATATGTGGGCGTGCATTTTAGCGTACCTTCGAGCGTTGCAAATAAATAGCTATAGTTATGGGTGTAAAATATGCGTGTGATGCGATTAGAAATGTAATCAAATAATTATAGATGAACAGAGAAAATGAATTTTTACTTGGGAAAATTGATTATGATAATTTATTTATACTTATTGGTCGGTACGGTGGTTGAGGGTCCACCAGTGTTAAGCTGGATAAGATAGAGCAGACGCCATGGAACGGACCGGACGGAGGGTTTGATTGAACTTGAAATAGTGTAAAAAATGTTATGTTGTACTTGAATTTGTGTTCAATGACTAATAATTTAAATCAACATGAATCGTCTATGTCACATATTGTATTATTCGTACTGACGACGACGACGTACAGCGGTTAATTCGTCGAACGGTTTTCATCTGCACACGTCAGCGTTACCGAATCCTGAGTACACTACCACCTCCTAGTGTTAAATTATCCTTAAATACGAATATGATAGTAATCTGTAGTAGAGGTCGAAATAGGACTCAAAGTAAGATGAATTTTTGGTTGAATATTATATAATATATTAGATTCAAGTACCTATATGACTATGATTACTCTACAGGGAGCATAGAGGAAATTCCCAAACTTTAACATTTTGGAACTTAAAATGTACTTAAAATATTTATATTCTAAAATTAAGTCAATCAAACTTCTAAGTATATAAATCATTACTTATAATGACTAGATATAGTCGTAAAAATAAGGCAAATTTCAAAGAAAACAACAAGTATGATGACATTCTATAAAACCATCTTAACTTATTACATTGATATTTTCCTTCTAATATACCTAACCACTGCAGATTAGTAATACATTTCACAATAACTTTACTATTCTTTTTCTTTTCTCTTTGGCTCATTCAAAACCATTTCTTGATTACTAGTAACTTAAAGGCTTGTTTGTCAGGGTCACTTCAACGGTGGCTGGTAGGTTCTCATGGTCTAGTTCCATTTGGAATTCATACTGTGGCCTTATAAACAAATCAAATTACATAAAATGTAACTGAAAAAGTAACTGAATATTTAATTAGGTATTTTAAAATTTATTTTATTATACTCAAACGCATAACAAAACGTTAAGATATCATAAATGTATATAATTTGTATCATACCATAAAAGTATAGAATAGTTTTATATAATACAAAATTTTATAGAATGAAATCTGCTGTTTATAAAAGTTAAGAAAAACACTACTTAAAATATTTTGTAACCATCGATTTAATGATGCACTGC
The DNA here is from genome assembly GCA_027563435.1 of Nasonovia ribisnigri. Lineage (NCBI taxonomy): Eukaryota > Metazoa > Arthropoda > Insecta > Hemiptera > Aphididae > Nasonovia > Nasonovia ribisnigri. Next base: position 959,298 of record JANEHU010004964.1, read on the forward strand.
ATAGGTAGCTACTATTTAATTTATTTTTTTTTATTCAAAATCTTTTTTACTGGGCCTCACTGAGATAACTCGAGTGAAAGGACTAAAACTATACTCTTTACAGTTTACATCGCCAGTATACCACATACAATACAAAATACCCTTTGGAATGATGGAGGGGGAGGGGGGTAATTTATTAAATTTCATCACATCTAAAGGGCACCCGTCACAATTTTTCAACTCATGGTGCCTATACGCTATCTATATACGACATAAACTATTATATTGACAACAAATGACAATTTTACCGTACATCTAAAAATAACTATGAGGTAAGAGGCATTACTTATCAGCCCGCCCTCGTATATAAAAATAAGTGTACATTTTAAATACATTTTATAACTCAAGGTCCACCAAACCGATTTCAATAAAAATTTCAGGGTATATTAAAATTAATATGTACATGGTTTCTGTGAAATTTTTACGCTGTGCGATAAGTGGTTCTGGAGTTATGGTCTCTTAAGTGCACACCTGGTGATATTGCCAAAAACAACAACAAAATGTATGAAAAATTAAAAAACGTCTAAAAACGATTTAAATATTATTGAGTGTTTCATAATTACTAAGGAAACAAAAAATAAATAAATTAGAAAAAAAGGAGGGGTTCTTGAATGGTTTAGATGCACAATTGGACCAGGTAGTCCCAACCTATGTACCTATGTGCTCAAACCGGGATTTTGAGTGTTACGATGGACACTTTTGTTTTAAATCGTTGCTATTGGTTACATTACAAGTTAAATAATTAGTAGAAATTAGTATTTATTATTTTATTGGTTGCTAAAGGTTAATCGGGTACATCAGGTACAAGCATGCATCAAATCGAATGTTTACACATATAGCCGCTCATCGGTGTTGTCCGCGATCCGACGTAGTCGGATTGCCTACCACAGTGGCTGAGTTGCACTTACTGCAGCAAATTACACACAAAAAGACTTGAATAATCACAATTTTTTTAAGAGTAGTCATATTTTACGGGCAATAAAATAATAAAAAAAAGAAAAAAGGTAAATAATAAACATCTGATTTAAGAATTTTATTTAGGGAAATCAATAACATACTACACACGAGCGAATCCGGGTTATTCAGCTAGTTTATTATAATAAATCGTAGTATAATGTAAGTCAAGGAATGCACACTATAATAAGCATTTTTTGGTTCCAAGATTTCACGCCAAAAGTGCATGCTGAGATTTCGCATACGCCTAATACAGCGCAACATGATTCAAAATTAATTACTATCGTGTCCACTCTTTACACGCTCTCTTTACTCTACAAGAACCTACTGTAGAGAAGCACAATCGTTACAATCCACCATCCACCATCCCTCCCCTGCCCATTACTACCGCGATCACTTTTTTTTTTTATCACTGTAATCAAACATATTTACACACTGTCTTACATACATCTTACATACATATATTTATTAGGTACCTACTTAACAAGCGATTCATAAATATTTGTATAATTTCTAGCTTCTCCCTTTTTTTTATTCTCAGCCTGCAGTTCGACAGTGTTGGGAATAGATAACTAATAATTTATCTAGATAAAGATAAAGATAACAGTACCTAATTTTATCTAGATAAAGATAAAGATAGTTATACTAAATTTTATCTAGATAAAGATAAAAATTATTACATTTTTATCTAGATAAATATCAGATAATTTCATGTTTAATTTTGCAAATATTCAGTTATATAGGTATTATTTTTTTTAAATACATCATATATTTAAGGCATTAAAAATTGACATAAAATAAAATAGTTTATTTTTTAAATATATATGAAATGTCATTCACTGACTTAATTTTATAATAATACAATGAAGCTGTTAGCTAACATTTGAAAAAAAAAATAATAACTGTTTTTAAAATAATAATAAGTCAAACCCTACAACATAAAATTACGAGTATTACGATGTAATACTCAAGACTATAAATGAACATTCAATATTAAAATCATGGTATAATGACGTAAATATAAATATTTTTAATTTAAAAATTAAAAAATTTTTTTAAGTAAATTAAAATAAATTATCTAGATATGTTACTCATAGATAACTAGAATTTTATCTAGATGAAGATAAATATGATAGAGTTGAAATTTATCTAGATAAGATAAAAGATGAATAATTTTTATCTAGATAACTTATCTAGATAAATTTATCTAGATATTTCCCAACACTGCAGTTCGATGATTGTATATACATACACAATACACATATCGTAATACATAGGTATATTTTGAAAACTATATTTTTGAACAAACATGGAATCCTTTCAAAATAATATTATAATTGATAATATTATATTTAGTAATTACTAGCACAGATCAATATTACTATCATTTTTGGATATATGTCAATTGTATAATGCTTATTATAATTATTATAGTCACGCCATGGATTCTATATATTTTAATATTTTACGGTATAGCACTTTTTGAATATTGAATAAAATCAATAATAATTTCTTTAAATTCCATTATAATTGGTACTTTATGATGTGATTACAACACAATGTGTACCCCTTTATTAACTAGGTACTTAATAGATATTTTTAAAAATATTAAGGAATGATAATATGATGAGTAGTAACTATTTGTATGTTTACAGTACGTTCGTTTTTTTTACCGCCGAAATATTGTCCAAGTGGGAATATTCCGCTCAATGAACATCGATTTTACAATATTATAGGTACATAACGGAGAGATTATACAGCCGTTGTCCACCCATTTGTGGCTCACACAAAAATATTTACCGTATTACATTTTACAGGGAATTTTCCAATTTTCGTCCACAAATTTGTGACGTACACAAAATATTTAGTGTATTTTAAAATTACAGAGAGATTGCACACTCAAAATCGGATTTTCCGCTAACTCAAATTTTTTTAGTGTATACACATCATTTTTTTTATCCTATGTAAGATTAATTTTTTCACCAAACCTTCATATAAAATCGCAATAATTATTCCATTTAAAGAACAAAAATTATGAAATAAAAATGTTTTTTTTTTTGTGATAAATTAATTTTAAATTATTTGTACACAAGTTTTCTTACTAAAATGGTCATAAATGGTCAATTATAAAATGCAGAGTGAAGAACTATAAAATTAATATAATATAACAGTTTAATAACAGTATATAGGTAGGTAGTTCAAATGCGACGTAATAATATTATGCACTACATGAGGTTTCTACATATATTTTATATAATTATATATATATATATGGAGAGATAAATAAAAAATAAAATATAAATAAAGAAAGAGCGAGAAGGCGTGAGAGAGGGGTAGGGGGATACACAGCGAGTAAGGGATAGACTTTATTCCGCTCACGTCTGAACCGATAATCATTAGGGTATTTAAGACGAACAAAAAATATGATATAAATAAATGTATACTATAAACGCGGTGTTTTTGTCGTCTCGTTTGTTTTTTTTTTTCCGACGACGACGGTTTGACACGACCGGCTAACGAATAATTAACGACCGTGACGATACACGTATCATATAATATAGGCGCCTGCCTCCGCCTATATACGATACGCGTCTATAAAATAATAATAATAATAATATATTATGTAGGTACGTTGTTATTATTTCGTCATATTTTATATCATAAACATCACCAGCAACCGTTTACATACCACGAAAATGAAAAGACACACTGGGTGCACGTCGTGTGCGACCGGAAACTTCGAGTCGTCCGGCAAGTGGTCGGCTCAGGTCGTGCGTTGACGCGCGAGGCGTGCCCACTGACGCCTGCAGGCTCATCGTCGAGTATTACGTCATTATATTATCGTTAGGTATGTTTACGGGAACGCGGACTTCTGTACACAAATCTTGGGCCAGTCTTATTTATTGTTTTCATACGAATGTTGAAAATTTTACCAGAAAATTTTACTCGATATATTATTATTATTATTATTATTATTATTATTATTATTATTACCATGCACATACTGACAAAATGACTAAAGCGGGTGTCGAAAAACGTATACCTAACCGTTTGCAGCGCTTGCCTTTGGCTCACTCTAATGTTTACTATTTATAAACATTTGAGTGATATATTTAAAAAGCTAATCATGTTATTACATTTGTTATTTGCGAAACATACTATATAGGTATATACAACATGCTGACCTTTTATATTTACCACGGTTGATTCAAGCATGTCCGCAGAATAAAGTCCCTCGCGGTGCAAGATAAAAATTGTTTATCATCATTATAGTATATATTATTTGCATAATATTATATGGTAATATACCTACCATTAACAAGCATGCGCGTTTAAATCGGGATTTTTAAAAACAAAGTCACAACGTTTCTCTATAGTCTGGAAAGACGTTGGGTCATGAACATGACGTCTTTAGAATTGCAAGGAAATAATAATTATAATTTTAAGTATCACACTCATCATAGTAACGATTCTTGAACGATTGGTGTGATAAAAAAAACGTCACACGATCAGATGGACTACAGCAATAATATGACATATTATTGTCAGCGTACAGAAGATCTCGGGGTTCGCAACGTCTCATTTACACCCTCTTAGAGGGTGGGCACCATTAGACCTATTTTAAGTGGTCGCTCGTTTATTCCCTATCGGTTGCGGCCTTTGAATTAATGTTTCGAACTCATTAGGTGTATATTATATAAAATATACCTATCCAGTCGGCCGAAATTTGAACCATAAAACTGTTTTTATGTTTATTTATTTACTTTTTTATTATTTTTATGCCCACCCACCACATAGTTATTGTCAATAATTGACAATTATTGTACGTCTGATGTGGCCAACGGCGGTGTCTTCGTCACAATGTGTTCATATAGTTCATTGATCTAAATCAGCTGAATGGCTGCATTATTTTTAATATGTATTTTTGTATGTTTTTATATTTTGATAGTCGACTCAAAATGTGAGGTTATTAAATTGTAATAATGCAATAAATTATTATAAATCAACTACCTGGTAGCGCATGTGGTCATATGAACACTAGCAGTGACAACGCACGTTTATTAATATTTCTTTTATCTTAAACAAAATGTTATCTTTTTATTAATATGATCAAACAAATAAGATCTTTTTCTTTTCCTTTAAAGTTCTGATCTTAGGGAATTCAGACAAACCAGTAAAATGCATTTAATTTGATCATACTACAACGCTGTTATATATTATCATCGTTACTATATTATACTAAACCACCGTTTCTTAAACTTTTTTGTCCGTGGAACTCTTTTTTATGTCTACTTTTACCGCGGAACCCCTATTTTTTTTAGCTTTTTAGTTTTTTTTTTTTATTTAGCTTTCAACAATAAGTTATTACAGCTCGACAGTAACTAGAACACTTTACGTTGTTTCCATAGTCATTTTTAGCGTAATTTCGTGTAAGGATTATTTGCAATAAAAGGATTTTTTTTGCAATAAAAATTATAATAATTTAATTTGATAATAATGCGTAGACTCTATTTAATCCAAAAAATATGTTAAAATAAAAATAATAATAATGTGTAAACTGTATTTAAAAAAAATATTTTAAATAACAGGCCAACACGACTTCTACATTTAAATGTTAATGAAAGTCTAGCTCTCTAGCAGAACCCTGAAGTGATCTCACGGTTTAAGAAACGCTGTTACTACACGATTGAATATGTGTTATTCGTTATGATTATTCTGAATATTCTCTTTTCCTAGTAGCTTCGCTGAACTGAGAGATTCCGGACACGTTCTCTGCAGTAAAAGACTAAAATGTTTTAGTAGTGAGTGGTACATATTATATTACTTTTATAATAATATGTATATTATTATTGTGTGTGTTTGTGTGTTCTTACTTGCTACTATAGTCTATAGTAGTACCTATAGCGTATTCTTAAATTGAGAATTGTTCAAATATGTATATAAAAGACCTCCACCACGTGCATATTACATAGGTACGTTGTGTGAAACTTTGCTATGCGCACTGCACTTTCTTACACATATTATTATAAGTATAATTAATACATATGATTGCACCATATCAATGAATAGATAAAAATATAATATATTGTATGTAATCAGATGATATTTTATAGGAATCTAGGAAGTATCTCGGAAAAATTAGGATTTAAAAATTGTTTTTAAAGTTTAAGAAAGTACCGTTTTACATTTTAAATAATTATCGGTATACATATTTTATTATTTTTATTTTCTAAAAATCACGTATAGAAATCTTAAACAAATTGATTGAGTAATATCTCAAAATTGTATGCCGTAATTATTTTATATACCTATACCAGAATTAACGATTAACGATTCAATTTTCTTTTTTATGAAACAATAAATCGTAAATATATGACATGCCGTTAATTAAGAAGTATCCATACGAGTATAAAACAACATATACATACGTAGTATACCTATATTTGCGATCGTTAAACAATTCAACGAAGCACTAAAAATTTTCCGCCGCTTAAATAAAAAAATTCAGAATTTAATTGCTTGTTGTCTGGAAGTATATTGTTGAGCAATAACCATTATAGGCAGAAGTTTAGTTCGCTAATTGATTTAACGAAGTTTTTAGTGTAGGTACCAATCAAAAACTATAAGTCCCCAACTATTTATTTATAACTATCTCAGAATCGTAATATATCTTTTCGATCTAACACCTTATGCATTCAATATTATAATAAAATACTAAGCTATTTCTGACGCATCCTTAGTAACTAGAAACCTAAATATTCTTTCTCCTTAATCACTTTTATCAATTCAATTTTTTTTACTCACATATAAGTCTATAGACTTTATCATTATATGTACGATGATGAATTGATAATATTATGATAAATTTACTTCATCTTTTATTTTCATCTTTTTAAATTATATTTACATAGCCAATCAAAATATATAAAATTGTGACATGTAGCTATAACCCGTGCCTTACGTTTTACACTTTCATCAGATTTCCTCTAGGGCGTGGCTCTATAAAAAGCAGTAAATCATTTATAAGCACTTCCGCCTTTTTATCAATATTCAATCAAAATTTTATTACAAATTATTTTTTTGATAAGTCTCTACAATTGTTATTACCTATTTACCTGAACTCAAAATAAGAAAATGAAATATTCATTTAACAAACCTAAATAAATAGATTTTTAGCTGCAACAAAAAATCTCTTTTTACTTGGTATTTCCTCAATAACTTTCAAATTATTGTTTTTGAATTTATTTGTATTCAAATGTTTGATAAAATTCGATAAATAAATTTCTGAAATAACATTATATAGGTCAATAGGTGTAGATAAGGACAAATGTTTATTTAAAAACTGAATTAATTATGAATGTGTACGAAAATTAACAATATTGTAAAATATATCATACTAATATATTCTCACATAAATATTACTGATAATTGATTGCAATAATAAATAATATAATTAGGATTTTAATTTTGATGAACTAAAAATCTAAAAAAAAAAATAGTTGCAAACAAACGACTAAACATTTTTCCTATAAAAATCAAAATAGGTGAGTACCTAAGCTAATAAATCTTAAAATTAAAAATTAAATTAACATTATTTATTTAAATTTTTTCATAATACAATCCAGTTGTATCTTTTTAGTTATTAGTATTTATCTACTAGACATAATGTTAATTGCATGCTGCCTTTAGATAATAAAACCAATATGAACCTATACAGTATACATGTCACACTGCTGCAGTGGTTGAGTGAGTAAACAAACAGAGCGGACAATTGATTATTTAGATTTTATGGTTACATTATGAACTACTTAAGTGAGACTTTGTATCCAATTTCCAATATAAAATTGAACATTTTATAAATGTTGTAAATTTTATAATTTTAACTTCAAAAGCCCATAAAAATTTAATTTGGCTAAATGTCCACTATTAACAGAATCTGATTATGAGGAAGCTTATTTCAATTTAAATGTTTTTGAACCAGCAAACATTTTTTTACTGGCAATAATTTAAAAAAAAAACTAATAAAAACGAAAATTTCATATGCTTATTAAATAGATCAACATGAGTCAAAATATTTTGGCAATTTATGATGTACATAAAATGCTAATATAAATATATATTCATTCAGTATTTACTGTTATTTTTTTAGAGTAACACCAACAACGAAAATCTAATCGAAAACCAATTTTTTATTTTTCCTATCGCTTTTGATAAATACTGGGAATTTTAACTTTCATCTCCCGAATATACCAACTAGATTTACTTTACCACCAGAAAAAATACAGAAGTAGCATCAAAGCATTATTTTTACTACTTATCAGACGTACATAAAAAAAAAAACTCACACATCATTGTAAAATCAATTTATCGGTTGACTTAGAACCTAAAATAGTCTGATTAACAAGTTACATAGGAACTTAAGTAAACCAAGAATTAAAATAGTTTACATAAATTATTATAGGTACATGTTATTATACTTTTTTTCAAATAAAGACTCCCCAACGTTCTCTGTCATCAGTATCCTTAATTACTGTTGTTTGATCAGTTCTTTTTAGATCATTCTTTACACGGTCCATCATCCATCGCCGGCGCGGTTATCCTTGTTGTCTCTTTCCAGATGGATTATTTAATAAGACTTTATTGATCAAATAGGTACTGCTTCGCCCGACATTCATGCGAAACCCTTTCTAATCTTTTGGATAGTAGGAAACTTTGAATGTTTGGAAGGTTGAATAGGCTTTCAATGTCTGCGTTTCTCCTCCGCTCATAGACCCCATTATCCGGGTTTCGTATAGGTCTATAGATTCTTCTGAGAATCTTTCTTTCGAACCTCAACCGTTTTCCATCGTCACTTTTTACTGTTGAGTGTGCTTTACATCCATACATGATGACTGGATGAAGGTAAATAGTGTAGAGTTTTATCTTTGATTCTTTTGATATTAGTCTTAAACATAATGGCAAATAACCTCTGCCGTTATTCTCAAATTTATCTCGTTGTGCATATTATTGCTATATTGTTGTGCGTTAATATTAACTCCCGGATATTTAATATTATCCACCTGTTCAAAAGTATAATATTACCTATATTGATATTTTGTTAATTGATTAAACGTCTGGTCATTATTATATACTTCATTAGGTTAGGTTATCTTCATTAATTTTTAGTTCTATTCTTTGGCTAGCGTCAGTTAATTTAAGTGATTTTAGATTAGGTCTAAGATTTAGGTCTTGAGATTTTCCCAAGATAACAATATCATCGGCATATGCTAGTAGAATCCTGTTCCCAGCTAGTTCCATGGATCTTTCCTATCTCTTATAACTTGTTCTAATTCCGTGTTCAATAGTAGGTACTTAAGACAGTGCGTCTCCTTGTTTTAGCCTTGTCTGTTTTTACTTCAATACTTTTGAACGTTTCACCCAGATAACGTACTTGACAAATCATATTTTCATTACAGATTTTGATTAATATCATAAGTTTTGAGGGGATTCCAAAATGTATGAGTATTGTCTAAAGTTGATTCCCGTTAATGCAGTGATAGGGATAGGGTTGCTTAAAGTTAATAAATATCAAGAGTAGATCTATAATAATAATAATAATAATAATAATAAGTTTTATTTCCATAAAATACGCATTACAATGGTATAATATTAGAATACGGTTAAGTTATGCAATTGATGGATCTCCACTGTAGGTAGCAATTGATGGATCTCCTCGAAAGCCTGACTGTGCTAGAAGAGAGAGTTCCTTAGGTAATAATATGGTTAGAAGTAAATTTTAACTATAATAGAATTTGACAACAGATGAACTTAATGTACTTAGTTAAAAAAAAACTTACTAAAATAAAGTATTAACATAACTTTTATAAATTGAGAAATTTTTGAAATTATTTAAATTTAAATCACGATCACAACAAAACTGTATAAACTTGTATTTAGGACATTGCTGTCCAAAAACTATTCTCATTTTATGAACAATGACATAAGATTTAGATTTAAGTCTTTTGTTTTAGTCTTTTGTTCTATTTCTTCCAGGTTTGGTTCCGGGATTTTGGGTTCTACGGTGTCTCTTATTACTTGTTGATTATCATTATTGTTATTCAGTAGTCTCTCAAAGCCCTGAAGTTACTGACCATCTGCACCGAAGCCGATAGTAAATTAATATCAACATCCTTCATTATTGAAGCACGCGCCTTAAAGCCATCTTTAACTGACCTGAATTTTTCGAAAAACATTTGTGAGTTCTTTTTGTATGTCTCCATCTCTTCTAGAGCTATTTTTTCTGAGAGCCATTTTTGTTGTCTGATTATTGTAAATAATGATTACTGAAATTAGTACCATCTATAAATAGAGAAATATGTACTAAAATTTATGAGAAAAAATTACCATAACACATCCAAAGTTATAAAAAAGGGGAATTCCAAATTGAATCGTTGTATTTTAAAAGATATACAAAATGTTTGAAATATTTTCTTAATTAAAAGCCACAGTTTAGATGTTTTTTCCCGCTCAAAAAACTTGTTATCAAAAACGAGTAGGTACACTAAATACGGATTTTTTTATTTCACACCTATAATTGTACAGATATACAATAATATATTAATATACTAATTTAGTAATATTTGATTAGTATTAATTTTAATTATAAGATCATAAAATACCAACTAGTTTGATCAGGGTTACTTAGGTTATATATATTCATTTTTGTGGTGCACAATATTATGTATGTTACTATTTTATTTGAGAAGATTGAAAACGTACATTTTATAATTCTATGAATTTTGAATTATAGATGAAATATTCTAGTACACTTGATGAGGAATCATTATTTTTGATCCAAACACTGTTTTTCAATATAAAAATACAATCCTATTCATCACGTTATTTTTCAAAGGGTATGCGTTTTTACCTTCGTTTTAAGGTAAAACGAATTTTTCGATTTTATTTCAAAACGTTCCATTTACAATGTAAACAATATACTTTAAATAAAAGTTCAATGCATAATATACTATACTTCATTCGTTATTTATCAAAAGTTTACATTTCCATTACTTGGCAAAAAACATTACTTTTCACATTATTTTTTTTTATATCTGAATTCAGCAATTAATTTTTTTTTCTAAAATTGAATGTTAATATTTTTTTTTAATTTATAACACCAAGCAAATTATATTTTATTATATTTTAAATATTTTACTTTAGAATTCCATTCATGAAATTTGTTATTTAGAACTCTACATTATTTAATTTTTAGGTAACAAAATTTAATTATTTTGATTGATAATTAATTACAATACGTGATACTGATACCTAGATATTTATGTTGACCGTATCAAACATGCCACTCAATTTTTTTTTAAATATCAACGTTTACAATATCGACGTTTGATTAATTTTTAATCTTTTAATGTTACATCATGTAGTTACTTTTAAATGTTGTCTATTATTATTTTGCTATTGTAGCAGGTAGTTATGTATTATATTATATGGATAAAATATGAAAATAACATGAACAAAAACAAATTCAAATGTGTTTGATCGTATTTAAAATCAATTGATATAAATGAAAATCCTTGTATCCTCGAGAAAATCTTATTCAGTGTTCGAAAATTAATACAAAGAATTTTATGCAAAATACATTTTTATAAAATTTCAACCTGCTTTTGAAAAAAATGATTCTAAGATTACCGACTACTACATTCAGGGTAAACAAATGTTTATATCTCCAACCTATGAAAGAGAATCAATTACTGAAAATGTATATACTCAACAAGCAAGCAAACTAAGAAAATATTTGGGTTCAACTGCAAGATAACTGAAAAAATTAGGTATTTAAAATCCCTAAGCATGACGATATAACAAAATTATTGAAATTGCTCACAATACTAATTGTGCACAAAGTAAATTACTATTATTATGATTAAAATAATTTATAGAATGTTATAATCATTAGATGATTGTCAACAATATGACGATGCTAAGAACTAATAAGTTCAAAAGTTTTGGTTTTTTTTTAAAATAATTATTTATAAAATATAATATTTTTATTAAATATTCACTATTTAGCATATTATAATTTGTATTTCAAATATTAATCTTAGTCTATTTATGTATTTAATTATTTAACTGACATAATGGTCAATAGAACAGTACAGTATATACAGTATACCTATACAGTATCTGCACATTGTTAGCAATTTAATTAACTACAATTAATGAAGAACAAAATAAATGCATTAACAAATAATAATAATATAACAGTTGATAGGAATAATGATAAGAAATTATACTAATAATTATAATTATAATAGAAAAAGTTAGAAAAATTGAATATATTCTCATTCCCTAAAGACGTATTTTAAGATGAGCTCATACACTGAAAATAAACTCAGGAAATTAGATTGGAAGCATCCACACACCCATTAATTAATTAATTCCTAGAACAACAATGTGGCTTCCACTCTCATATCTACTAGAGAAGTAGGTACATATAAGAGCTTATTCATAAATAGACTATAATCATGCGGTGGTTGGTGGGAATGGTAATTTTTAAAATGTAAGCTTCAGAAGAATATAAACCTCTTTGGACTAGCTCTAAGTGAGAGAAGTCAGCCTCCTTGAAGGGGTTCCGAGGATTGATTAATACTCCCAAAGTTACCAAATATAAGATACCTAACAAACAGCTTGGACAGAACATGACAGCTTGAGACGTACGTATTACAAATCTCCATAATAGTCTTGATAAGGGAATATAATTCAAAATCAGTTTTTAAAGAATACTCAAGTACTGGTAGATAGCATGGTCACAAAAATACTTGAACCAATAATCAAGTTCATATAGTTATAATACTACTCCTATCAAAATACATGTATTGGCTTTTTCTTGAATTTAAATTTAACCTCATAAAGTTCAATAACAAGTAAAATGCATCTAACCTGTTCTGGAGGGTTACACAAACAGTTACAAACCCAGTTTTTCTGATAAGCTATAAAGTCTAATACTCTAATCTATCTGTAAACATAAGAGACTTATAGTCTGGGATAACCAATTTAAGTCCAAAAGAGTCTAACAGAGAGAAAAGCAGTGGAGATAAGTCATCCTTGAGGAACACCTGGGGAAACACTGACGACGTCACTTTTACATCTTAAGACTTTAATTTATTGGACTCTACCAGATGAGTATGATTTCAACCAGGATAAAATAAGCTAATCATTTTTTATTACAGATATTTAATTTGAAATTTCGTTGAAAATGGCTTAATATTATTTCAATGGTTAATTATTTTTAATCGTTTAAAAATCTGTAAAAGCTCAATGCAAATGATTAAAATTGTACGTGGTATATTATCTTATACCAATTGACATCATGGCACGACCTGTTTACACATTCATCATTATAACAATTTAATTTTGGATTAATCAATATCAGATCATATAAATTAATAATACAAACTGTAAAGATTTTTTTTGTTATCTTAAGTACCAATAAAATTAACAAATCTAGAAAACCTATTGCTTTGTTAAAAAAAAAATAGGTATTTAAAAATAGAAAATGCCAAATAGTATGAACATAGAAATTGAAAATCTTATTTGCTTCAAAAAACCATCACGGATTATCACCAGACAATCTTAAACTTATCAATGAGTATAAAAATCCCAATGGAAGGCACTAAAAATATGAAATGGGAATTTATCGAACGTGCGGGACGCCGGGAAAAAATAAATAAAACCCGATTTATGATAATATATTTTGTCTATCGAACTCTCTTCATAAAATGTATAACATTTTAGTATTCGTTGACAGTACCCTCGTATTACCGTGGTCATAAAAACTTGGAGATAAAAAAACGGTGTCTTAAAAATTTGACGAATTTGCAAGTTCGCGCCACGTTTTACATAAATGATAGTATAACGGTTATAAACGGTAATAGTGATTACTTTGCACCGGAGTTTTGTGGTCGTCCACGACCGTTTTCGGTTGGTATACAGAATAATAACAATAACAATAATTAACAATAATTATTAAAACAATGTTATGGCACTCAATCATCCAAGTTCGTCCAAGATTTAATTCTTAATAGTTTCACGTGTATGCGTGTGCCAGGTGAGTTATTTTATTATTATTATTATAATGTTAAAGACTCTTCTACAGACGATAGGATATTCTGACGAGATGTTAGAGAGAGAGCACAATTAATATGAATGTACGGACGGGTAAACGTCATAGATATACTATACTATGGGGTCTATTTTAAAATATATTAATACATATTGACAATAACGTAAGCAATACATATATTATAAATTTATAATATTATACTATATTTATATATAAACAGGCAAGAGTAGTAATTTTATGAATAATTAATATAATAATGTTATTTTGATTATTACCTACCTACGTCATAACCAATACCGTGAAAACGATCGTTAACATTATTTAATATACGGGGGTAGGTATGTACAATAATTATAATAATATACTATATACTACTATATTTACTAAGTACTAACTCAGTCACATTTCTTTTGATTCGTGAACTGACACACAACCCACTGTATTATATAATTCATTAGGAAAGCGGAATAATTTTAATATACCTAATATTGTTTTTTTATACTGAGTATACTTGCTAGTACGTATACCTGCCTAGTTGTTAGTAGTTAGAACCTATACAGTATACACGAATATTCGAGGATGTACAATAATTGTGATGATTTGAATTGAACCGATTTCAAAAACATTTTATAGTTCACACACATTTTGCGACCTAGAACTTAGAAGTTAGTACTTAGAACATAATATTTCTACTTGAGTGTTTATATAATTTTGATTTTATTATTTTATACCATTGAGTATATATTGAACTCGATAATAACCTACCTAGTGAGTATACTCTTTGTTAAGTAAATAATACTAAGTTAAATATTTAATATATTCACTTATGAGTTCACTTATTTTATTGTGTATGATAAATCGGATAATAGCATGATGTCTTTAGTTTATGCGATGAGTAAAAATATTTTACTCAAATTGTATAAACGATTTTCTCCTATGTATCCCTTCTATAGTATACACTGTTAATCAAAATGTGTACCCATTCAATAATTTTTTTTCACCCTGTATACTAAAGAAAAAAACAGAATTTGTTTGGATACTGGATAGGGCAATTGATCAACAAGGGGAGTACTCATTTGCATGTTTGGTTGTTTGAACCTTGACAACTCATTCGGCAGGATGCCATCAAATCCAATATTCAATAAATTTCCTTCAACAACTGATTGTGGACTTTTGTTCATTATACAAGTTATGTTTCGAAACCATGCATGTTCTATAAATACAATTTTGCTCTTGAACATCTAGACTCAAGAGAGCCCCGATTTATAATAATATATATTGTATAGGTACCTCCTAATCGTTCAAATTTATAATAATATTATAAGTGTAAAATAAAATATTATGTTATATACTTTTAAAAAGTACATAATATGTAGATTTAAAAAGTATTCATTATTTAAGTTATACTCACAATATACGACACATTACACATGTCATGTATAAACACTACTCATACATAATAAAAATGTATGTTGCTATTCATTCGAAGGCAATAGACTTAAAAAACTACTGGACCGTTTTCAATAAAAGTTAATTGAATAGATTCCTTGAAACTTGAAGGGTGTTTGTAGCTTATTTTTTCAACTAATATAGGTACCTAACCAAAAGGTAGGTAAATGGTAAATCACAGATGATTTTTTTTCAGCACACTAAAAATAATAAAATGTTTCGTTTATATAAATGGTGGTAATTGTTTACGTCATATTATATTAAAAGAAAATATTTGTCATGGCAATATAATACATTTTTTTACAAATATATTTATAAAAAATAAAAAATTTTGGCACGGGCAACGTGAGGCGGGACATCTAGTAATTTTATATAGGTAATACTATTTAATATTGTTTTAATTACATAATTAGAATGTATATCACAATATTGATAAGAATATTAACGTTAGAAACGGTGTCAGATAATTGGTGGTAATAAAGCTGAGTACTTACTACTTATATGTTAAAACTAATAGTAAGGTAGGTAGGTGGCAAACTACCATAAACAAAAGTATGAAATATATATTTAAAAGGTGATTATTACAGTAACCACCGCTTTTGAACAGTAAAAAAGGGTAGTCATCATCATAACTTTTCCCTTCAAAGAGTTAAGTTGTATACATCTTTTGTGTTATTAGCGCAGTAGATATTATGATCGGTTTATTGTATCAAACGGAGCTAGTCATACTTAGCATTATAATTGTATTTTTCTCGTATTTATAATTATCATTGAGATCTATAACTGAAAGACGATTTGCATGATTGATTTCAAATCCTAGGAAATGTAAAACTGCAACATAATAAATACTAATTTTAAGAACTTCTTTCTCGCCGTTACTGTCTATCGAACTGTTCAATATACATACCTATAAATAAATCACCGTAGACAATGCCTCGATATTTTACATATTTTTTTTTCTCTCGACCAAAAGGTTTTATTGTTTCATTACATATACATTTACTCACTTTTGACGATCATGCTCCCATTTTACACCACCCCGCGGACGAATACCCAATACTGCGAGCTAGGTATATCGCACCACGCATGTCAGGTCGGTTTTAAATTTACGTCGCTGACAAATAAACAAACAACCAAACGAAAAAAGGGTACGGCTGCTAATTGGGGCTGGGGAGACTGCCCGCCACGATGCCCTACGAATTCCGGCGAGTGTATTGTTTTTACGCGGTCGGTGTGGCCGATTTGTCGTCGTCGAAATCATAACTATATTATAATATTTTAATATGCGCCTCCTACGCGTCCAGATCCAATCAGATATTCGGATTCGCCGATAATTGAAGTAACAACAAAATTAATGCACACATTATTATATTAATTTTATCATAATATTATGCGCAAGCCCACGCCGTGAGTGCAGTCGTCCGACCGGTCGGTTAGATGCTGACCATATATATCGCGACGACGACCGTAATAATAATGCTCAATAGTCATAATAATAATATATTAGGTACTTACCGAGGACGATACTTATATTATTAGGTATATCATCACTCCTCGCATACCACGATAACGGTAACAGGGACCGTGGTTGCGTCGGCTCTAATTGAAAATAATATTGTAATGTTCTCTACGTTTCTCGGACGAGATTACAACATATCGAGAGACATCCGACGCTATATTATATTATATTATTTATATATGTATATATATATATATATATATTTTTATTATTGAACAAAGTCCTCGGCAGCTGTGGCCATTGCACGGACATATATATGTATTATAAATAACATTACGTGCGTCTATGGGAAATTTGTCGACCGCGGGTGACTAAATTAATGAATCGCTGTTCGCCACACCTTCTGATGGTAGTCATAATATTATAGTGTGTCAGTGAACCGTGTAATATTATAAAATATTATTATTATGTGTACGGAAACAATTAGGAATTATAGTCGTTTGGGAGGAACGAGCAATAATTTTACCAACAAAATGTGTTATTTACAGACCTTATAACTTTTCGAACATCGTGCAGTCGTTTTGCAGCAGACATTGAAACATTGAGAGTTGTTTTGTTCGAATATAAAATACACAATAAGATTTTTTGACCACTATATTGAAAAATACAAAACAAAAATGCGCGTCGATTCCACAAAACGCCGTTACCTACGATTAAGTATATTTGAGATTCTGCAGTTCGTCTCCAACTGCAGTTCATCTCAAACTGCGGGTGCAATCCCCGTATCCGAATGGCATATAGGAACATATTATAGAGAAATAAATAAATCGTCCATAATAACCGGAAGTCCGGAAGTAGTTGTTAAATATTTAAGAATTGCACGGTAAGTAGTAAATTCGATCAAAATTGATCGAGGAAATAATGTGAGGGATGGAGGTCAACTTCACCTAAATAATATCTTAGCCATCCAAGCCCTGTTGACGAGTAACATTTTCACCTTTAACGATTTATATGTCACCACTGTCAGAGCAAAGTCTGGTAATCCAGGATTTTCGTCATAGTGTCCGTGTTTAGTAACAATAATTAAAGAACGGATGATGCCGACAATACGCTCTAATAAAAATATATTAAAATAATATATATCACCATAAACTATTGCAATATATACTTTATACCTGAAAACTCGTCACTTGTATTGATTTTAATTAAAGAAACCATTTTAAAAATAAATGCTGATTTATTCAAACCGATTTTAACGGTTGTATAAAGACAGGATTAAATTTAATTTGAAAAATTTTTTTTTATGGTCACTCATCAGATAAATCAAATCAGACCAAAAAAGTGTTCTAATACTATATGGTTTTGATAGTTAATTTTTAATTTAAACTTTTCAAGACATTTTGTCATTTCTTTTTCGGATTAGTGTGTTTAATGTAACGAAATAAATATTTTATTATTTGCGAAAAATATTTTTAAAAAAACTCAAACATCAACTTCTCCTGAAATTGAAACTTAAAACTGATATGAAAAGCCCTAGATAATATTTTATATATATTTTTATTTTAATTATAATATCTTTTTGCTTTAAAATCGTTCTGTATAGAATTATATATCACAAATCTGGTGTGCTTCATCTTGCTGATTGTTTTTGTATGATAAAGTAGCTATATACACGCCTAAGCAATGACCTATAATAGTACAGGTGACACGGAGCCTTTTGTAAATCATGTTCAAATAATATTAAATGCCAGTTAACATACATTCAAAGTTTAATTGCTCTTAATATTTTATTAATATTGCCGATATTGAGTTTCATAAAAACGATTTTGGAGATATTATCATATTATTCAAATAAATAATAATATTATGTTTAATTTTCGAATATTTAAAAAATTGATTTAATTTAATTTTGTAAATGTCTCGTTTTAGTGGTTTTTTCCCAACCTATTTTGTTGTCATGGTTACTCATCAACAAAAACACATGTGGTTCATAGATTTTCATTGTAGAGGAAAAATTCCGAGTAGTATGCTATGGTTTTTTTTTTAACATTTGAACATTGATAAATACCATAATTAGTTAATAGGTACAATTATAAAGTGTTAAAAATAAACTTAAATGCAAATACCTATCATCGTAGAACAATAAGTTATATTTTTAGGTTGCTTTTATCCTTTAAGGCTCGGGGCTGTACTGCTCAGGCACGTTTCGCATGCCTAAGGATTTGGTAACAAAGTGAAGTATCTGTAATGCACGTACACCAATATTTCGATCATTTTTCTAATGAGAAATCCGTTTGTAAAGTGTGAACTCAGTGAGTTGTATAAACTATATAAGTATTATGTATCACGGTAATATGTATATGTATATATAATATATGGGTAGGTATATTCGAAAACTGAAACAAATAACAATAACAAAAATGTCACAACGTAGTTTATATTTAAATGTTTTGTGCACGTTTTCGTCGAGAAAAACTTAAACACAACAGTAATAATAATAATAATAATGGTAATACATATTCTCGGGTAAGGGTGTATAATATACGAGTTGACTGGACGAAATCAATTGTTAAAATGTGGAACAATACACTTCCTTTGTCCCGAAACGGTCATAACAAATGTGTATTATATTATTATTATAATATAACGTTATGAATATATATTAGGCAGGTTGTGGCAAAATGACCGGGAGTTGTAAAGAGTTTTTAAATAATGCCCGACTGCTGCAATTTTGGGCAATTTAAAATAGAACGCGTGATAATGGAGACCGATTTATCGCGGCCGGCAAGGCGTGAATATTAGATAAAACGGTCGTATAGTTCGGTTTGTATATGTTTTTAATACCTATATAATTTGCATGTATTATTGTCGGCATCGTCGTCGTAGGGTCGGACGAAAATAACAATATTTTTTAAAAAAATTTTGCAAAAGACGTACCGTGCAGTTTACGATTATATTATATTGTGTATCATCCCTATAGGTACTTAAAGGTATTGTAGAAATGGAAATCGTAATAAGCATGCGAATAGCATAATAACTATGGAAATTATATTGTCTAGTTTAACAATTTATTTTATGCGGTTCCAATATAATAAATTGGAAAATTATTATCAAGCAAAATGGCAGGGATTTCCAAATAGTTTTTGAATAATGCCCGACTTCTGAGACTGGAAAATTTAAAATAGAAGATCCCGTCCACTTGATAATACTGACCTATTTATCTCGACCATAGACTTATTTATATATGGACTGCGCGTCCCCCTTACCCTACTATGAACTCAATCACGGAAGGGGTACATTTTCAGGTTTGAATTTGAGAATTTTTTTAACTGCAGCTGTTTTACCAACTATGAGGATTTTTGTATTCAATTTTTAAGTTTAAACGTTTCTGGTTTTACTTAATTTTTTGTTTGTTTTTCCAGATGTTTTTAAAAACTAAAAGGAGATTTTTACTTTTAGCCACTCAATTGAAAAACTAGATTCACTTTCCTACCAGAAAAGATGCTGTCAAAGAAATTTTAAGCATTTTTAGTGTCCCAAAAGGTGATGATGGACACAAAAAAAAAACTAAAAAACATTAATAATTGTAAAAATAATACACTCGCCACTCCACTCAGAATCTATTAATAATATTATTATATTAAAATGAATTACGAATTTATTTTACACATTAATAGTACCTGATTAAAAGAACACCACAAAATGGTCGTATAAAATTAATAGTGATACCGATACGTCATATAGTTTAGATAATATATTAGGTTTGAACATATTATAATTAGGTATTTCACAATTATATTCGAACTTGGTTAAGTTGAACCTTTTTAACTGGAAACCTGCGATACCTCTAACTTTTTAGCCGATCCCTAGAATTTCCTTTTAATGTGTTATCCTTGGATAACTCGAACTTTTTGGTCAGTTCATTCAACATTCGGAAAACCTATTCCGACCGTATTATAAATACTATATTATTATTTTAATAACTGTTGTATTTTTTTTTTTTTGTATACACTATTATATTATTAGATAGGTACTATCGATTTTCTACGCAATATCATACATAACTGGAATTTTGCTCGAAAATTCTAGCCTATAATATAGAGTTCTATTCTTTCTGGAGATTTTAACACTGTAAGAAATAAAACGGAAAATATAACAGACGCTTATAACCATATTATGTACATGTTTTGAAGTATACATGTTGTGGCAGTCACTTTTGAGTCAAAGGAAAATCTCGAAATCCGGTCAAATTTAATATAGGATGTACGTGAAGTTGGTCCCTCAACGTTATCTGATCGACTCCGGACCAATGCCAATATTTTGTAACTCATTTGTTACTGTTTGTAACACACTTTTCAGAATTTGTAACTCTTTAATTTGGATGCTATCAAAATTTTTCGGATGGTGGGCCAACTTCACGTAGCTCTCGACTTTGTCTTATCGACTCCGGACCAACGCCATTCTTTTGTAACTCATTTGTAACACACTTTTCAGAATTCGTAACTCCTTACTTTGGACGCTTTAAAAAAAATTTGGTGGGGGAAATTCACATAGCTCACAAGCGTTTATAAAGTTGCTTCCCCTCCATATGGACATAAAGTAGACATCAAAAAAAGATTGCAATCCCTCACTCCGGAGGTTTTTAAACATTTTTATTTTTACTAACTATTTTTTTAAATTTTTAATTGGGTGTTATTTATTTTATTATTGTAATCAAACATTTATATCTATTGTATTTAATAATTATTTTCATTAATTAATTTAATCCAACTAGTTTTTAGAAGTTCTTAATTTCACCACAATAAGCTTTATTAATTGAGGGGAGGCAAATTCACGCAGCCCCCTCCCATTGTCTTCAACCAATTCCAAATCATATATTTTGAAAATAATTTTTTTCACCCATTCTACAGACAATTTGATTTTTCGACGACAGTACCATTACCACGGGAAAACTATTTTTTTCTACATAGGTAGGTAAGTTAAAAAAGATAATCATAGAACCTACTGATTACGATGTGTAAATAAATAATATATCGATTAAGTCAGAAATTTGTTTATTTTTTTTAAACTTTCATTTATTGTGTTGGAAAACTATGACTTGCTGATTATGCAACTTGTGATTTTACCAACTGTGGGGTATCATATGCAGGAATCAACGAGTACCTAAATCTAAATGGACCAACCACGTTCAATACCAAAATTTTTTAAATAATAATATTGTTTATTTTACGATTAGTACAATAATTTTGATTAAACAATAGTAAATAGATGTATGTGTACTACAATCGTTACAGTACTAAAGTATATGATTACGTGCGACCGACGACAGTAACTACAAAACGTTGTGTATATTCTTTCATTTCTCATAGCAAGACATTTTTTTAAATTATTTTATTTTTTATACAGATAGGAATGTTCAATAACATAGGTACACAAATTAAAAATTAAATAAAAATAACAATACATAACTTGAAGCTGTCTTACGAGCTTTAAATTGAGCCCCAATTGAAGTCTCTATCTTAAAAATTACAAAATACAACGGTTCAAAAAAAAAAAAAATAAAAAAAAAAATTAGTGTAGGGAAATACTTAACTTTATCAAGACAAAAATTACAGTGGGTGGGCAGCTAAAAAAAAAAATAATATAATAATATTTCGAGTAAGTCTAATATATTTTATTAGGTTAGGTTAGGTTAGGTTCTATCTTACTTTACCGATGAAGCAAGCTAAGAAACGAGACTATTTCGAAACACTTATTTATATAACGGGTTGAAGGAATATTAGTATTTTCATAGAATGTGGGTAGGCCTCAGTGATAGTACAAAACAAATGTGATATGACACACATGAACATATTATTATGTACCTCAATTAAGACATAACATAACATATAACATCAATAATAAATTATCTAATAAATAATAAACATTGTGTGACACTGACTAGTTTCGTAGTAGCGCAAGTTGTTTCTATTATAGGAACCTAATAAGTGCCCGACTGCATACAATTTATATACCTGTCATAACCATATACCTAGCATACAACCTCTATACTATATCATAATAATTCAAGAAAAGTCGTATGCAACTTTTTTTTTTGTAGGATTTAGGAAAATCACGCACTGCCAAAAACAAAATAAGTTCATTGCAATTTTTCCATTTATTTTTTCATAAATCGGCTGTCTAGTTTAATTTAATATTATATATATTTAATAATATGTAGATACCATACATGTATAATTATTAATTTATACGTATTATTTTACCTATACCTTTGATGTATTTTATCATAAGATATGTTCATACAATATGTGTACGTATAACATAATATACGTTTATATAGATGTGTCTGTGTGCGTGTGTGTGGGTGAATTTGTATGTTTGTTATGTCTACCTACGCCGCTTTAGTACTTCATAACCAATAGTCGATTAATGTTTACACACGTATTCGATGGGTTAATTTGTTTTCTCTGCTTTGACTTACCTGACCTTTAACTCACGGTTAACTTAGGTAGTTTGTGTTCTGTGTGTGATGGCTGTTGTGCTGTGTAATAACAATACCGACAATTATAATAAAACGAGAGTAGTAACAAAAGACCAGACACTATTCAATATTTTATGTTTGTATATTATATTCGGATTGTGTTTTAACGTATTAAAAAATTAATATTTTTTTGATAAATGTTGCCTCCGAGCGATGTGCAGACGATGAGAAATCTATATTACACAGTGCGTGTTATACTGATATAGTTTGTAGGTTCCTAACTCAGTATAATAAATTACTAATTTGAAATTTTAGGCAACTCGAGTAAAACCCTGTCTCCTTGAAATGTACCTTCTTCGAAATAAAATCGTTTATGAATAATATATTCCCTTGTATTTTTACCTATGTTAATAATATTGTAATTCATACGACATCAATTCATCAATATTATGTCATTAAGATAATCATTTATTGACGTTTCATAGTGGCTGCTGCAGTATTTTCATTCAATTGTTTCCATAAAGTGTATTATTTGTGTAAGTAAAAAATAAATATTATAATAGATTACAAAGTTAAAGGTAGGCTATAACAAACATTTGGCTAAGAATAAGGAAAATTAATTGAATTTAATATATATATCTCAGTGGTTAAATTACCTACTCGAAGAGGTCCATCGCTGAATGACTTCCCTCGTCATGTATTTTGTTTGTATAAGTCCATGTACAGTCATCGCTTTTACGGTATTGTATTTATAAATACATATTGTACATTTAATAGCAAAAAAATACCTACATAATATTTTATTAAATATATAATTGTTTTTAACAATTAATTATATTTATTTTAATCATATTTAGGTACCTATCTAATTTATTAAAAACTAATAATTTCAAATAGTAGTAAGTCAAACATTTCCTGTGTTATAACCCTCGACTTCTGATTTTTAAAAACCTACTGGCCAGTAATCAATACAGTAAAATATTTTAATAGGCTATTTATAACACATTGAATCACGATAAATTAAGAAAGGTTACATTTTGGTTGTCAATTACGTTTAATATTTGTTTTATCTATTATAGTTTAGAACACACCTAATTATTATACCATCGATATATATATGCCTGCTATTATAGTTCCAAATTAGTATAAACACACTTCAGGGGATAGGGGGCTGAGTCCCTCCCAAATTAAATTATTACCTTTATATTGAATATAATAATAAGTAATTACCTATTTAAAAACATTTCAACCTTTACAAAATGTACAAGGAGAAAAACTATTGGTGATAAAAATATTGGTGTTGCTGAAATCTACTGATATTTCTATTATCTAGAGAAATTAGCATTAATAATATTCATGTTAGCTGATACCTGTGGGCGTTATTCTGCATCGTAAATTTCAAAATTTCTGTTTGACCTTCCCCAGGTTGGACCTACCAGCTCCAATTGTGAATCTAAATCATCCAGGGAACCCCTCAAACACATACAAAAAATGTAATCATAATCGGTCCAACCGTTTAAGAATTCATACAGGACTTACAAACAGACATTAATTTATACATAGATCAATTTATAGATTTATAGATTTGGTATTTATTACATCTTATTTTAATTTGAAAGTAAGCTATCCAAATGTTAAAGCCAAAATTATATGAATTTTCCGATCGAATCTATATGACTCAAGACAAACTGTCACAATAAATTTTGCATTGTGATCGTTCTTTATATTTAACATTACATAGAAAATATATGTATAAATATTCATGTCCATTTTAAAAACGAGTGAAATTAGGCGTCCGTTGCACAACAATACTCATTTCATCGTCATAATGACAAACGTATAAGAAAGTTGTGAAGGTACCAAAAAAAAAATGTGAACTAATTATTATAGTAATCGTTTGTACAAACTACCTGGTAAGAATTTTGTCGGGAGGGTAAAAAACAAAACAAAAACATTTTAACAGTAGCCATCAAAGTAGAAACATACAACAGACACTTCAGTAATATTTTTTAGTCGAATAATTACGCTTAACATTGTATTCGAGTCGCTGTCGTCCGGTACGCGCACATTTAGCGCACATTTATATCGGACTGATACTTTTGTCTTTCGAAGCTGGCTTTATTGCCACGCCAAATGTTGCCATATACACCCAGCTCATATAAAAACGTTTCTCGGCCCACGAGTTGCACTGAAAGTGTTGTTCATCCGAAAAAAACTGCAAACAAAAGCTTTTTTTTGTAAATGTTTATAGTTCATTAAATTTTGACGGAGACGCGCCTTCTGTAGGTTAGGTTTATTGATTTAAATTTTTGTATAGACGTTACATTAACCGATGGTCTCGATCGGTCGATTAAATTATTGATTATAAATACTATTCATATTTTTATTATTAACATCATTATTCATTTGGTAGGTAGGTATTATAATCTATTTTTTTTCCAACGAGATTATGCTGTTTTGAAGGCGACAGAGCAGATAATGCGAGCACCCAGAAACTCGTAACTGCCAAAAATAGCCGTTTGCTTGACTTTGCAAATTACAAGTTAAACTAAAATAAATAAATAAAATAGAAATATTCACCAAGAATAATAACTTTGTGAAGTTATATATTATTGACAATGAAGTGAACAGGAAATTGAATACAAATTGAATTTTCCGAACGTTTTTGTCACCAAAGACGATGGTAGAATTTTTTTCACAATATATGCAAATACGATTGTGACAACTATAATTGAATTTGTGAGTATACATCGTTGCTAAATTCACATACCATTTTTTTGTGCATTGAGATTTTTTTTAATAAAATATATCTACACTTTTAAATCAAAGTGATAAATTATTACAAACGCCCCACGCCCCCACCTAATTGTATCCACAAATGTTCATACGAATAGAAAATGATAATATAGCGTAGAAAGTTAAACGTATACCTATCAAAAGTTGTCAACATGGATTTCAAATCGTATGCTCACGAAGAATTTACATAATAATTAAACTCAAGTATTATTTTTGTTTCTTAATCATTAAGTGATAAGTTTGGCTTGTTAATTTTTGTAAAAACACAATAATTACCTTATGGAATTTCTTGTGTCTCTAAGACGAGCAGTGTTTCTCAAAGAGTGCACTCAAATTTCAATACAATTTCTTCTGAACATTTATTATGAATTCTGATTATTGTCACGAGAAATGTTTTTGGGTTAACACTTTGAGGGGGTTATTTTGAACTCATTGGCCACTGACTTTAAATATCAGTCCATCAACACTGTAAAATAGGTTAATATAACTCCTAAATTTCTATGTGTGTGTGTCGTTAGATTTTAATCCTGTGCCGTGAAAAGTTGAACTATTTTATTTTAAAGTCCAAATTTATTTTAACAAAGTGCCGTCGAAACAGATTTGTAAGTTACTGTTTCATACAATATAATAATATATTGTCCACTTTATCTAACCACTTAGCTAGAACCTAAAATTCGACCAATCATAATAATATAGATAAAATAAAACTTCAAATATCATACGTCATAGCGTTTAACAAATAACAAAATTACTACTCTGCAATGTACTAAAATATTTATTATTTTTCGTTTTGTATTAAAACAATATGAATTAAAAACAAATGGTACGTAAAACCAATAATAGTGAAATAAGCTCAACTACTATTATAAATACAAATGTTTTCACATTCCTATTTATTTACTCGTAGTTGGTATGTGTGACAAAAAAATGCAACGTACCTTATATAGGTACCGAATGCATAGTAAATATTCTACAGATTTCGTGCTCCAAACGAGCGTAGAGATGTTTCGCTGATTTTGCTTTTTGTAAAAATTCTTACTGAGATCGCTGATTCAACATTAAATCAATACGATATCGATTGTAAATAAAAACAATCGCTGTGCATAAGCAATAAATCGATGGGTGAGCAGAAAATAAATTCCTTACAGACTTTTTATTTGTCCCGTGATATTCGTAGTACACTTTTCGAGTCGGTCTTCTCGGTAAATTTTCAGTTAACCACTTACCTACCTAATAAAATACCACTAACCATAACAGGTACGTTGCATATCTGAAAACCTTCTGAGTTCGTTATATTTCCCATTTTGTGGTCTTTTTGTTCCATACAATAGACATAAATTAGCGGTTAAATAAAAATAAAAATAACAAAAATGTTATCGGGTGAAATGAAAAATACATAAAATATAATGTATTGTCTTAACTTTTTAAATAACCCAAAGAATAGTTTTTATAAGTTTTTTTATTTAAAACTATAGAATGATTTATACAGAATATAATAATCAATTTAAGGCAGAAATGTGTTTAAGATTATAGGACTGGGCGTGTCTCAATTGCGTCCATGTCCATCGATAACTTTTTGTTATTGATATTTTGAGAATTTAATACTATATTTGACAGCAAAAACTATATTTTTATAACAACTTATAATAAAACCTATGTTAATATTAACATACGTAACATGATTTTCACTGTTCTAAATGAACAGGTCGGGCTTATTAAAACTCTGGTCGATTATAAGGCATTGATTTATAGGAAAATCTGAAATCAATTGTTTTATCCTCGGATAAGATGATGTTTAGAGAACGAACCTATGTAAAACATTAATTTACACTAAACTGCGGTCATTTTCACAGTTCAATATGTTTTATAACCTATGAGTTTTTCATATTTCATTTGGCAAATATATGAAATTAGAGAATTTGTAGTCGTTTAAAAAAGTTGCACAAAATAACTTGTATTGACTTCACATTGCGTAAAAAAAATAGTTTTATAAAAACTCGCATAATATACCAAGAAAACGACTGCAGTTTACAGTGATACAAGACTCATAATAATATTGAACAAGATATAATAGAAAGACTGTACAAATAAAATAACATTTATTCTAATAAATATAAAAAAAAAAAAAAAAAAATGTTTTTTATAGTTTACAGCAGAGCTCAAAGACAAATAAAAATCACTTGAAATAAATATTTTTACCAAACCAGTGTTAAAAATTATACGAGACATTATTTCGTTTCGTGTTATTTTTCGTTTGATGATATTCTATATAATTTACGTTTTGCGTTAAGTTTTGTTTAATTACGTTTAATTTCGTATATATCATATAATATTATTTTGTTAATCGTTATGTTTTGCTCTGTGGTATTTAAATATTTTGGTTTATCGCATTCTGTTATAATTACGTTTACAAATTTCAAACATTTTTTTTTTCAAATATAATGTAATTATAATTTTATAACATTTGCAAACCCTGGTTTATAGACGGTCAAGCTACAAATACCTTATGTTATATAATTTTTTATTTTTATGTTATAAAACTAAAAATTAAAAATTAAAAAATATATTAAATATTTTTGGGAAAATTCAAAATAGCCAATTTGTAAATATAATTGCAAAAAAAAATATAATGTTAAAAGCGATAAACGTTTAACTAAGTCAAGTAGTTCTTTTTTACAAATTTTATTTAAATTAATTTAAATCTAAACAAGTACTTTTTTCAGAATGGTATATTGTGAATTTTCACATGTATAAGTTAAAATCTTAAATCATTTATCATCCATATAATATAATTTTCGCATTTTTTTACATACGTTTGACTTGTATCGATTTTCATTTTTCATTTGTCAAGTCTTTCCGTTACACTCTGTATATTTTATAGGTACCTGTATATATATTTTAATATTTGCTGGCTGATAGCACGATCGAATGGTTAAGTTCGTCCGTCATTGGGTGTGTTAAATCGGTCGGTCTGAGCACGCGTGGCTCGATAAGTCTCGACGTTTAAGACGCCTATTATTATTATTATTATTATTATTTTTATTTTTATTATTATTATTGTTATACCATACCTATATAATATAGTTGGCAACGAGCACATTAACCGTTCAGTCGTGTAATAATATGGTTGTTATTAAATATTACAGACTGAGTGCGTGATGGCGTTTCACGTCTATTTTGAGAATGTGTCGACAATATTATATTCATATTATTATTATTATTATTATTGTTGTAATATTGTTGATTTAATAATAATGGTAAACGGACGTAACGAATCGGACGCCCGCGGAATCACTCGGTTAGCGATATCAACGACGACGACGACAGCGTATACGTTTTAATCGCATTATAATAATATTATTATTATTTTATATTGTGTTTTGTACAGTCGAACACGTTCAACACGTTTTACTCGTTAGACGGGCGCTGCGGATCCGCGGGTTGTTATTATTGCGACGTGAGGCCCGTGAATCACGACTCGTGAACGCGTATTAGCGAGCATTCGAGCAGCGTGTTTGTGTAGCTACTTATAGGTACCTATAATTTTATTATATTACTTTTTTACAAAAAGCAACAAAAAAAAAAATGGATGATGTGTGGCGCGTCAAAATAATTTAACTGATCCACATAATATGGTATCGCACGATGCTCCGCCGCGTCCCCCCAGGAGCGAGCGACCGGATATTAGCGCATGATTTGTTGCCGGGGGGAGGGGCGCTTGGGGGGACTTGGTCTCCCAAACGTCCGTCACGTCCACATCAAGTATAGTTGATGGATAATATTTTTGTATTTTTCTTCCTACAATATTTAAAAAATAATCTCGATAGTTCATAATAGTATTTTGTATTAAAATATTTAAAAAAAAACAAAAGTGGGCAGGTGGGTGTGCTCTGTGAAACGCGGTAAGTGTTGAGTCACAGCAGGGCCACTGTAATGGGTGTGTCAAATTTGAATTCGACGAACTATACAAAATATGGTTTTTAGTGGAGATAATGTGTCAGCTTAGACACTAGGATATTTTATATTATATTATTTTAGCAATAAATTAGTAATAATGGCTAGGTTGAATTAATTTTTTCAAAAATCGTCGTATTTTCATGCTTATATTATTATCATAACATGATCAGTGATTTTTTGGTCACAGTATGAATTACGTTTAAAGAACATTGTATAACTTTTTCAAGTCTTAGCTATAAAAATCGAACATTTTTTACATTTTATGCTATAAAATAATTTTTGAGTTTTCGTGATTTTTAAATTTAAACTTAAAATGCTCATAAGAAAAAAATCATGTCTATAATATATTGTAATTTTAATATTTTTAAAAAGCTATAACAACAACTTATGAAAAGCCTTGTATTACGTGTTTAAGATTTTTGACCGAACGACTAATTTTTTATCTAAAAGTTATAGAAAAAATCGTCGTTTTATAAGAAGCAGTGGTATACAAATTATAAATCATAAATATTATGTATTAATAAATAAGTAACAATTAATTGTATAATATTATATACCTAGTGAAAATTAAATAGTTTTTACATTTTATTAGTTTCTATAGTATGATAGGTAAGCAAAACGTTAGAAAAATCAGTTAGAAAAATAATGTACCCAGCCCAAAATATATTTATATTAAAAATAAATAATCAAAGATGATCTAAGATGATCCAAACGAAGTTGTTCTAATTTTTTGGTAACCAAGTTTCCAAACAATTATTTTAACATCAGGAATAATATTAACATTTTAACAAATGTTAGTATTTTTTTTTGACATACATTATGTTTTGTGCTGGGTAAATTATTTTTTCATCCGATTTCTTCTAACGCTTTGCGCATCATCCATATAAAAACGAATAAAGTGTAAAAATTACCACTAGGTATACAATTACTTATTAATACATAATTATATTTATGATTCATATATTTTCTTTGAAGTGGGAAATATCGAGTAGCGTGCTGATGAGTATGTCGCAAGATCGCCACTTTATATAAAATTACAATTTTCCTATTTTAATTTATAAAGTACTAAAATTCAAAATGTTGACCTCCCTAAATTACCAATTAGATCCAATTTTCTACCAGAAACTTCCATCGAAGGATCAGAGCATTTTTCTGCTAGACAAAGTTTTTCCAGAAACACAAAAAAACACACAATATCATTCGCTACGTATTAGACTATTAGAGCGTAGCTCAAAATCTAAAAAGTAATTGACTTATTGTTTTCTTGATATTGTATTTTTGATAGGTCATAAATAGAGAACGGATTTTTATCCAATTGCATATTTTTTCTTTTCACATTTTCGAGATTTTCGTCGGTAATGTTTACGTATTGTAGTTTGAAGCTAAGAGCAGTTTTTTTCATATTAACAATGTATGAAATAATATTTTGTCAAGCATACAATATAATAACAAATGTTGTACCCAGGCACCAAGTGATTATTAATTTTAATAATATTAGTACTATAAAATATAAAATCAAAAACTATTTTTTGTTTATTTAGCAGATACCTATAATTATTATAAGTTATTTAATTTTTTTTCAATTATTTTTGAGTCATTAGTTTATAAACTATTAATTGTGAATTTTTTACCATATTACACAATTTTAAAGTTTTTTTTGTTGCATAGGTATATTAGTTGCATATTTTCACGATATGTATGCATATTATATTATGACATATTTTGACATTTTCTAGTGTATACAAATAACGCAGATTTGCGCTCTAGTCATAAGTGATATCATTAAATAATAAACACTACGATGTATTTTGTAGTTTCTAACCTTTCTTATTTCATAATATTTTCAAACAATTATAGCTTGAAATCATTAAACCCATCAGCACAGCTACATGTGAACGTTCTTTTAGTCACACGGGTAACAAACTTATTGGATGATGTCAACACACATAACTCTATAGCCAGCATTGTTTTTCTTTTCCATCTATTACATAAATAGATCACCACCCACGACCCACCGATAGACCCGGATAATATTTTGAATTAATTTACAGAAAAAAGAATGCCATATTTCACTAATTTTAAAATATTTATAATATACTAAGATACAATTGTTTTTACTTTTATTTCGAGTTAAACTTTTAAGGAAGAGTGAGGACATGGTTTCTCACATCTCGTTTCTCTCATCTTATTTCTGTCAATCCTATATAGGGGGGGGGGGCTTAACTCCTTAAGTCTTCTAATCTAATTTGAGCAATTTATGACTATATGACGGGTTTTGGGTAATGATATTTAGGTACCTATGTATAAGTATTTCTGTTTTTTAGTGCCAACCGGTTTGAAACCGACGACGTGCAAACTACACCCAGGGGCAGATGCAGATACACTATTAAAAAGATACCTTTCTCGTTTATAAATTAGTAAGTGTAACAAAACTAAAAAAGGTGTAATCATTTGGTTTCTAACAGTATAGGTAATATTATAATATTATACATGTTTATCGTGTATCTATCACTGATTATAACTACGAGTATTTGATTTATGATTTCACTTATTATATAGGTCATAGGTGAATATTTTTGATTTAGCCTCCTCCTATTTTCATTCATAGATCCGCCCCAGACTACGCCCTACTCTGGTATCGATGACGAATAATAATTGTTCGTAGTTTGTCTTGAGTATTCGTCATCGGTGGCAATGAACGGCTAATTAAAAACCAACTTATAACGACTATTTGAATGAACGCAGTGCTTGAGAACCCACTTAAGCATTGTCATTGTCTTAATTTATTGCGTTGTTTTAGGTTCAAAAACATTTTTTAATGTTCACCAGGCCAGTTAAAAAAATTTTTTGTAAAAAATAATTTATCTACCACAAATGAACGATATTCTAAAATATGTAAAATTACATTTAAAGTTCCTATTTAAAAATGCAATGTATTAATATTTATGAATTATAATAAAAAAAAAAAAAGTAATAACGAAAACGATGCCGATATAATATAAAATATTAAAATTATAGTGTATCACGATCTGTCGAGAACAACGTCCACTTTTATACTATAGTCCAGGAGGGGAGGGGCTAGTACAGTAATACATATGTATCATAAGTAATAGCATATATTAACATACCTACATAATAATATTTCATACACCTTAGTCTCTGTGACTGATTTTATAATTGGACATGGTATTATTATAATTTACTGCACGGTAATAGCCCAATTTATTGACCACGCGAATTCACCAAAACTCGTTCGAAAAATACCTAAGCATAATACAAAAAAAAAAACAAAAACCACCTATCAAGTATGACATTACGGTTACAGAAGAGTGCTTATAGCTGGTGGTTGCGGTATACAACCCACATACCGCTGTAACCCTACCGGTCGACGAGTTTGTAGTCGTGTCGACGTACGTTATTATGTTGTCGGAGGGTCGATGGAATTATTGTTTATTATTATTGTTTGTCACCGACGACGCGTCTGTCTTAAATTACTGCAGCCGCAGTTTAGATACGGACCACGGGCGGTGACTGGTTCATTATTGTCGTCGTCGTCAAACGAGTGGGAACTCGACAATAGAATATTATGCTATAATGTTAGGTATGTTATTATTGTTGTATATACGACTATCGCGGTATCGTGAAAAAGAGGGAAGAGGCCTAGAAATAATTTACTAGAAGCCCTCGAACAACTCTGGTGCTAACTAGGTATCCGCGAGGTACCTGATGTCTAATGATTTATAAATATATATATATAAATAATAATTATATCATGATAATATATTATGAATAATTTATAATGATAAATAATAACCAAACAAAAATAATTATTAATAATAATAACAGTATTTATTATGGTTTCAATATTTTATTATAATATAATAATAATATTAAACTAATATACATGTGTATTGTGTTGAACGTGAAACGATAATAGTCGTCGGAATAGTGAATATAAATGTATAATATTATAATTTATAACACTATAGATCAGGTATGTGGGTACTGGGTACTTCGACCATATACGCGTTTGAATTAAAAATAACTAATACTTTTTCACTTCAGACAACATTAGAAATATTTCAATCGGACACGAATAACAATATTTTGAAAGTTATGAAAGTCTTAAATAATATTATAAATATTTAAAGTTTAAATATTTACTTTTTTTGGAAGGTGAATTCAGAGGAAATTCAAATCTACCTTAATGATTAAACACTGAGATAAAAATGTGAGTGATTGATATTGCCTCGCTCGACCTATCAACCTATTAAACATACCCACATACATATATATATTTTGACTTTGAGATCGATTCGACGAGTATAATATATTTTGATGTAGAAAATTTAAATGTTTAGCTTATCTATCAAACATTATCACATAAACACAATAATACAACAACTTACAAATATTTATGCATTTAAAATAAAAACTGTAGGTATAGTAATAAAGCAAAATTGGTTTAAGGGTGGGTAATATTATAATGCATTGATAATTAAATTACAAAGGCTTAAGATATATTCTGAATCATCATAACATTAAAGAGCGTAATATTATTGATTATTGAATGTCATTCAAATATTGAGTAGAGACGTAGAGTATATTATATAGGTAAGTATAATAGGTTGTGACGAAGAAGGATAGAATATTGTAGTAAGCCCCAGCCAGTTCCTTGTACTTGAACTCGGCTGTGCCACAATATAGTAGCCAACTCGCGAGGTTACCAGATGAGATGGTCAAAGGCTTGACTCAATTGTAAAATAATCGTAGACGGATTGTATTTCTACTGAATGTAATTTATTTAGTCAAACACTGAACGTTTATTCGTAAAATATTAAATGTAACAAAAATATCCTAAGTGCAATTTATGATTAAATGGAAATATTTCTAAGTCCAGTTTAATCAGAGAGTAGAGTGACGAGAAGGTGCTCAGAGTAGCTTGGTCAGATCACGTCTAAAATACAGGCTGTTTCGGGGTCCCTTATATATCCCGTTGGTCTCCCCCCAGCCACTGATAGCGCGCATCCGGGTTCTTGCACGTGCCGGATGCTTGTCTATTCTCAGAATGCTTATGCCCACGCTTTCCTGTCAGTGTTGTCCTTGTAATTCGCAGATTAGATATTTGCGCATATATTCTTATACACATAATAATATATATATATATATATATTATTATATTTCGGCTGTCTAAATAAAATAATAGTTCTTGTTTTCTTGTTTTCTTGTTTTCTTGATATTTGCATATATCGTGTTTTACCGGTTGCCCTTTACTTCCCAGAATGGTTGTTTTGCATGCCTTGTCCTTCGGACGCACCCCCTATGTTAGTTATACATTAATACTGTTGTTTTGGGTCACTGGCTCCTAACAACTATTACTGTTCCGGGTCACTGGCTCCTAGCACCTTCCCCCTTAAAGATTTATTTATATTGCTTAAACGATAGAAATAAATCCAAAAATCTAATAGTTCACAATAGTTCAATTACAAGTTAAACTTAACTTGTTTACAATTGGTATACATGTTTACAGATATTTTTAAAAAAAATTTTTCAAAATACATATACATTTGTTTACAACATAGTTACAGTGTTCGATATAGAATATATAATATAATTTTTTATGTATGCTTCGCATTTACATTAATACAGTGATATAACATAATATAATATAATATACTTATTTGGTGATTACAATATTCATACATTCATATTGGTTAATTTATTTGTGTTAGTATAATAATACAATATATCTGTTCTTTTAAATACAATAAAATATTCCTTATTATCTAAGTTAGTATATATATATTATTATATTTCGATTACTCCCATGTTTAATAATTATGATATTACTTTAATATAATCATGAATAATAGATTATATTAGTAAATATAAAAATACAATGATTATTAACTCCTTATTCTATTACAATATTTTATTATTATATATATTTTTATTATTTTTTTTCATATATATAATTACTAGTTACGTTATATGTTTAGAATGATTTCCCAACACTAATTTATCTTTATCTTATTATTTACCTCTTTTATTATTTTTTTTTATCAGATGTTTATTATCACACCAAACTTAGTCCCCAGATCTACTTCACTATTCACATCTCATGTAAAATATAATCTGCGACCAACTTTACTATGACCATCCTCTTACTATCTTGAGTCTCTATCTTACCCACTTGAACAGTTGGTTGGTCTCTTATAACTTTCAAATTCTCAAAGTATTTAAGCGAGTCATCAATTATT
Organism: Nasonovia ribisnigri; assembly: GCA_027563435.1. Classification (NCBI taxonomy): domain Eukaryota; kingdom Metazoa; phylum Arthropoda; class Insecta; order Hemiptera; family Aphididae; genus Nasonovia; species Nasonovia ribisnigri. Next base: position 995,810 of record JANEHU010004964.1, read on the forward strand.
CAAATGTTATATTCCTCACTTCCTCGTACCCTTCTTAACTACTATCCTGTTTCACTTAACATTACTATATTCATTTTTATTTCCTTATATATATTTATTTATTTATTTATTTTATATTTTTGTTATTTTTTTTTCTATATTATTATCATATATATTTTTTATATATTCCCACAGTAGTGTTCTTTATTTATTTTAATCAAATTTAAATCGCTATCTGTATCTACTATTATTTATTAAGTTTATTTGTCTGTATTAAAGCTGGGAAATGTTATATGATTTTGTTTAATTACTGTTGTGACATGTAAACATCGTCCTGTGACGTTCCTGGGTCGAAAATCTCGTGCACTAACCTGACCCCGCTGGGCTGGCGCACATCCCAGTTTTTCGCCAGATTTGCGTTATTACGTTCATTACGTTGCTTTGTAAAACAATTCGATATTTCATGACCAACTTTATTACAGTAACTGCAATGTAACGATCTATCACTATTAGAATTATTATTTAAATTCACACGTGTATTATTATTCGATCCATTATTATTATTTATCGGTTGTCTACTTCCGCTTTGTCCTTGTCTATTATTCTGACCAGATTGCCAACAATCTCGAGCAAAATGATTTTGTTTACCACAATTGTAACATCCGGTGCCACTTGCATTTCGATTAGAATTATTATTTCTCTGATTACTAATATTATAATCTTGTCTACCATATCCGCCGCGATTATTACTAAAATTATTATAACCACTATTTTGTTGATTAAAATTATTATTTCCACCGTTTCGATTTCTATACATGTTATTTCCGTTATTCCCCTGATTTTTATTATAATTATTATTTTGACGTTTTATATTTCCATTGCTTTCATTATTCACTCCCTCTCTATTAAAATTCTGTAACTCTACGTTATCCTGTAATTTGTCTATTTTCGCCTTAGAATCATACTCAAGTTCCTCATCACGAGCCATTTGCATCGCTGCTTCCAAGGTTTCTGGATCCCTAGCTTTTAATCTCAATTGCAAATGCTCTGGTAACCCGTTAATAAATACTACCATCGCGATCTTTTTATTTTGTCGCTTTACCCCTTTCGCTTCGCCGTCGTCCAGTTCTGCTGTACTGGCCTTACATAATTTATAATACATTTCTTCGATTCTACTAGCAAATTTCGTTACACTTTCCCCAGGAGCCATTCTCGCACAACTTAACCCTATTGTTAGTGCTCTCTCCGAAACTCTATGTTCAAATGCTCCCTGTAAAATAGATTTTATACTTTCCCAAGTATCTGTTTCCCTATATTTGCATGCTTCTAAAGCATTACCTGCCAATTTTGAATTTATTATTTTTAATAGTAACGGTCTATCCGCAGATGTTACTTCTTTAATTGCTATTTCGCAAGTGTTTATAAATTCCGCCACATTTTTTGAACCAACGCATATTGGTATTATGCTACTCCATTTATCAACGTCCATTTTAATTTTTCTTTCTATTTTTCCTACGCTCTTTTTAACTGCTGATTCCAACTGTACGTGTTCTACAGTAGGATCGGATCGTAAACCTGCCCTCTTAGACTCTCTAATATCAGGTTCAAGTGTTTTATTTAGTAACTCCTTCTCCCTTAGTTCTTCCAAATATTTTTGTTTACTAGATTCTGGCGAATTTTCACACGATTCGTCAGTATTTAAATCAATTAACGCGTCAGTTTTTATTTCTTCTTTTTTATCGTTTACCTGTACCCCTTTATCCTGTGTACTATTTTCGCCTACTGATTCATTCGCAGAACTACCTGAATCGTTATTCATAAATATAATTTCCTCATTAAAATATATTTAACTTAAATTAAAATATTTTTTTCGTTATTCCAAAAAAAAAATCCCTTATGTATTTACTACCAGTAATACACTTTTTATTTATTCTTACAACTATTTATTCCTTACGACAAAAAAATATCTATATTCCTATATTCTTTCATAAATCAAATAATAAATTTTATTTATTATTTACGTATATTATTCCGCGTCGTTTATACGTTATACAAGCTCGCACTACAGCGACACCTTTATTCCACTAATACAAACCCGTGATTGAAAATTATGTATTATTTTCGGTTAGCTACTCCCAAAATTCTTTACAATAATTATCACTTATATTAACACTTTTATAACTTTTCCTATTTATTTTAAATAATCACTTTTAACCAATATACTTATTCTATTTAATTTCTTATAACCAATTATTTACGTATTATTTTATTTTATAAAATATACTTATTCTAGGCATGCCCTAACTTTATTTTCACTCTGGAATCCCAAGTTCCGTATATAATCTCAAATTTCTTTCAATATAAACTCATATAATTTTCCCATAAACATCAATATGTTTCTAAATATTCTGTGTGCACACCTCTCAATAAATTCCACAATAATCTTTATTTTGTAATTTAGGACCTATCTGTCCATAAATTCAATTAAACAACACGTAAGGACTTACTCTTTGCCTATATCAATTTTATCTCAATTATTTTATTCAACACTATAATATTCCATATATTATATTCAACACAATTATTTTCTCATAACTTTTATTCATCAATTTAATTCTCAACAACTTTTATTCATCAATTCAATTCTCAATAACTTTTATTTATCACATATAATTCTCAATAACTTTTATTCATCACATTTATTTCTCAAATGTTTTTATTCAACACATAAGGCTTACCACTTTGCCTTAACACAAAAAAAATTCTTTACTCAATATTCTCAATAACCAATTATTTATTCACTTAAATCTCACAATATTTTATTCTCAATATATATCTCAATTCATATATTTATCAACTTTATTCTTCTTTTATTATTCCATCAACAATTTATTTCCTTTATAACCTCTTTTTTCTATTTATTTATCCTTCACAATTATTTAAAACAAATCCCTTTTATTTAATTCTTTCTTATAACTTCATTTATTTAATCTCAATTATTTTTCAAACATATATTCCTTTTTATTCACTTTTATTCAACCAATTATTTATTCTTTTTTTTTTTATGTATTATTTTTATACGTCTATAAAAATAATATTCCTTCACCAAAAAAAAAATACAGTATTTTATTTAACGTTAGTATCCTTAATCTAACGGAAACGTGACCCCAAGCTACAATTCTTAATATTTATCATCAATTTTTTTCAAACTTACGCAGTTGCTGCCTCTGCTACCCATTGTCTACTCATGTCTACTTCAGTTGTTCGTGCCTCGCTGAGTCGCTCTCGTAGATTCTTGTTATGCCCCGGAGTCGTTGAAAAGGTGATCAATCCTCCCAACAGTGATCCTTGATGGACTGCCTCCGCGGAATCCTCAACTTGACCTGGATTCCTGTGTAGGGCCTCGTTCCCGACTGCGCCAGATGTAGTAAGCCCCAGCCAGTTCCTTGTACTTGAACTCGGCTGTGCCACAATATAGTAGCCAACTCGCGAGGTTACCAGATGAAATGGTCAAAGACTTGACTCAATTGTAAAATAATCGTAGACAGATTGTATTTCTACTGAATGTAATTTATTTATTCAAACACTGAACGTTTATTCGTAAAATATTAAATGTAACAAAAATATACAAGTAATTTAAATTAACGTGGGCCGCGGAAAAAAAGCAAAAATTATATTTACGTAATTACGCAATATACTAAAATGTATTGACATACATAAAAAAAAAAACTTAAAATGTCCGTAAACAGTTTAAAAATCAAAAGATGTTTAAATTTTTATCGTGTATAAAAAAATTCTTACTTTAACGAACGTGTAAAATTTGCATGGATCATGGATATAACTCAATTAACATACGGTTTAAATGCAAATCTTGTTGTCGCACTGTCGTAGCCGGTCGTTGACAAAAGTGTAGACCAGTTGCTGTGGTATATTTATATATATATATTTAAGAGGTGAACCATTAGAAAATATTTCTAAAATAAATTACAATACATATCTCCGTTGAAACAATGAGAAAATATTTCTAAAATAGAATACTTAAAATATATCCAGTGAAATTATGAGAAAATATTTTTTAAATAAATTAGTTAGAATATTTCCTTGTTTATGCAGATACATTATTTTGTAAATATAATCATCACCGAAATGCTGTCTGGGCAATGATTGTTGGTCTGATGACTTAAGATACAGTAAAATTGCAGATACCATGCCTCTAAAACATTATCAAATGCTATGTAGATGTTTTGTGCATGATTTTCTTCCATACGTGAGTGAAACATTTAGTAAAGAATCATTCTCAGAATATGAAGAAACTTTTATAGGGTTAGGACAAAAAGTTAGCAAGAAGACTAAAATTCTTATTTATTGTACAAAAATAATTAAAGAATATAACTTTAAGATGGTTGGTGTCGATTTAGCTGACATTCTAGTATCTTTATATCGTACTGGTCTAAAATCATATCGTTGGTATTTGGCTGTATTTTCACAGTTATTGGACATATCTGTCAACAATGCGTTTGAAACGTTAAATATTGATTTAAACGTTAAACATATTATGCCATTAAACAACTTAGAACCGCAATAGCTAAAACTCTTATCGGCCAAAGAAACCCAGGCACATCAATAAAATATTATTTAACTAATCCATGAATTCAAAAATTATTTGACATTTTAAGAAAACGACAAAATATTCCTACCATCTAAGTAGTCCGTAATCAATAGGCTTATCTACCAATAATTGATGTTACTATTTCTCAAAATGTCATTCGATTAACTCTAATAATATGATAATATTATTCATAGATGGCATTTAAGTCTAGCAAAGATGAAAATAATATTTTGATCGTTCCTTATTACAATCATATACATATAAATATATTATATCGTTTGGCATTTTCTTTTATCGGTCACAAAAACGATTAAAAAAAAAAGAACGGACTCTCATTAGACCGTATTCGTTCGTTTGAAACGCATTATGTACACACGATTGCAATGAATATAAGATAATGTTGTGCTTGAGTCACTATCAACTCTAACCGTTTGAACTCAGGACTCTCATTTGCGTTTTGGTCCATCGCATTGCCAACTAGGAAGAAAAAGACTTCGCGTTGTTGGATCTATACATAGTCTTTTATATTTTGTAAGTATAAACGAACCCAATTTAAAATAATTTTTATAACTCGTAAGAAATTATCTAATTTCCAGAATTTTATAATGTAGTTAAGTATAGCAATATATTAATTTAAACATATTTTTGACTTCGGGAGGCAACTATAGAATGCTACCATTATATTATAATCGTTGGATATAAAATATTTGTAGCTTTCGTCTTTGCCCATTATGGAATAAAATCATCGGGAAAGTTTTCGATGAATAATTTATCAAGTAAACAAATGTAATGTGTCTTCAGTTGTGCTTTGTACCCAATTAAAAATTTTGTATGTTATTTTTTGAATAATATTTGCGTTAATGCATTCATTCGTGCGTAGTTTGTGTAAAGCTTTGAAAAGTTTTTCAAATGTATCTATTATAATAGCTATGAGAAAATGTTAAAAAATTGTAAATTAATTTTCTGTTAGAATTGCATTAAAGTTTTTCATTTCATAGATAAGATTAAACATTTCAATGGAAGATTTAACATAAGTTTTTCTACCTAAAACAATAAAATATAATAGTATACATAAACGAAACATAAATTATTTTTATAATATATTTATATTATTATTACTTATAATTAATACAGTAGCCGGTAAGTTGAATCAATATTAAATAACTATGACAAAATAACTAATATCGTTATTCTTGGTTATCTCATATGTAATTTCGTACAAATTTTAAACATAAAATAAGTATAAAAAAATAATGTGTGCTTATATTTTTAAGTTTTTTTGGTTACAGAATAACCTACTTAAGTGGCACCTTGTTTTTTAATTTAAATCTTTAGCTATACAATTTAAACATTTTATAAATTTTCAACTACAAAATTGTTTTTAAATTTTATGTTTGATAAATGTTGTCAAACATCGAACTTAAAATGCTTATAAAAAAAATTTGTGTCTATGTTTTATTACAACTTTGCAACCACTATTGAAAAATGATATCAGGAGCCTCGTACTAAATCTTCAAGCTTTTTTACACAACGAATAACGTTTAATTGATATTTATAGAAAAAAAATTGTAAACTGAATATGTCTTAAAACAGCTCAAAACGAGTCAAAATATTTTCAATTTTTTTAATATAGGAACTGATAAAATAAACACATGATACCAATTTCAAGTATCTAAAGTTAAGGTTATTGAAATATAGCCAAATAAGAAAATAACTTCATGAAAAATCGAAT